>JAQJVK010000013.1:17060916-17247011 GCA_035578135.1 Flexamia atlantica | reverse complement strand
TCATCAAATACGTCACCAATACGTCAAAAACACGTCACCCATACGTCACAATTACGACATTATTTTATAATTTTGCCTATGTCAGCTGGCCTGGCTAGCTCCAACAACCCCTACTACCGTCTGTTGAAAAATGTTTGGTCTGCTAGTCTGTTTGTGTTGACTATGTAACTAGCCTTACAAATAAACTAGGTATACGCTCATTCTTCCCGTAAGAGAATGAACGAAGAAAAAGGCCAAAACTTCTTGTAATCCATAACACCATCTGTGATCTTTACTTTTCCTTCACTTTTTTCGATATGTTTTTAAATACTCTTTTTGATCAGATAACTCTTCTAATAGCCCCAACAGTTAGGGGTTTCCCTAAGATTTTACATTGGAACAGTAAAAAAGAGATTAGTGTATGGTATGTATACAGTTTTTCAGCAAAGCTATTATCTTATCTATAGCCTTATATAAACCCCAACTACCCGTATACCTTTTAAGAAAACTAAAAGTCAGACACTAATCAACCCTATGGTTGAATGAAAGGTCTTATTGAAAAAATTCTAGAAAAAAATTAAATTTTTGGTAAAATTTCCCCTAAGCATAGATATATAAAGTAATGGGTAGAACAGGTGATACATTTGTTTTAATTTACAAATATTTGTTTACTTTTTTCAAAGCGGAACATCGTCATCTGTTTTTTTAGAATAACAAAATAGTTCTTGTTGCCACGTTTTTTTAACTGATCAACAGAATAGAGATATTAGTCCAGGCAACGATTGCTCATAAAAAGGTATCTCAGCCGTATTTATATTTGTGCCCTTAGGGAAAAACTATCAAAGAACTAATATATTCCCCGAATTATCTCACCGAGACCTTTTATTCAAATATGGGGTTGATGGGCGACGGAGTTATGGTTATCTCAGACGTTCTGTATAATTTAAGCTAAATATATACATTCTACATATATACATAGTTACTACCGATTATTTTAAACACTGGACAAAAAATCGATTCCACATTCACATGTGAATACAGATTAAAGGTGAGACTGTCTTTACACTGCTTCACCCCCCCCCCCCCTTTTACACTGCCCATGATTAAGAAGCCATGATGTTTTGAATGCTTTTTTCCTATTAGAATTACGTAAACCTAGCTCTACAAAACTATCAGCAACTAATTACTCGCCAAAGCAGTTGTTTGCAAAAGGACATGGGGGAGCTTCACCCACCCCACAACCTCCCTTTATTCTGACCATAATCGTAAGGCCATGATGGTTTAAATGTTTTTTTCTAATAGTATTGAGTAAACCTAGCTCTATAAAACTAAGAGCGACTAATAAAAGTTACAAGCCAAAGCATTTATTTGCAAAAGGACATGGGGGGCGACGCCCACCCCCACGGCCCCCCATCCCGATTTACTCTGCCCATTATTAACAAGCAATGACGGTTTGAATGCCTTTTTTTATAAGTATTGAGTAAACCAAACTACAAAACTATGAGCAAATAATAACAGTTACACGCCAAAGTAGTTGATTGCAAAAGGACATGGGGGGGGGGCTTCGATCGCCCCCCCCCCACGAACCCCCTTTACACTGCGCATGATTAAGAAGCCATGATGGTTTTTTTCTAATAGTATTGAGTAAACCTAGCTCTACAAAACTATAAGCGACTACTAACAGTTACACGTAAAGCAGTTGTTTGCAAAAGGACATGGGGGTCCTCGCCCCCACACACACACACTCCGATTTACTCTGTCCATTATTTACGTGCCATAATACTTTGAATGCTTTTTTTAGTATTAAGTAAACTAGCTCTACATAACTATAAGCGACTACTAAGAGTTACACGCCAAAGCAGTTGTATGCAAAATGACATGGGAGGGCTTCGGCAATCCATCCACCTCCCCTTTACATTGCCCATGATTCAGAGGCCATGATGGTTTGAATGCTTTTTCTTATTAAAATTAAGTAAACCTAGCTCTACAAAACTATCAGCGACTAATTACACCCCAAAGCAGTTTTTTGCAATGGACATGGGGGGGCTTCGCCCCCCCACCCCCCCCCTTTACTCTGACCATGATTAAGAAGCCTTATTGATTTGAATGCTTTCTTTCAATTAGTTTTGAGTAAACCTAGCTCTACGAAACTAAGAGCGACTAAAAAAAGCTACATAATAAACCATTTGTTTGCAAAAGGACATGGAGGGCTACGCCCACCCCAAGCCCCCCCTATTTACTCTGCCGATCATTAACGTGCCATTATGGTTCGAATGCTTTTTTAATTAGTATTGAGTGAACCAAACTTCAAACTTATGAGCAAAATAATAACAGTTACATGCCAAAGTAGTTGTTTGCAAAAGGACATGGGGGGGCTTCGCCCCCCCACACCCCCCCTTACATTGCCCATGATTCAGAAGCCATGATTGTTTGAATGCTTATTTTTCTACTGTGTTAACCTAGCTGTACAAGATTATGAGCGAATAATAACAGTTAAACGCCAAAGAAGTTGTTTTTAAAAGGGCATGAGAGCTTCACCCCCACACCCGCCCTTTACACTGCCCACGATTAAGAAGCCATGATGGTTTCTTACCATGGTTTCTTACCATGTAAACCTAGCTCTACACGATTATGAGCGAATAATAACAGTTAAACGCCAAAGCAGTTGTTTGCGAAAGAAGATGGGGGGGGGGCTTCGGCCACACAGTGACGGACAATGAATCTTCAACTCCGCTGATACACAGACTCGTTCACTTCGTTCACTCATCGATTAGTCATTGACATTGTATAAATCCACAGTAAACCTGGATCTGCCACGGCTATATTTTCCGTCTCCCAAGGTTAACACCCACGTTTGGAATCAGTCTCTTTTATAAAATTTTAGCGGTGCAGAGATCCGGGATATTATCATTTTGGATCTCACCAGGGCCTCGCGTACGTCTGGCCACACGCCACCTTGACTTGGATTGTGTGGCCTTTACACCCGGTAGACTATTCGCTAACTCTTTTCCGATTTTATTAATCTTTTGCTTATTCTTCGCCTTGGCCCATGGAAGCTCCTAAAATTTTAGAGCTCTCGCTTGGGTTTTTGATCCGCTTGAGTTCACGAGGACGGCGCCCATAATGAGCCGTCCTTGGATCCGCGACCTTATCCTCTTCTTTTCGAATCTGGCTACCCAGAAATTATTATTATAAAACTAATTATACCACTATATCATGCAAAATTAATGTGAATTAATTATTTTTTTGTGAATTTCGTGCTTGATTATGTTTAATCAAATTATGTAGGAAACAAATCATTAATCTATACATCTATAATGTCCTACATTCTCAATTTAATTTTTATACACTTAATATAACTGATCGTATCCTTCTTGGTACAAAAGTTTGTTATTAATACGATTTGCGCTGTATAAATATATTTTTTGCGCGATTTTATACAAAAATTGCGTTTGCTGGGATAAAATTCACATTTGTTTAATCAATGTACTATTATATATGCAATAGTATCTTTACCCATTGTTTTATTGACGTTTTACTACTTTTATCTAAAAAAACAAACAAACATTAAATATTTTCTCTTAAATATATGTAATCAGCTGATAGTAAAAAGAACATTCATATAAACTATCTCGACTACAGCAACAAAACTAAAGTGATCTATCTGAATTTTTATATTTCTAGGCTTTGTTTTTTTAATAATAAACATTTTAATGTGGTCCAAAAAACTGACAATTTATAGGCAGTAGCATGTTATTCAAGTGCTTCGTGAAACACATTTTTTCTAAATTCCACTGTTACTTTCCTTTTATTTGGAAACAATCTTTATTTGTATCCCGTAGTTTACTAAAGTAAATTTTATTGCCCAATCTTAAACTTATGATGATTTTTTGCAAGTTAAAATATAAAATTACTCAAGAATACTAGAGTTCCGGCCAAATCATTAGGCGGGTGACGAAAAATGGAAACTCCAGCTGTATAAATGACTTGACGTTAAAGACACCTCCGCTCCTCTACACATTTAAGTAGTTGAACATATTTCCAACAGATAGAAGCACATTTACTTGGGTATGATTGGAGAACTTACTCAGCTGATTTGGAGAACATAAACAAAGAGCATAACTGTCTTTAACTTCAGATGGGTAAATGATTGGCCAAAAACATATTTTGAACGCTCACCCGCCTAATGATTTGGCCGGAACTCTAAACCAGTATTCTTCATAATTTAATGGCATATTACTTGTGAGATATTAAACGTTTGTGCGAAATTTGGAAATGATTAGTGTAGTGGTTTTGAGTTATCGCGGTACGTACACAGCCACACACACACACAGTGACGGACAACGAATCTTCAACTCCGCTGATACATAGACTCGTTCACTTTGTTCACTCATCAATTATCCTTTTTAGACGCAAAAACAATAAATTTTAGTATTTATGTCCTCCATAACAACTGGGGATATGTTTGTTCCGATGAATTATCCAACTTAACCACAAAAACTTCAAAATAATATATCTACAAAATTAAATGGAAAATTTGATGATAATTACAGCCAAGGAAGTATAAAATGCGTTAGGTATATATATATTTTGGTTCAGTAAATCAAATATTGTTGGAGCTATAACTTTTAAAGAGGGATTACCACTGTTATAATTCATTGTATTTCCTTTAATGAAATATAAATTTTGGTTATTTGAAGTACCCTTTTACGGACTAAAAATCTCAAATTTAAGACACTTACCCACCACAGTGGGGTTAGACATGCTCCAAGTAATATGTCCAGCATATGATAGGAAGGAATGTGCAATGAAAACATAATAATAATTACTTAAAACCTCTCCTACCGACAAAATCTTTTCTAGACCACCTATACTCGTTTGATAAATCCTCAAAACATAAGAAAAATGCTTGAGAGGCCCAAGATTAAAAAAGATAAACAATGCGACTCTAATTTTGGCCTCATATTATTTACAGGCAGGTCAAACATATTTTGAGAGCGTTAAAAGTTACAAAGAGGTTTAAGTTCTGCTATAGTATTTTTTGAATTATTAAAAAGATAATTAATGCCCAATAAAAGCAGAAACGTAGGCTATTGGAAACAGACATAATAAAAGTTACTAGATAACACGTGGCTCAAAATCAAGTAAAAACCATACAGTAAAAGAATAAAGTATCCTTATACTTTTATACTTTAAAATTTAATCAAAGGTCTAAATTCAATAACGAAATATGGCTAAACCAATGAAACTCTAAGTTCATTTGATTTACCGCAGGAGTTTCCTGCGGTGTTTCCAAAAAAGATTAACAATTTTTTGGAAAACACCTTCATTTTCCATTTTCTTTTTATTCTGAAACATATATTTTAATAAAGCTTCAAAAACACTGTGCTGAAATGTATTGAGATATCGTAAACTACATTGTAAACCTGGGAACTACAATGTCTAGGCTCTTTAAAAACATTTTATAAAATAACTGAAATTACATAATCAATATTTTTGTTGAAACCCAAATCAGCTGTAAAAACGATAAAGCTGCTCTTTTCAAGAAATAATTATATAAGAGCTGCAATCTGTGGTCTACCTGTAAAACTATTTCAGAGCTTAGCCATATGTTCAGTTGTAAACAAAGTGAACCGAGATTGCTCAAATGTCGATGAATAGCGCCACTGTTCTGAAACTTCAGCCCTTTACTCTATTTAGAGACACCCTTTTTAAAAATTCTGATACGTATAGAAAAATCTACATAAAATTCCCTTTAATTCGACCTCAAAGGTTAAGGTCGACCTCATTCGTCCAGCCGTCATAGAGGTTGGACTGTGAAAATAAAACCTCTTGCGTATTAATATACAGTAATAGAATGGATATGAGGATATTTGCGCTTACCATGGAACCTTCTACGACACTCTAGCTCCTGATACTTTCGGCGAACACTTTCGACGGCTGTTTGAGAGCCGTAGAAACACGGAGAAAAACAAGCGGGCATTTTATGTTATTCTAACGCCCTGATACTAACGCAAATTTTGAAAATAGGAGAAGTGTCAAAATACAAATTTTTTGAAAATTATTTGTGACGTAATAGGAAGTAATATAAAGGTGGTTCAAAATCTTTTCTTGTGTAAAATTTTGCAAGGAATCCACTGGTTTAATCAGATTTCCAAAATCAGTTCGGGTTTCGGAGATATAATTTTTCACCGATTTCAAAGGGCTCCCATACAAATATGATTAAGGCGAGGTTGCCAGGTAAAGAACTTGACTTAGAGTTTAAAAAATGAGCCAACCTGCCAAATTTGGTCAATATATCTAAATTAGTCTTCGAGCAATGCAAGTGACAGACATTTTTTCCGAGTGCATTTTTCTTCTCCATAAGGCCTCATTTTGAAAATCTATTTAAATATTTAAAATCAATGTATTTCGATTATATAAATCAAAATTGTCGGTTTTGAACCTAAAATAGCCGATTAGCATTGAAATCTGCATTGTTAAAAGTAAAATTTCATTTTGGCCCTTTAAGGGCCAAAATACCAATTTTTTGAAAATTATTTGTGACGTAATAGGAAGTGATATAAAGGTGGATCAAAATCTTGTCTATTGTAAAATTTTGCGAGGAATCCACTGGTTTAATCAGATTTTCAATTTTTACTTCCGGTCTATAAGATAAAATTTTTCACGGATTTAAAAGGGCTCCCATACAAATATGGTTAAGGTGATGATGCCAGCTGACGAACTTGACCTAGATTTTTAAAAAATGAGCTTGCCTGCCAAATTTGGTCAGTATATTTCAAGTCTTTCGCGAGTTATGCGACCAACAAACATTTTTTTCCGAGTGAATTTTTGTCAATCATAAGGACTCACTTCGTTCATCCAATAAATGTAGAATAAATAACTTATACTCTATTTAAATTTACTGTAAATCATAATTTCTTACCTGATCATCAGTGTTAATCCGACAACTATTAACTGTATTGAAATCCACTTACATTTGTTACATATTTCATACAAGCATATTGTGATGTTTTATTAAGGTTATTTACTTGTTTTAGAGCCTAAAGTGATTAAATATACTATAGAATCTTGATAATTTACTCAGATATAGCTTACAATCCTTAATTTTTTCCCCAAATAGTTCAAAACCTAAGTAAATAATAGGGTAGACTGACTTTTTTTAACCTAGCCTAAGTTTGACAAATTTGGAAAAAAATGAGTCTTTTGAGGTATATTTTTTACTGGTATGCCATAAATACACAATTTTTCCTTTGTTTTAAAGGCCCAAATCTATAATATTGCCAAAAAATACAGTAATACAGTATCTGAAATCATTGTCAAAATTCCCTTATATGTTACAAATTTCCTAAGATAATGACTTAACAGAGTGTTTTTGACCTGAGAACCTTTTAATTATACTAAGAACCAAGTAATAGGCCTCAAATAAAAGCATTCAAAAGCTTAAAAATGAGTAAATTGAGGAATTATAAGCCAAATACTAGTTTCATGCATTTGTAGCCTACCTAGGTTCAAATTGGCATAGGTAATATTGAGTCTACAAGTGTTATTGTTAGGAGATAAGAAAAGTTATTCAATTTATCCAAAACTACCACTATTTCCCCTGCTTTTAAAAGCAGTTTGAAAAGATTTGGTCAGTAAATAATGATTTTATATCCAAAATAATAGTATATTTCATTACAAGGACCTAAAGTGACGCTTTTCGTACAAGGTCAAGTTTTACAACCGAGGCTGTAAGCCGAGGTTGAAAAATGACCGAGTAACGAAAAGCAGCTTTATGTCCGTGTGATGAACTATATTTTTCGTTATATTGCTCAATACAATACGTAAACTACTCAAGAAAACCAAAATGTTACAGCTTGTTTACCTTTAAAGATGCCTTCAAAAGATGCCACCGTCTTGTTCTTGCTATTTGAAGCAATTAGCTGATTGTCTGTTTCATTTGTGTTAGGGTAGACTGACAACAATGAACAACTATCGACGTATCGAACGCATGTAATAATCGATTGGTGAAATGAGCGAGTTTCTCAAATTGATTAAACTGACAACAATGAATGTTTCGATAATAACGATGAATGTTTAGATTATTTGTAATCAAATGAATATTGTTCGATTATTACGACGTACTCGGCACTTTTTGACTTTTATAGTCCTAGGACTATAAAGAGTCAGCTGGTATCGAGTACATCAGCTTTTAATTCCTAGGAATAAAAAGAGTGTATTTAGGTCCGGAAAACGTGCATTAAAAACATCTGTTTTTGAAGCAGTATAACGAAAAAATATTTTAACCAATTGGTCTAAATTCCTAGAAAATTCATTTTATTTGCAAAAAATCACTACTTTTAACCCAAATACTGCCAATTTTGGGGTATAAACACTTACATACTACCTCATACAACACTCTTAAACAGTTTTCAGGGTTCAATTTGCTTTAATTAAGAAAATTTGACTCTAAATAGTGCTGAAATTAGATAATTCCTTAAATCTGCAACAAGTTTTTGAGTATCAAACACCCAGTGTGACCTCAAATATGTTATAATGAGTGATTTTTCTAATCTTTTTATAATTTAAGATGGGACAAAAAAGGTTTTATGTCTTTAGAGCCCATAGTTTTGTAAAAAACATCAAAAATAGACATTTTATAAGCCATTTTCAGTATCTAATATGCCACATGGCAATATATATTGGACATCAATATTACTAATAAAATACAAGTTTTAATGGCTTTAAAATGCTTTCAATAGGACATAAAACTGGGTAATTGGTTAATTTTATCAATATTATACCGTTTTTACCTTTAAAATTGGCTTAAAATGGAACTTTTTGTGATACCATATGTTATGCTTTATTTCAATAATTAAAGGTAAGTTTGTCATTTTTTTGACATTTCTTGGCGATTTACATGGTTACAATACTTTGTAACGCCTGAAAATACTCAAAATTTTTGTATTTCCCCTCAAAAAAGTGAAATGAAAAAATTTTCCTTCCGGCTGTGATTTTATCTCTTGTAGTGGACACATTTAAGTTAGATTTATAGCTTTTAGAGCTCTTATTGTCCAACCTGTCATTCTCACATCTTAAACACAAGATTTAAGCAATTTTTGGATTTTTCAAAATTTATATATATGACATTTAAGTCAAAAAAAGTAAAAAATTTAACAAAAAACTTAAAACTTATGTCTGATGACTGAAATACCTCCAAAAAGTTTAAAACTTTAAGTGTAACCTTAAAATAGCCTAAACCAGAGCCCGGGGGCGTTGGGGAGGGATGCCGTTGACACAAGTCTGCTAAGTCAGTGAGAGAGGTGAGCAGTTCCTGTGTCGAGCTCTCACTGACTTAGCTGACATTTGGAGAGGTATCCCACCCGCGGGCCCCGCGTCTAAAAATTCGACTTTAAATTAGATCTTAGATAAGATAAGATCTTAGATAAGATAAGATCTAAGATAAGATCATAGATAAGATAAGATCTTACAAAAAGTAAGTTTTGCATTATTAATGTATTTAAAAAGCAAGACCAAGTCATATGGATCACTCTGTATCGTTCAAGACGAATGAAACGAACTGTACACTGCGCGAGAGTGTTTTAACGCTGGGCAAGCGCATTCTTTGCAGGGTCATCACAACATCTGGCAGTCTTGGTCTCGATGAGATCCTCTGCTATGATTTTAATTTCTTTTATTCTTGACTGTATTATTTGTATGATAAACATATCACACGTCTGTAACAGTCGCCGCAGTGCATCGACTCCATAAGCATATTCTCCGCAGCGTTTGCTAAACAATTAGACTTGATCTAGATACGAGCGTCTGAACAGATTTTGATAGTTTTATCATCATTTTAAACGATATATTCTGTATTTAAAAAAACCCAAATATATACCATAAGTACTTGATAAGAACAAGTCCATTGATATGTAATAGCTGAGGTACTTGTGCAATTCTGTAGATTTATAATTTAATATCGACTGACGGACTCATAGTAGGAGTTTACACATCTTCCTCACACTCTTGCAGTGTTTGTGAAAACAACAGCAAGGTCATCATTACCTACACACGTCTGTCCGCTGAAGTATTTTGATAGAATGCAAAACATTATCACTTATTCCTATTATAAAAAACAATTTATTACTTGGCAAAACATAGGATTTAGGAAACACAAATTAATACGGTACTGGTACAAGTATGTAGTTAATAAGTCTTTTACTATCAAACACTCGTGATTTTATAGTGTCATAATAAATTAAAAGATTGTTAAATGAATCGCATAATCTAGATAACCTACTTAAAGTCATGATTTAATAGTGTTATAATAATATAAAAAATGGTTATGATCAAAGATAAAGTAACAAACCATTTATAAATCGTATAATCGATAGAATAATATTGTCTTGCTAGTGGAATTTGCTGAAAACTGTTTATTTAAATGAATATGAGCAAAAACTGATTAAAAACACACAGTTTTCATTAAAATGACAAGTTATTTAACCACTTACAAGCTAATAACTTTGTTATAAGCAATTAAACATTGCCAAACCCACAATGATAATATATTTCTATCCCAAGAAATGTTCTGAATTAAGAATTAAGTAGGAACTAGTCTAATATCACAGGACAGCAATTAAGTCAAAACAATAGTTAAATGTATCGAAGTTTACTATATTTAAGACGATTCCCTATGAATGATAACTTTATGTGATACTTTAATCTTAATAAATACACAATAAACAATTATATTTAACGAATTGGCCATAATTGTTATTTAATTTTTATAATAGTCTTTATTTATTATATAACTCATGAAAATGACAAATTATTTACATTTCCACGTATAACCCAGTTTAACTTATGTTTATCCATGGAAATGACACATTCTTTTCATATCTACACATACAGTACAGTTTTCAATAGTCAATTCGGTCGGATAATTTTTCCGACTTTAAATGTCAATTATTAAGTTAATTTTAGCCGCACAAGGTCGAAAGTAATACCGTTGTAATGACAGAAAAATAATCTATCGATTAATAATATTTTTATATATGACATCATCTAAACTCCGTCAACAGGTTCACCGACCTGATACACTGTCTGCGTGTGACGTTGTCGAGGCACTGGCGCCCGCGACTCCATTCGATAGCATCCTATACTATTCCAAAGGATTTTTATTTAATGAAAAAAATTCTATAGCATGCTAAATATCTAGATTTAGCGATAGTTTTCATTCAAAATCATTAAAAATACATAAATTTTTATTATAAATTATTGAAAATCATTAAAATTCTGTAAATATATCACTAAAACACAATCGATATCATTCGATATATTTCGATATGATGCGATATTTTTGAAATACATGTTTAAAATGAATTAAAACTTCGAAATATTCTATTATACCAGAAAAAAATTAGTCGATATGATTCAAAATGATTCGATACGATTCGATATGATTCGATACGATTCGATATGATTCGATATTTTTTATTTTTTATAATTTTTTTTTTTAATTTAATTCACATCATTTCATAAGAATCGATAGTAATGCGAAAGCATGCGATAGCAAGCGATATCATTCGATATAATGCGATATTTTTGGACAATTAAATGTATACCATTAAAAAATTAATTAAAATTCACAAAACTCATCCGATCTTAATAGTGATCTTATCATTTTTCAGATCTTATCAGTTCTCGGATCTTATAAGTTTTTACATCTTACCTAAGATCTTATCTTATCTAAGATCTTATCAGTTTTAACATCTTATCTTATCTTATCTAAGATCTTATCTTATCTAAGATCTTATCAAAAATTTGCGAGGGCGCCCGCGGGAGGGATACCTCTCCAAATGTCAGCTAAGTCAGTGAGAGCTCGACACAGGAACTGCTCACCTCTCTCACTGACTTAGCAGACTTGTGTCAACGGCATCCCTCCCCAGCGCCCCCGGGCTCTGGTTTAGGCAATTTTAAGGTTTCACTTAAAGTTTTGTACTTTTTCAGTCATCGGACTATAGTACAGAGTAGAATTAATAAAATTTTAAAGTTTTTTAAAATTTTGAACATTTTGGAGTATTTATATGACTTTAAATTGATATTTTCAAAGTTATACTTAAAGGTTTCTACATTTGAAAGTATTTTGAGATGGATTAGAGTGTATTTGGGATAAATTTCAGTCAACTTGACGTATTAAACATTTTACTCCAAGACTTAGTCTTAAAGTACATAAATTTATCTATATGCACTAGATTAGAGTAATTTTGGGATAAATTTCAGTACTTGTAGTATTTTCAGTCAAGTTTGACATATTAAACATCCTACTCCAAGATTTATTCTTAAGCACAGTGAAATTTCTCCCAAGGTTAATTTTTTCCAAAATTGTCAGCACACTAGAAGTGCGGCATTTATTTAAAGAGTGCGGCAGCTCACAGCGCACTGAAGTTACTTTAAGGTTTAGTAATATATGTGGAAATAGTTTTTAATATACACAACAAGTATATACTTTTGAGTAGTTCTCATTTTCAACTCGGTGGTTCCAGCTGTCACCGTCTGTTGAAATATGTTTGGTCTGCTAGTCTGTTTGTGTTGACTATGTAACTAACCTTACAAATAAATAAATGTAGAATAAATAACTTATACTCTATTTAAATTTACTGTAAATCATAATTTCTTACCTGATCTTCAGTTTAATCATACAACTATTAACTGTATTGAAATCCACTTACATTTGTTACATATTTCATACAAGCATATTGTGATGTTTTATTAAGGTTATTTACTTGTTTTAGAGCCTAAAGTGATTAAATATACTATATATTCTTGCATGATTTACTCAGATATAGCTTACAATCCTTAATTTTTGTTCCCAAGTAGTTCAGAACCTAAATAAATAATAGGCTAGACTGGTTTTTGTAAGCTAACCTAAGTTTGACAAAATTGTAAAAAAATAGTTTTTTCAGGTATATTCTTACTAATATGCCATAAATACACTTTTTTACCTTTGCTTTAGGGCTCTATATGTCTAATCGTGTCTAAATAATACAGTAATAAACTAACTTGAAAATAGTCAAAATATTATTGCAAATTACAATTTATACTTAATAATTGCTTAAAAGCATGTTTTTGACCTCAGAGCCTTTTCAATATATTAAGAACTAAGTACTAGGCCTCATTTAAAAGCATCCAACAGGTAAAAATTGGTTACATTGAGGAATTAAAGCCAAATAGTGGTTTCATTGATTTGTAGCCTACCAGATTCAAATTGGCATAGGTAATATTGAGTATACATGTTTAACTATTAGGAGATAAGAAAAGTTATTAAATTTCCCATAAACATACAACTATTTCCCCTGCTTTTAAAACAAGTTTGAAAAGATTCGATCTATAAATAAAGATTTTATAGCCAAAATAAAAATATTTGACCAATTGGTCTAAATTCCTAGAAAATTCATTTTATTTGCCAAAAATCAATACTTTTAACCCAAATACTGCCAGTTTTGGGGTATAATCTCTTAAATACTACCTCATACAACACTATTAAACAGTTTTCAGGGTTCAATTTGCTTTATTTAAGAAAATTTGACTCTAAATAGTGCTGAAATTAGGTAATTCCTTAAATCTGCAACAAGTTTTTGTGTATCAAACACCCAATATGATGTCAAATATGTTTTAATGAGTGATTTTTCTAATCTCTATATAATTTAAGATGGGACAAAAAAGGTTTTGTGTCTTTAGAGCCCATAGTTTTGTAAAAAACATCAAAAATAGACATTTTATAAGCCATTTTCAGTATCTAATATGCCACATGGCAATATATATTGGACATCAATATTACTAATAAAATACAAGTTTTAATGGCTTTAAAATGCTTTCAATAGGACATAAAACTGGGTAATTGGTTAATTTTATCAATATTATACCGTTTTTACCTTTAAAATTGGCTTAAAATGGAACTTTTTGTGATACCATATGTTATGCTTTATTTCAATAATTAAAGGTAAGTTTGTCATTTTTTTGACATTTCTTGGCGATTTACATGGTTACAATACTTTGTAACGCCTGAAAATCCTCAAAATTTTTGTATTTCCCCTCAAAAAAGTGAAATGAAAAAATTTTCCTTCCGGCTGTGATTTTATCTCTTGTAGTGGACACATTTAAGTTAGATTTATAGCTTTTAGAGCTCTTATTGTCCAACCTGTCATTCTCACATCTTAAACACAAGATTTAAGCAATTTTTGGATTTTTCAAAATTTATATATATGACATTTAAGTAAAAAAAAATTAAAAAATTTAACAAAAAACTTAAAACTTATGTCTGATGACTGAAATACCTCCAAAAAGTTTAAAACTTTAAGTGTAACCTTAAAATTAGCCAAAATCACAGTTATATTTCATATCAATGCTGGTGGAAGAATAAGATTTTTCATCTTCCTCTGAACGTTGTTAAATTTCATTGGACTCTTTATTTTGTATTATTTATTTGCATTACAAAACGGAACACCAGACAGAACAGAATTTGGATATTGTATTTCACGCGTTAAAACCAATTCTTTTAGAGTAATCATTTTTTTATCATTAAGATGTACTAAACAACATAACTTAAGAGAAATTGTCGACTTAAAACAATATAAATGTTGCAATTATTTTTTTAAATTACGTATTTAGCATAAATTTCCAAAAATCATATAATTTAATTTTTTATTATTTCTAAATATGCAACCTCGGACCTAATAATCATTATTGTTAGCGATATTTTTATCTTCAAAATGACGTTGTCACCGATTTTTCATCTCATACCGTTAACGAGACGCATAGCGCTTTCCCAAAGAACTATACTACGTAGTATAGTTCTTTCCGCTTTCCACCAAGTTTGCCCCCCTCCCCCCACGTTGTCGACCACCTGGGAAATAAGCGACATTCGTAATTTAGATCAACTCGGTCCATATTACAGCAGTCAATAAAAATATTGCGTTACACTCTTTTGCGACATTAACAAATTAATCCTACTTTCGTTAAAAAAATCGACCTAAATACCTCATTTTTCATATTTTATTTTATAACTCACCTATTTATCTAGATACAACCGCGGACCTAATAAGCATTATTGTTGGCAATATTTAGGGATTAAAAATTCGTTTTGACTGATGTTCTATCTTTTACCGTTTTCGGGATAACTGTAGATTAACGCATAGCCTCCCCCGCCATGTTTGCCCCCTCCCCCTATGTTATCGACCACGTTGGAAATAGGCGATATACGTAATTTTCATTACCTCGGTCCATATTAGGGGCAGTGTGGGCCTAGGACACGGTGAATGAAGCAGATGTGCCTCAATGACCTAAGAATCCTACGATAATCAACAAAAACATTGCTAACCATTTCATGCATGCTCACCCCCTCAGCTCCTGGACTGATTGTATGTTTTTGTTTTTATTGTTGTATCTTCGACCATGATGTGTAATCTGTTTTTGTTCACAAACATTCTCATTTTGACATTCTGGATAGTGAGTAGAAGCATCGAAACAAGCTTGAACTGTTCCATGCATCAGCTCTATTTTCTCCTCTACTTTTCGGCGGCAGAACTAAAATACCCCTGTCGCAGCAAACCTGCGTACTCAGTGAATTTCTAAAGAATACATTTTAATATGGGAGCTTATTTAATTTATGTAGAGGAAAATGTTTTAAACGTTTTATGTAATTAATGCAAAAAGTATATTACACATCAATCAAGAGCTTTCGATATAAGGGAATTGATCATCGGAATCACATCGGTATCCATTCCAGCAATACTCTTTTTGTTATTCTTATAATTATTAGTCTAATATTTTTTAAGTGTATCCTTGTTATAGAATAAAAATGTAAGCAAACATACAATCAATGATTTTTTTTTTATTATTCTTTTTTGACAAATCAGGCTAAGGAGTAAAAAACCATGCAGCCTCGAGGTGAACTATTCCACTTTGCTTCTACGGTTGATCTTCAATTTCATTAAACCAAGATTTGATAAGATAGATCTTCCAAAGATGTTATCACTTTTTTTTTCAAATATTCTTTTTTGCTTCTTTTAAAAATATATTAATCTCCCTGTATACTATGTCATTATTTGATTTCAGTGCATTAATTAAATTTGATTTATATAGTTTATACGTTTCTTTAAGGTAAGATTTTCTAAAAAATTCAAATTTGGGGCACAACCAAAATAAATGTTCCAAAGTTTCACTTTGTCCAAGAGTACATTCTAGGCATAGGGGTGTGAAATACATGTTTTTTGAAAAAAGATAACTGTTTACTCTGGCATGGCCAAATCTTAATTTGCATATATTTATTATTTCATATCTAGTTAAATTAGTTTGACTAAACCAGGGTTTGTTAGGGAATTTATCTTGTATAGATTTATACCATTGTGCTTTAGTTGAGTTGTTTACGATACATTCATACTGTTCTTTGTGCCACTTTTGTCTTTGTTGCTTAAAATCTGACATTGGTATGTGAATGTCATTAGCTGGTTCACCATCTGAGATTGCCTCCCTGGCCAATCGGTCAACTACTTCATTATTATTAATGCCAACATGACTTGGTACCCAGTGAATAACATATTTCCTTTGATCCTTTAGAATACAATCCACTATCTTGAGGACAATATCCTCATTCTTTTTGAGACCTTTGAAACCCTCAATTGCCTTTATAGCAGATTGTGAATCCGAAAAAATTACTATGCTTTTATTTATTTGATTTATTTATTTTTATTTATATTTATTTTTATTTATTTATTTGATAAGATAGATCTTCCAATATACGATCAATGATTTAAAATCAGTCAAAATAAAAACAAATAAAATGGTCGAATTAAAAAATCAAATCCAAACATATGATTTATCTTAAAATTTAAATACACTTGTTAGCAAACTTGCCTACTCAGTTAATTTCTAAAAGATTTGTTTTTTATATGTGGGCATATTCTACATAAGTTAGGGAAGTTGTTGTTTTGAATATTTTGTGAAAATATTAATCTCAATAAAATAAATTTTATCACTCATGATCTTATTTCTCAAAAATCATTCATATTCTGATAATTTTTTATAAATGTATACTTGTTATAGTACATAAATGTCAGCAAACATATTATCAATCTACTCAGATCCAAGAAATGAAAACAAATCAAACCATCACATGAACAAATTAAATTCAATCATGTGGTTTATATTATTATTTTTTAAATCCCATTTTAGGGAAATTCAATGAAACATTTGGGTATTTCATACCAGAATTTGGACAGTTTATGTCCCTTCAGGGAAAAACAAAAGACATTGTACTGCATTTTCCAGATCCAATATCTCAGTAACCGATTGATGTAGAGTAATAATTCAAAATGCTATATCGTTAATTTTTTAAGCTGAATTCAATTCTGGCCATTAAATCTACATAAAATTAATGGTAATATGTTAAATCTTTAAAATAAATTTTATTTAGTCAAAAAACCTGCCTTAGAGTGTACTGATCTTGCTGGTTTTCGAACTTAAAGTCATAAATATCGCTATAAATGTTTGTTCAAAATTTCATCAAGATCGGACTTTTTTTACGAGAGTTATCGTGCCTACGGACACAGACACACGCACACACACACAAACACACACACACACACACACACACACACACACACACACACACACACACACACACACACACATACATATATGTATATATATATATATATATATATGAAAATGAACGAACGTTGTTTTTGGGCTCTAGGGACCTCAAAACGAAAAAATAACATGGTCCCGGGCTTAAGTTTCACCATCCCGCCTACGGTATTAGCTACTTCCTTATAGGGGGAAATTCGCTAAAAAATAACATCGGATGTTTCTACTTAGAGGGTTAGTATACATTGCCAATGGACATAGAGCGATGGTTTAAAACACCAAATTATTTGTTTTTTAAGTCGAATTCAATAGTGTAAGCCAAAATTAGATGACATTAATGTTTCTATGTAGAAAAATTTAAAAAAACACATTTTTGGTGGTCTTTCCCCTTGACCCGCCTTCTGATGGTCTGTTCAGGCTGGTTTTCTAACTCATCCCAATACCACTTCTTTATCACTACTATGCCAAATTTCATCCCCCTATTGGACCATATTTGCGAGCACTATCGTGCTGACAGAAACACAAACTTAGGGAAAATCCACTAAAAACAGGCCACATTTTTATTTTGATGTTTTTATACATAGTGCAAAATTATCTTATGCAATGATAACGTGATGCCTCTTATCGGGCAGGTGGTGGTGGTGCTGGTGGGGGGTGGTGGATTTGAATCCCCGTTTGTGACCTCCTTTTTCATCGGCTGCGGCGAGGAAGATAGCGGTGCTAAATGCGGCAAGTCAAGTCACGAAAAAGGTAATAAACAATATATATGCAAAATTCAGTTGGTAGAGCTAGCAGTATGATTATAGAAATAATAATTTTTAATTAACATACTACCCATTTTTATACATAGCTAAAAATATTTATTTACGTAAAATCTATGAAAACAGCCAAGAGTCAAAAGTATATAATTAAATACAGTAAGTATTTAATTATAAACAAAAAGGGTACTCTGTTAAAAAAAATTTATAATTTCTATGAATAAACAAATTTGTACATAGGTCTATATATTAGAACGAATGATGTTTTTTTGCTTCTGAGGGCCCCAAAATGAAACTTATCATGGGGTCTCAGGCTTAGGTCTTACCATGAGACCTATAGTACCTAACAGCTTCTTCCCTGAGGAGGAAATTCGCTAGAAGTGTATGATGACTCTTAAAAGTTGGGGAACTATTTTACTGTATGTTCAAAACTTTGTATTTATTTTCTAAGTAAATGAAAGTGCAGTGTGAGGACTTTAAAAAGACTAGTCGCTTCCAGTAAATAAAATAATCCATTTAAATGATGAGATGGAATGTTGTCGACTTTGACCAGGCATATATGGCTTGTAACAAAAATTGGATATATTATTAGTTTACATCTTGTAAGTTTATGTTATCTTAGCGTTTTTACAATTTTAGTTTGGGTTTTTCAGTTGATTTCTAAGAATTTGCTTAGTTTTTTCAGTTTTTCCTGCTGTCTTAGGAATATTGTAATTTTTCTTAATTGAATATAATTATTGTTTAAGATTTGTTTTGGGCTAAAATGAAATCTAATAATCTATATTTGCTCTCCCTTGAGGTACAGCACAGCATTGTGTTTATAGATTTTCCCCGTGTT
This sequence comes from Flexamia atlantica, assembly GCA_035578135.1. NCBI lineage: Eukaryota > Metazoa > Arthropoda > Insecta > Hemiptera > Cicadellidae > Flexamia > Flexamia atlantica. Next base: position 17,227,808 of record JAQJVK010000013.1, on the reverse strand, counting down.
TTTATTCGGGTTGAGCAGAAGTGGTCCATGGAGAAGTGGTCTCAAACCTGAATGTGAGGTTAACTATAAAGCCTTTACTATTGCTTCCTTTTGATTTTGGCTTTATCATCAATTTTCCATGAACTTCCAGCCTCCAATATGCATATTTCTGCTCTTCATCTGGTTTCCAGTTTTCATTCTTTAATTCGTTTACCTACTCAATCTAATGTCTACACAATTTTTGTTAGGGCCTCTGCTAAGCTCCGACGTTATATGTCATCTTAAGAAGATGACATACTTATGATATCTTATGAATGATATAGTACATTCTTATGATATGTTATAGTTCATACTTCTCCAAAAATTGGCATTTAGGACTTGTTAGGCATTTGTACATATAAATATTGTTTTCTCTTTTTGTGGCTGGGAGGCCCTTAGTTAAAACTCAGTCTCATTCAAAACTTAAATAATTGGTTATGGATACTAATTACCTCTTTCACATGATATTTTTCCTTTCTTGTGCGAACCCGTTATCATATCTCCCATGCTATCCTCCTTATTCCTAATCCTGCATATTCTTTTTGGAGTGTAAAAGCCTTGTTGGTGTACCACTTGGGAGTTGTAACACTTTTTAAATAGAACTTCTTATTTGTCTCTATTTTTAAGGAACTTCTCAGGAATTTATTTTAGACAGGCAGTCTGAAGTGAGTTTATTGGTTTGGTATTGGTGGAATGAAGTCTATTGGTTTATTTAATTAAGTTTTCTATTCCCACTTACTAAAATCACTTTATGTAACTGATTTATTTTCTACAACAGAAATAAATTGTTGTTATATTCGAGCATTAAAAATGCACCAAGATATTGATGCTTGCATGAGGAAAACTGAAAAATAGCCAAAAAATGTAGATAAATATCAATGTGACAGAAGGCGGATATGTTTTTTTTTCAAGATAGCTGTTTACTCAAATAATACTAATTTAGATATAATATATGTTTAGTAAAATGTACTTCCATTTAAATTATACTAGTGGCTGGTAGAGGCAAAAGCCCCTAATAATAAAGTACAAATGCTGAATATTTAATTTTTCCTGCGCACTCACAAATCAGTAAAAGTTTGGCGGATTTAAAGGTTTTCAGTGTAATATTAAAGATATTTTGACGTTTGCTAGAGCGTATCAGCATTTTAAAAAGGCCTTTACTTTTTAAGGTCATAAAGGGCTGAATTTTTTGGAACAGTGGCGCTATTCTAGGATCTTGAAAAAAATCAGTTCGCTTTGTTTTCAAGTAAACAAATGGACATAGTTTGAAGAAGCTCTTAAGGATAACCACAGATAGCAGCAATTAATTTATTTCCTAAGGAAACTCTACTTTTCAACACAAAAATGTGAAGAAATGCCATGTGTAGCAATATGTACAACGGAACAAACTAACTGGATAGTTAAAGGAAAAAGGTGCTTATTATGGAAACCTCCGATTGAGGCTACATTTTGACCTAATAGGCAAATAGGTAAGGATGAAATCAGAAAATAATGGTCTCCAGAAAATAAGCTGTCAAACTCACAATTTTGATTCTAAAAAATCGCATACAGACTCTATATAAATAAATACAACCGTCGCAGCAGATCTGCGTACTCAGCGAATTTCCATTTGAAAAATGATATTACCTAGCATAGTGACAATAAAATGATATTATTTTAATAATAAAACTGTGGACATTATTGTTATTTTTTATTTGATCTATTTTGATCTATCATATAAAATTTAATGTTAAAGATTTTTTAATTTTATTTGGTTCATGAATTCTTCACTTTCTCTATTCAAATACCCAATTAATATCTGGTAGGCAGACATCTATAAAGTATAATGTCGAATTATTATTTAATTTTAATAACACATTTCCTGCTTAAATATGGTCTATTGGGTGCCATATTTGCTAAACATTTTTTCTGCTTTATCAATATCCTTTTGTAATTATTCATAGAGAAAAATATAATTTTTTAATAGAAAAAGCTTAATTTTGTCAAAATTTTATATACTAATTATTGGTTCGCACATATGCATGACGTACTATCAGGGGTATTTGGTGTATTTATCACACTCTCAATATATTTATATTAACAAGTCAAAGGGAATAAAAAACAAAATAATTATTATTATTGTTTTAACTTTGTAAATGAAAATTTAACCATATATATAATTTGTATATATATATTTGTATATATTTGAATATATATGTGTATATATACATATATATTTGTATAAAATTTGTATATATATATATTTACAACCCCCCCCCCCCACCCATACAACCTGCAGTTTCAGTTTACCTACTTGCTTAAGTAGGTGGTATTCTGGTTCAACACATGCTAGTGCCGCTGAATGCGCTCTATTGCTCAATGAAATCAGAGCAGATCTAACCTACACAAGCGTAGTATGAGCACCTGAGCCCCAATTTTCAATAAATGTAGTCTTGTTATAGTATATAAATGTAAGAAAACATGTAATCATTGAATTCAAAACACCGGAAAAACAAATAATATAATCTCATGAACAAATTAAATTCAATCATATGGTTAGTTTTGTAAATAAAACAACCCTATTAGTTGCAGTAGACCTGCATCTTCAGCAAATTAAAAAAATATACTATCATCATAGAACAAAATTTAATTATTATGCCTTCGTGGAAACTATTAAGCAAGTTATAAACTTCAGCTATAGATAAAATATACTCATTTTATCTATGCTTCAACATTGTTCCCATACATATGTATCATATTGTGCTAATGCATGTCAATGTCACATAGTACAAGGCTCCTATCCCTTAGCGTGACATAATGTGAAATAATGCATAGAGAGTAAACAATTTGAATTGTAACGATTGTCTGGTAAAACATTTTGAAAGTAGTATAAATAACTTCAATATCAATACTTTGTGCTGTCATTGAGTTAAGGGAATTTATTTTTTTTAATTTGTATGAGGTTTATTTCAGTCTTTTTATTGTCACTATGCTGTTTAACAGCCTGACTGCCTCTGAATGTTTTCATTCGACTTAACCTCTAAACTTAAAACAGTCAAAACTCTCTGTAAAAATATTAAATTGTTTAAACTAAGCCTATTTAATATCATATTTTTATAATCTTGTATGTTAGAATGGTTAGCAGATTGGTTTGTATTTTTGTAACTTTATCTATCACAGCCAACATCATGTTTCATGTTGAGGGTATAAGTTATAATAATTTGCTGACCTAGGTCTTCAGCCTACAATTTTTAAAGTTAAAAAATTACATATTTGAACAATTGAAGTGTTCTCGTAATGTTTTAAGACAAATAAGCTGTTTTGTTTCTAATATCAAGTGATAAGCCGGGTAGGCCCACTCTCTTGGTAGGCTACAATATTTTCAGCATTGGCCTACTCTGTTGTCGGAGCTTTCATACATTGTTTATTTTAAATTATTAGGGGTAATAAACAACGTACAATCAAATGTCAACAAACGTTCACCGCATTTATTTGCAAATGGACTTGAATTGACAGTTGTGGGAACCCAATATCTTGCCATAGGTCTGGCAGTGTTAGTAACTTAAATGGCTTGACCGCAATTAAGGGTTCGAATACCATTTTGTCTTGTTACCATTTTCTAATGTAAAGAAAAAAGAAAGGTGTGTGCAGAGTCAGCTGGTGTTGGGTTCACGCAATTAGCGTTTACTACGACTAATATAAACCAGTTACGACAACTGAATAAAAATATTATTTGTACGGTCTCAGTTCTGCTGTCATACTTCTAGGTCCGCTAATTTCGAGAGCCTAACTACGTCATATCAGCTGACTATGCTCACTTCTTTCTTTTTTCTTTACACCAATGGCATGTGTTTTCTGTAAAACCAGATGACTCCTAGGTTTGGTTTTTCTACATTAAATATAAGTTTGACAGGTGCGGCCCGTCACTTGAGCTGGCTATGTTTGCATCAGCAAATACTGTAGAGACATCATACATTAAAATGTAGGTCCCTTAGTTGCCATTGATTGTTGTTCTATTAACAGTCCTGTCTAAGGAACAAGCCGATCTTAGTCAGTAACTAGACTACAAGAGCGCGCCACAATCATCCTTCACTCATCTGTCATTCATACTTGGCTTAAAATACTGTCGACTTAACCTCTAAACTTAAAACAGTCAAAACTCTCTGTAAAAAGATTCCATTTTTTAAACTAAGCCTATTTAATATCATATTTTTATAATCTTGTGTGTTAGATCTTCCTGGGTAGGATGCTATTCCAAGTAATGTATCTTATGTAGGCCTATCTAATGTATTAAAACATAGCGCGAGTCATATAGGACATTCTTGATTAAATTCGCCAAAAAGAGGTGATTCGAGCTAATTTAAGATCTTACAGATAGTATATCAATAAATTAAATGGATTTTTAAGTTAAATAGGTAAAGAATAGTGACCTAGACCAAAGTCACTCTAAAAAACAGGCCATGCTGCAGTGATCGCTGTGACACGTCACATAAGTATACTGGGAACTAACATCTTATGGGGCAATGCAATTCTATTACCTATGTTGGGTATATTTGTTTACTAATATTCATGACATATTATTATGAAATTATCCGCTGATTATAACATGAACTGGTTAGTACAACTTAAATTGCCATTTGAAATACATTGATTATGGAAATCCTCTAATGAAAGTTGAACATGGAACCGAGTATAAACATAAACCTATGTTTATGTTTATTTACATTTCCATGTTTTGTTTTGAAAGAAACTGACAGCTGCACAGCTGTGAGACCTGAGCCAGATTCTCAGCCAGCCTACCTACTGGTTTGATGTCATGAATTCTGCTGCATGGCCTGCTTTTTAGTGTGGCCCTGCCTACACCTAATATGATTCACCGAAACATTGTAATTTGTACGCTTTGATTTCAAAATGTAGATGGCCATTGATAAAACTTTGAGACATGAAGGTATTGCGTAAACTACATATTATTTAATTTGATTTAGCCTATAAACTTGACTTTGTGTAAAGAGGTAATTTTTGTGTCTTCAACTTTCAGAGGTAGGTATAATCCTATCATAATTTAGGATTAAAGAAAATAAATTTGCATTAAATGATTTTCATAAAAGTAAATAGCCTAGGCCTATAATCGTATTTGAGATTCCTAATTTTTTATCCAAGGGCACTGGAAGTATAAGCCTCGTCTCGTTTACTTGTTGTCAGATTGATGTTCAATAATACTAATTTTAACCCTCAAGTGTGCGCATGCGGAGTTTTCCTTTGCACGTGGTTTTTTATTAAAATAAACATTTATAATTGGTGTTGACAGTTAAGTCCAGCTTTGTACTTCACACATCTCATTCCAGGAAGCCCCTAAAGCTTTTTTTACCTTCCTACACCCCCTTGGCACCTTGTTATTTGCAATTTAGTGATGCCGCATCATCGTGCGGAGTGTCCTCTCCCGCAAACAGACATTTCTTCTTATCTATACTACAAAACTTAGTATGTTCAAATGCATTAGTACACCAATTAAGTTGAACAATTATTTGTATCAACGATGAAATGTGATCATGAAATGTCATGAAAAATTAAATTTAATCATATGGTCAGTTTTAAAGTAACTAAAAAATCCCTGTTGCAACAGACCTACATCTCCAGCCAATTTCAATAAAACATGTTATCAATCCTCATCATTGTAAACATACCATATATTATGCTACATTTTCAGGCAGTTTAGACCAAGACATCCCCCCCCTCCAAATGCTCATATACTTTCTTTATTAATTTTAAAAATAATTTGTATTTTTTATATAGTATATATTTTCTGCAAAATCTTGATCAATGAACTATTAGATATTCAAAATAAACACAAATAAAATATTCATCACATGAAAATTTAATCATATGTTCAGAATTGTATTTAAAAAAAAACATCTTAAATCAGTGTGACTATACTTTTGGAGGGAAAAATTAAAAATAATAATGGACAACGTACTGTGTTTAGCACATCCAATATTATCCAATATCTAAGCAACGGATTGACGTAGAATAATAATTCAAAATGCTAAATTGTTTGTTTTTTTAAGCTGGATTCAATTTTGACAATTAAATTTAATAATAATTAGTAAAAAGGTGTTAAATTTTGAAAATAAATTTAATATTATCAAAAAAACCTTCTTAGAGTAAACCAATCTTGCTGGTTTTCGAACTCGAAGTCATGAATGACGCTTTACACGTTTGTTCCAAATTTCATCAAGATCGGATCTTTTCTACAAAAGTTATCGCGCCTACAGACAGGTATATATAAATAAATATATATATATATATATATATATATATATATATATACATGTTTATGAAAATGAACGAACGGTGTTTTTGGGGTCTAGGGACCTCAAAATGAAAAAAAACATGGTCCCGGGCTTAAGTCTCACCGTGCCGCCTACGGTAATAGCTACTTCCCTATAGGGGAAATTCGCTAATAAAAATCAATTCGATTATATTTCTTTTTAATTCAATAACTTTTTTATTTGTGCAGCAAATTGGATAATTCTTTTTAGCGAATTTCCCCTATAGGGAAGAAGCTATTACCTTAGGTCTCATGGTAAGACCTAAGCCTGAGACCGCGATAACTTTTCGTTTTGGGGCCCCCAGAAGCAAAAAAAACACCATTCGATAGAATTTCCATCTATATATCTATATGTGTTTGTAAGCACGATAGCGGCCGTAAATATGGTCCGATCTTAATGAAATTTGGACAGACATGTAAAGTGGCAATCAATTGGACGAGGTCGTAAACGAGCCCGATCGGACCACCGGGAGGTGGGGTAAAGGGGGATAAACTCCCCAAAAATGGGTTTTAGAGTTTTTCACATAGAAAAATAAAAAACTGTATTCATTTTTGAAGCCACCACAACTGTTTTTGATAATATATGGTACATTCCAATTTTCTGCCGCAGCTGTATATACTCTTGTCCGTTCTGGGCGACCCGGGTTTCGGCTGTCTAAGCAGCCATAGTCATATCCATTTCAATCCAGGGTGTTAAAGATATTACATCTGGAATATGTCGTCGAGGACACAAATCCACAGAACACATAATTGACAAACACGCATACACGTATACATGAAAAAACACACATACAATTTAAAAAACTAGGCCTAGTTAACGACGGACGGGTGCACCGCCTGCGTGAGTGATGACCACCGGCGCGGCGTCGTGTCCAGCTCTTGCTAGTGCTACTGCGTTCTTGTTTCGTTCCAAACCAATAATACTGTTGAAAAGGCTTAGATTAGAATTAAAATTTAGCTCCTCATTGAGTACATGTTGCGGGGTGGCTTTAAAATAATTAAAAATGTAAAACTCCTCTAGTGTGTCCGTAATCTTACTTTTCGGGCGGGCAGACTTTTAGCACTTCAAAATTATTTTTGCTTGTTGAATGGTTGTTGTCAACCGAATGTAGAGCAAAACTCGATTGCTGATTGATTTGATGGGTTTCAAATGGGGCTTTGGAATATGTTCGGAAATCCGTTTTTAAATGGTCTCCCCGTTTGGCCTACATAAAACTTCGGACTATCAGAACAATTTATTTTGTAAATACCTGTGCAATTAAGTTTATCTTGTTTTGGTTCAGGAATACTCTTGTTAATATTACCTATTTTGTTTGATGTTTTGCAAGATAAGGTGATACAGTTTTTATTAAACTCTTCTTTCAAAGTGTTATGCAGATTTGTACTAAACTCAGCAGAGACGTATTTTTGATGATTTTCAGTTTCCTTTTTATTCTTAGGATGCCTATGTTTCTTTATCAATTTATCAATTATGTTTGGGGAGAATCCATTTTCGATTGCTATTTGTTTTATTGTTTTTATTTAATTCTCAAAGTCCTCTTGTGAAAATGGAAATTTTAAAAGTATATAAACCGTACTATTGTAAGCGGCCATTTTCTGTGATCAAGGTGTATAGTGTGGCTGGTTGCTGTAGACTTCCTGAATATTTTATATTTCAAACTGGGATTGATTTTTTCGATTGTCATATCAAGAAAAGTTAACTTATTTTCATCTTCTATTTTCAAAGTAAAGTTTAATTTCAGGGAAATACTATTGAGGTAGTTTTTCAGAATTTTGAGCTGTAATTTATTTCCACTGTATAAAATAGCCGTGTCATCAACACAGCGGTGGTAAAATACAATCTTGTCTTTGTGTTTATTTTTCTCAGAGAAAATGTATTTGTTCTCAAAATGATTCATATATATTTCTGACAACAGGCCTGACAACGGTGAGCCCATGGCTAAACCTTTATTCTGTATGAAAAATTTCCCATTAAATGTAAAATAATTTTGTCTTAAGATTTCCTTGGTTAAGATAACTATTTCTTTTACAATATCATTATCTACTTTTGATTGTGACTTTAAGTTATCCTCTAATATTTGAAGTGTTTCGTCTATTGGAAGTTGGTATAGAAGTTTTCTATGTTCTAGTTCAGATTTACTAAATATTCAATTAAAAACACCCAGTTTTAACGGAACTGTTGCAGCAAACCTGCATACTCATTCTCCATGTTATTCTTATGGAGCTTACAAAAACATGTCAAATCTCTCTATGTTGGACTAGCAGTTCCCGTGGCTTCGCTCACGACAAACACTAAAGTCTAACCTTGATTTGACGAATCTGAAGGGACTAAATGAAAAAAGGTTATATCAAGGAATTTGTAATGTAGAGGTCTGTTTACGTGTTGTGGCATTGTATAGGGTTAAAAAACAGATAAACTCATATTCCAGTCGATCGTGTAGGTTTTTTTACAGTCATAACTCTAAAACGGCAAGACCGATTTTAACCTTAAATGTGTCAATTTTAAGGTATTTCTATGCTTATTTGCCAATATAGCTTAAATTGTTAAATAGGGTATCAATAAAGTACAATAAAGAGCTGAATGTTCGGAACAGTGGCGCCGTCCGTTGGCAGTGTTTCAACCTGATTCACTTAACATATATCAATGTGTACAGAACCCTCTAAGTAGGGATATTCAATGTTTTTTTTTCAGTTCCACCACCTTAAAGCAGAGGATAAATTAGCGCTGACGAATGGAATAGTTCAAGCTGGCTCCGTCGTTCGCGCTTCCACTCATTATCCAAATTTAAAAGTGAGAATGTTTGTAAAATAAGAAAAAAACAGATTAAACATGGTCAAAGATTACAGCAATATAAAACACTAACATACTACAACTTTAAAAATATTACAACCAGCTGCTTGACTTTAGAAAGTCAGCTTGATCCGTAAACTCCAACAAATATTCCAATCGGACTGAAAAATTAAGTGGCGCCATCTCATTTTCGGCACGGGAACTACTCATTTTTCCGAAAGGTGTCCCTACTTGGAGGGTTCTGAATACATTGCATATATGGGCGATTTTTAATACATTTTGAAAGGTCAACTACAGATTGCAGCATTTGTTTTTCCCGTGCAAAGCCAGGACACCCTCGAATTAGATGAAAAAGGAATTCCCCAAACTATTTTGGAGGATGAATACATTATGGACGCCCTAAGGGAAAAACTATAACCCCCGCTGCCTAAATAAAGATTGCGCCACATTTTATGATTCAAGGTACAGAAACGATGATGGATTAAACGTAAACCATAACTAAATGTAACTTTTGTATAGTGAGTGTGACCTAAATAAATTGACAACCATAAAAACGTGATGAAGGGAATCAAATTATAAATAAGCTGAAACAACGTATCCGTATGTGAAGCTAACTACCCTCTAATTGACTGAATGAAATTGGAAAAGTAAACAAAAGGTCATCCATTACACTAATATGGGATTATTTAAAAACTTTGAGTCCGATAACAGACCCTTAAAACTTGGAGGTTTTTATAATTTTTCAATATAAATAGATCAAATAATTAAATTATTACAGCACAGTCTGTCGGTGACTAAATAAACTACCCTATCCCTCTCTTTCAGTCTTGCCGGGATTTAGTTTCAAGACTCAACCACAAAAGGCAGCACGCTCTTCAGGCTTATAACTATAGAGGTCGAATTAGTATAAACGCCAAATCGAATTAGTATAAATGCCGAAATAAAGATGGTGCCATAAACTGAATTTATGATTAAACAGATTAGGTTTTAAAATTAAACTAAAATTAACTTTTATATAGTACATAATTATGTCCCGTAAAATAAATCAACAAAAAAAATCATAAAACCGTGATGAAAGAAAGCAAATTATAATCAGCTGTAACAGCGTATTTTGTACATTTGTGAAGCTAACTCCCAGCTGCTTGATTGAATGAACATTGAAAATGTAAACAAAAGATCGTCCATAACACTTTTATATAGGAAAATTTAAAACTTCGACCTCGCCAAAAACCCCTTTATACTACGAATCTTGTAAAATCCTTTCTTAGCGGATGCCTACGCCCCAAAAGGAACGTCCACGCAAAATTTCAAGGTCCTAGGTCGTATAGTTTGGGCTGTGCGATGATAGGTGAGTGGTATTTGACAAATTTATAGCAGATACTTTTTTCTTTCCATCTTACCGGGATTTAGTCTCAAGACTCAGCCACAAAAGGCAGTATGCTCTTCACGTTTAAAACTGCGTATGTCGAATTATACGAAACACCAAATCATCGGACAGGCATAGTTGTAATAAAAAAAATATTAGGAACGCCTCCAGGAAAAACGATAACTCCCGCTACCGAAATATAGATGGTGCCGCTTAACTAATTAATAGTGGATTTTATCTAAACTAAATGTAACTTTTATATAGTACATAATTATGTCCTTAAAACAAATCAACAAAATCAATGAAGCCATGATCATAGAAGTCAATTTATTATCATCTGTATCAACGTATACATTTCCGAAGCTAACTACCAGCTGATTGTTTCATGAACATTAAAAATGTAAACAAAAATCGTCCAACACACTTTTATATGGGAAAATTTGAAAACTTCGGCCTCGCCAAAGACCCCTTTATACTACGAATTTTGTAAAATCCGTTCTTAGCGGATGCCTACGCCCTAAGAGGAACATCCATGCAAATATTCAAGGTTCTAGGTCAAGTAGTTTGGGCTGTACGATGTTTCCACTGAGTGGTATTTGACAAATATATAGTAGATAGAAGTTTGGAAAACACCTGAAACATGGCCAATGTGGGGAATGGAAATGAAAGTTCTGTTTTCTTCAAAAGAACTGTCAGAAGTTATTGATGGAACAGAAGTAATAAATGAAGAAACTGATAGTGAAGAAAAAATAAGAAAATGGTAAACATAGGACGCAAAAGCAAAATATTTTATGCTGAGAACAATGGACAAGACGGTTGAGATGCATGCACTGGACTGTAAAACTGCGAAAGATATGTTTGATAAACTAAAGAAAATATACCAGAGGGACTCAAATCAACAAAAAGTAAATTTACTCCAAGAATATTACAACTATAAGTGCAACAAATCGATAAATATGTTGGAAAATATACGTCACATTCGTAACCTAGTACACAAGTTGGAGAAACTGGATCAGAAGATTGATGAAGTAATGGTTCTTACCAAGATAACATCGATTCTTCCAGAAGAATATATGGCTTTTTCCAGTGCGTGGGACTCAACACCACAGTCAGATAAAACCCTTGATAATCTAATATCAAGACTTATCTAGGAAGAAGGAAAGTTTAACAAACTTAGGGAAGAGTCAAGTGTAGCATTCATAGTTGCTAAAAATAAAATTAAAAATGTTACTTGTTATGAATGTCACCAAAAAGGACATGTAAAAAGAGACTGCCCTAAGTTAATGAAATGTGCTATATGCAAGAAAATTGGACATGATCAGAACAAATGTTTTTACAAAACTAAGGATACCCAAAAGAAGTGCTCTATATGCAAGAAAACAAACCACGAAGAAAGAAACTGTTATTTTAGAAATAAAACCAAGAAAGGAGAAAATAATATAGCGTGGCTGATCAAACCAGAGAAAAGTAATGAAAATGAAATTTTTGAAGAAATAAACAAGTGTGAAGCAAAGAAGAATTTAGAATTTGCTATGGATAGTGCTTGTACGTCTCATCTTGTTAACGATATTGAAATTTTAAAAGATATAAAAGAATTTGAACAAAGCTACAGAGTTGCTTAATCAGGTACATTGTTAAAATCCAGTGTTATTGGAACTGTCGAAGGAGAAAATTGTTCATTAACAAATGTATCCTATATACCTGATCTGTCGAGAAATTTAATGTCTGTAAACTGGATCACAAGAGAGGGAGGAGTAGTCACATTTGATAACAAAGGTGTAAAAATATTTAAAGTCAATAATTTAATACTTGAAGGAGAGAAACAAGATAATGGTTTATTTATTGTAGATATTGGAAAAGACAATATCAATGAAGTTTTAATTTCAGAGGAAGAAAACATGTATAACTTATAGCACAGAAAACTTGGACACTTAAATACGGAGTACATGAAAAAACTTCCAGATATATGTGATGGTGTTCCTGAAATACTAAGTAAAACTGAACTAAGTGATCTTTGTATAGTTTGTATGGAAGCTAAACAAGTAAGACAACCATTTAAGACTGTGCGAGATAGAACAACAAGACCTCTCAAAATAATGCACACAGATATATGTGGTCCTATTGAACCTGAAACTCATATTGGAAAATCATATTTCATGACTTGTTTGGATGATTATACTCATTTTTGTAATGTTTATCTGTTGAACAACAAGAATGAAGCGAAAGACTGTTTGAAAAATTACATCAACCAAAGTGAAGCACAGCTGAATTTTAAAGTTTAAAAGATACGTTGTGATAACGGAGGCGAATATATTAATAAGGCATTTAAACAATGGTGTTTTGATAGAGGTATTATATTGGACAATACAATTTCCTACACACCACAGCTTAACGGAAAAGCTGAAAGACTTAACAGAAGTTTAATGGAAAAAGGAAGAGCTTTAATATTTGACAGCAAAATGGAGAAAGAAATGTGGGGAGAAGCAGTAAGAACTGCGGCATATTTACTTAACAGATGCCCATCATCGACTGTAGATAAGACACCCAGTGAATTGTGGACAGGTAAAAGGCCAAATCTAGATAGATTGCAGATTTTCGGTTCGATAGCATTTGCTAAAAATCTTAGGCACCTAAAGAAACTTGATCCAAGAGGCAAGAAATACATTATGGTAGGATATACTCCGAATGGCTACAGACTGTGGGATGAAGATAAGAAAACAGTGGTAATAGCAAGAGATGTGATGTTTGAAAAGAACCTCCCAGGAAAACAAAAGGTTGTGGAAGTAGGACCGATTGTGAAAGAAGAAATAAACAAACAAGGACACTTTGAAGAATATGAAACAGATGGAGAAGAACATGAAACCGAACCAGACATTAATATTTCAATGGAGAATGAAAGAGATGGAGAAGAAGAACCTAATCAGTATGATGAAAAAAATGCACTAGAAGATTCAAACATAAACAACAATCATGTTGAGAGAAGAAATATTCCATATTCTTTGAGAGAAAGACAAACTATAAAGAAACCAGAAAGATTAAATGATTATGTACACTTACCTGATGAGGACACAGAAGATGAAGTGCTGCTTACTTACAAAGAGTGCATGGAAAGTGAAGACAAAGAAAAGTGGATAAAAGCAATCGAAGAAGAAAAGGAATCTTTAAAGTCAAATAATACATGGGAATTCGTTGATGAAAAAAAGCTAATGACAAAGAAATTCTGACAAGCAAATGGGTTTTTAAAATAAAAGACGGAGGTAAATACAAAGCAAGACTTGTTGTGCGTGGATGTCAGCAGAAGGAAGGAAAACTTGACTACAAGGACACTTTTAGTCCAGTTGTTGACACAAACGCACTAAGACGTTTGTTGGCAGTTGCTGCAGAAGAAAATGTGATTGTGAAAACATTTTATGTAAAGACTGCTTTCTTGCACGACGACTTGGAAGATGAAATATACATGAAGGTTCCAGAAGGCTATAATGCTGAAGGAAAGATATGTCGACTGAAAAAGGCTTTATATGGCTTGAAACAAGCGCCTCGTCAATGGAACAAGAAACTAACAGATTTTCTAAAGAATCAAGGAATGGAAATCCTTAAGACAGATCGATGCATTTTCAAAACAAAAGATAAATCAACATTCATGGCAATTCATGTTGACGATGGTATTGTATTTGGACACAGTGAAGAAGAGGTGGACAAGTTATTGAAAACTCTCAAGAAAAGGTTTGAGATGACCATATTTGACGACCCAAAACTTTATTTGGGAATGGAACTGAAGAAGACAAATGATGGTATTTTTGTGTCTCAAAATAAATATGCTAATCAAGTCCTAGAAAAGTACAACATGATTGAGAGTCATAAAAAAGACACCGATAACACCAACATCAGGATTTCAAGGCAATGAACCAAACAAGAATTTTCCTTACAGAGAGGCGATAGGTAGTTTACTATATCTGACCACTAAGACTCGTCCAGATTTGTCATATGCTGTCAACTATGAAAGCAGATTTATGGAAAATCCCAGAGAAATAGACGTCCAGAATGTTAAAAGGAGTCTAAGATATTTGAAAGGAACAATGGATCTTGGGATTCATTATCAGAAAAGCGGTTCAAATGAAATACACATCGATGCATATTGTGACTCTGACTACGCAGGCGATGAAGAAACAAGAAAAAGTACAACTGGCTATGTAATATTTTGTTCAGGAGGACCTATTGTATGGAATTCAAGTAAACAAAGTGTCACTGCTAAGTCCTCAACAGAGGCAGAATTCATAGCTGCCACCGAGTGTTGTGCTGAGTTGAAATTTATAAAATACATGTTGAAAGAGATTACTCACAAAGAAGTAAAGATAACTCTGAATATTGACAGTCAAAGTGCAATGAAAGTCATAAAATCAGGTCAAATGTCAGGAAAACGTCGAAAACATATTGATGTTCGTTTCTATTTCATAAACGAACAATACGAAGATGGACTGTTTGAAATGCAGATGATCAAATTGCTGATGTACTTACGAAGCCGTTAATGTCTGGGAAGTTCAACAAGTTTAAAGACATGTTAGTTTCTAAAGTGTAGAAACTATTGTTTTGTATGAAGACTTAATGTGTTTCGATTGAGGGGAGGTGTTAAAATATCAAATAATCTCTCCAATAAGTCTTCATATAATCATATGTTAAATTTACATATGTGTAAACTTGTATAAGTTTGTTATTGTTTACTTTACAATAATAATTAATGAAGAATGTGTGCAAATTTAAATAAAATATCTTTATAAAAACCACTGAATACTCTGCTATAATACTTTAAAATACCTCAAATATTTATAGACGCAACAACCTAGGCCGTAGAGAACGCAATGCTGTGAGTGTAGGACACTTTCGGGCAAGTCAAAATGACAAGCAAAACGAGTCTCGAAATGAAGATGAATGTGCTTTATTTAATCTAAACCATCAACGAGGAGGTATTGCATTCAATCCCCATTGAGCTGCGTTCAATTATAACGTGACGATCGATTACAGTTTATTGCCAATAGTTGCTATTGGCTCAATGAACATTGTGTGTCAACAGTTGCAATGATTTTAGGTTTAAAAATGAAGCCCCTGTAATGTACTGCACCAGTGGCCAACTACAATTGACACCATTGGCATATCAGGTTGAAACAGGAAAAACTCCGTTCCTTGGAATACGTACATCTTCGGGATGCTACCAATCCTGATTGAATGCATTTAATGACGGCAGAGTGACTATTGTCCCAGCAACATACGTCGGAAGTCCGCGACATAATATGCGCACGAGTACGCTCAGGATGATAAGTTGGATGTACATCATTATGGTACACCACCAGATTTGTTTATTACGTTCACGTGCAATTCAAATTGGTCAGAAATTCTACAAGAATTACTTCCTGGCCAATATCCCATTGATCGCCATATTACCACAAGAGGTTTTAAAAGAAAATGAAGTTACTCATGGATTTTATTGCTAAGCATTGCATGTTCGGCGAGACGCATCGTGGGATGTATTCAGTAGAATGACAAAAACGCGGGTTGCAATACGCACACATCCTTATTTGGTTGGTTGAGAGGATAAAACCGAATGAAATGGATTATGTGATATCAGCTAATATAATGAAGGATATCCATTTAGCTAAAGGTCGGTTCAGTAATTATTGTGTTGCGGATCATTAACTCACTACGTATTTGTAATGGCACTCAGCTGACGGTGAAAACATTAATTAACAACATAATAATTATGTTGTTAATTAATTTTTAATGCCACAATTATTGAGGCAACGATTTCGCAAAAAAAACTACATAGGTGAAGACGTTTTTATTCCACGTATCCAAATGATTCCAAACGATACGCCCTTTGACTTTAAGCGGCAACACTTTCTAGCAGCTTGCATTTGCAATGTCCGAATTAAATGGTCAGTCGTTGAATGTTTGTGGAAACAACCTTGAGAATCCATGGTTTTCACATGGCCAAACCCACATAGCACGGAATATTCAGGTGACGTCAAATGAATATTCCGAAGGTCAAACAATGTCAAATCAAATTTTTGATATTCGTTTGGCGTTAGTTTGATGTCAAAATGCCAAACTCAAATTATGTCAAATCATGAATAATTATAGCATATTCCAAATATCAAAAATCAAATGTTCCAAAAACTAATAAATAATGAAACTGTAATAAATTTGATATTTTCTTATAAAGTCAGTGTAATTTGTTGACTCTGTGAATCTTTTTTTAATTTTTGAATGTCAAACATTTGACATTATTTGACACTTATTTGATATTCTCAGATGTCAAAGTTATGATATTCATACTTATAAATGAACAAGATATAGTTTGTACCTGTGTATGTTCCGAGGACTACATTTAATTTTCAGATTTTCGAATTTAAAGTTTTTGACATAGTTTGACTTTAATTTGATATTTACTTATAGTTGAATCAGATTAGTTGTTATTTCAAATTTAATTACACAAATTAATCAATTGTATCTACATTTGATAAGCAAATTTATAAGTATTTACTTTAATTAAATCACATTTTATTAAAATTTACTAACATAGGTTTAAATACTTTGTTTCTCAATTTTGTAATATTATAAAGTTTGTGAATTTTTAAAATGTAAATTTATGAGATTATTTGATAATTATTTATTACATAGATTTCTGCATTTCACAACTACCATTGACTTTAAATACTGAAGAAAGTAGGTAAACATCACAAGATTAACTTTGTTACAATATTTATATTGATAGTTATTTATTATTGGATAAATAGAAGCACTTCACTTCTTATTCTCATCAAGTACGGTGGCTACGGAAGTTAGGGCGCTAGGACATTGCACTGTTTAGTCTGAGGTCGTGGGTTCAAATCCCACTGGTGGCACATATTTTTGTATCAAAAGTTTTACACAAAAAATTATTTATTACAGTTAAAATAGTGATAACATAGTTGAATTTTCATAAAAATATTTGTTATGTATTTTTAATTAATTGTTTTAGGAATGTTAGAAATTTGATATTTTGATTATCAATAGAATATCAAATTTGAATATTCCATGAATGTCAAAAAGTGTGACGTTTGAACCAAGAATTAACGTTAGATTGACGTCAAAGAATATTCGGGAATATCAATTTGATATTCGAATATCAAAATTTTGATATTCATATGACGTCAAAGGAATATTGGGTGCTGTGTGGGAATGTATGTCGCCTGTTCCCGTGTCGGAACACTGAAAATATATTTTTTTGCGCCAGAAAACAAAACTAACAATGTTCTATATTAAAAAAGCTTTAGAATAAAACAATAGCTATGTTGTTGATGTGAATATATTGATATTTATTCAAACTAAAACAAATTATTCATAAAGAAGACAGGAAAACGTCTGCTGGGTCAGCTAGTTAATAATATAATATAGAAGATAGATGGAATCTACAAAATCCATTGTGGCAAAGCACATTGAACTGAGGGGGATGAAAATTATTCCATGACTTCTGCACGAAATTCCCCTTGACATCTCAATCATCAAAATCGTTTCACAAATATAGGGGTTTTACTGTACAGAAGAAATTCCTCAGGGAATTAGTATAATAGAAGATATATTATTCAAAGAGACAATGCCAACAAAATACCCCCGTTGCAGCAGACCTACCCCCTCATCAGCTCTGCTGACCACGGTCTCAGGCCTGGGTCTTACCATGATACCCTCGTTAACAGTTTCTCCCATAGAGGGGAAATTCGCTAACAGACGGCTTTTAACTTGTTTGATGTGTTTTTTTTACTTTTTTCATAACTGTATAATGGTTATTTGATTTTGTCAACAAAGCACTTATAGTCCAGTCATTTTAGAAGAAAAAACCCGGTTTTCAAGAAAATCGGGTAACCAAGTGAGACTTTTTACCATATGTTCCTTGATATGTTACCTTTAAAACCCCATCACTTTTTCGAAAATAAAACTAGTGCTCAACCCGCCATCTTGGAAAATGGCGGCCAAAATATAGTTTTTGAGCTATGTCATGATAACTATTAAGTTTAGAAAACAACTTCTTATTCAAAAGTTGCTTGGTTTGAAAAGGCCTATAACTTTCACATTTAACGTATTGTTGTACAACAATTGATAAAGCCGCCATATTGGAAAATGGCTGCCAAAAAGTATTTTTTGGCTGGTGCAGCTTAATTATTAATCTTACTAAAAATGTTCCTCAAGAGAAGTAGCAGAGATTTTGATAATCTGCCACTTTTAGCGAATTTCCTTAGAAATAAGCTATTACCGTCGTTTTAACAGAACAGAAAGGACAAAAAATATCCGTTCAGGGTAACCTCAGCAATCATATTAATATTTATATTAATTGACAGCTTTTTATGTGTACTTTCTGGATATGAAGTGAGTTTATTGTGAAAACGCATTTTTACCTGCAAAAATCACGATTTGTTTCAAAATTTAACATGGGCTTATATAAAAAATAGAATTTTCATTTTTTGAGTTTTGTTAGCACGATAACTCTCGTAAATATCCTCCGATCGTAACAAAATTTGGTACAGACATGTAAAACTAGATTCTCTTGGACGATTTCGTAAACCAGCTAGATCGACATATCCAAAGTGGGGTAAAGGCCCCATTTTACCCACCAAAAATGGGTTTTTTGAATTTTTCAATTTGAAAAATTATATTTATCCAATTATTGTTTGCACCATTGCATTTAGCTCAAAAAACAAACAATTTGGTATTTTCAATCATTTCTCTAAATCCATTGGTCTCCGAGATATAAGCGAAAATACAGCTGGTGACTTCTAAGCTGGCACTTGACCGATCGATATTCAGTCGATACTAGCCTAGTTCAAAAACATTACATTCCGTCAAGCGGGTTGCGGCAACGTCCTCGCGACCCGCGTGAAGGCGTCCGTCAGCAGAAATGTTTGCAGTCCGGCCTAACTATTACTAAACTAATTGAAAGTCATGATAAACTTAATAACTTTCTTCAAAAACATCTCGATCAACAAGTGTTGTTTAGTGACAAAGTGCCTCTTTCCCAGAAAGCTACGCATGAAGAAAATAGTGCCGACAAAACTTACTCTTCTGTTGTAAAAACTACTCCTACTGAAGATAAAAGACCTGCTAATACGGAGAATAATAAGAATTACAATACAAGAAAGAAACAACAGTTATGCACAAACAGTAATTCTTCAGGTAAGGATTTGTGCACCTCTAGTGTCAAGATAGGGTTAGGCTACAGTGCTACTATGAATGACTCTAACCTCAAGCAAAGTGTCAGTGATGATGGTGGCTATACCTTAGTAAGCTATCACAAACCTAGACTTTCATCTTCTAACAAAACCAGTGAATTAAGAAACAGTAGTAACAATGGAAGCAAATTGATTGTGGGCAAAAGTAACAACAACACACTTCAAGCTGTAAGTAAGCCTAAACAATCCTGGGTCTATTTAACTCGCATAAAAGTCGAGTTCACTGAAAATGATATAAAAAACCATCTAACAGCAAACTTCCCTGGTAACAACTTTATCTGTGAGCAGTTACCGACTAGGCACGACTCGTATAAATCCTTCAAAATTCGCACTCCAAGCGATTTTAAGGGTGATATCATGAATCCTGACATTTGGCCAGCTGGTTCCCTTATTGGACAGTATTTCCCACCAAAGAATCAGAACTCGGCAATTAGGCCAAAGTCTACTCCCAGTACAGACAGTGATAAAACGGAATCTGATGCTAATTTTTTAACACAGCCTGTGAACGAACAACCCAAAAAGTAACTATGGCTGGTACACACTATAAGAATACCAATAAATTATTTACCATACTTACTTTTTTCTTTTTGAACATCCAAGGGCTGGATGACAAGTTCTCTTTATTGGAAGATTTAACTATGTCACAAAATATGGACTTTATCTGCCTATCCGAACACTGGGTGGGGAGTGATAACATTGACTTTTGCGCCTTAGCGGGATACAATCTTGTTAGCTATTTTTCTCGCAGTAATTTAAGTAGGGGTGGTACTCTCATTTTTGCCCTGAGTAAATTTAAATGCAAACCTATTGATCTTTCTGCGTACTGTATTGAGAAGGACTTTGAAGCCAGTGGAACACTAATTGAATCTCATAAACTAATAGTTATATGTGTATATCGAACCCCTGACAGCAACGAATGGACTTTTCTAGATAACCTGGAAAAAGTGCTTATCTACCTTACAAAATGGTCTAAGTACGAAGTCATAATTGGTGGTGATGTCAACGCTCAATTCGACGTGACTATAAACAAAAAGTCTGTTAATGAACTTCTCAACCTGCTTCGACAATTTAACATGTTTCACCACAATAACCAGCCTACCAGAAAAGATGCCTGCCTAGACAACATTTTTTTCAAATATCAGCAATGATAATATTTACTGTGCTGTAGAAAAGTTTCTATACTCTGACCACGATGGCTTGTTATTTCGTGTGGTCTCGAAGCTCGACCTTGAGCCTTCAAAGGTTGTGTCTTTTGAAACCAAACGACACTTTTCGGAACAAAATGTCCAAAATTTCAAATCCAAAATTGGGAAAATCAATTGGCTGGATGAATTTGGCATGACTAATTGGCTTCCCTCGGCTAACCAAGGTAACCATTTTGATTTATTTAATAGTATTTTCTTGCATGAATTTGAAGTGTGTTTTCCTCTAAGTAGATCTAGGGTTAAGGGACAAATCTCCAAAAAGCCAGACAATAACTGGTACACACCTAATCTTCGTTTGCTCAAGGAACAGGTTCGGTTAGCTTATGATAGTTATAAGTCTTCAAATTCACCTTTAGTAAAGGCTGAATACTTGAATATCAAAAAGAGGTATAAAACTGCTGTCAAAGAGGCTAAGCTACATTTTAATGCTAACCTCATTGAAAACTCGAGCAGCAAGTGCAAGACAGCCTGGTCTATTGTAAAACAGAACTGCCAATCTAAGGTCGCAAATGAACCTTTACCTCTTGACCCTAACGATTTCAACAACTTTTTGCTCGATTCTGTAAATAAGGTTAGATCCGAGATAACTCATCCCAATGTAACTTTCAATGACTTTTTATTAAATATGCCAACCTACAATAACAATTTCAATTTTACTTGTGTAACTTGTGATGAGGTTATGAGTGTAATAGATAAGATGAAAAATAGTCAAACAAGGGATTACTATGATCTCTCCAACTGGTTGATAAAAGAAGTGGCCAACCTTATCATCGTTCCTCTTACCTATTGTTTTAACACCTGTCTTTTGGTAGGACAGTTTCCAGAGTGCCTTAAAATCTCTAAAATTTACCCAAAATTTAAGAAAGGTGACAAAAATACTCCTGGAAACTACAGACCGATTAGCCTAGTTCCTGTCTTGGCCAAGATTGTGGAACATATTATCTATAATCAGACAAGTAACTTTTTTGAGACTCATGCTATGTTCAGTGAACATCAGTATGGGTTTAGACCTGGTCGCTCGACCATGGGCGCTGTGGATGGCATGGTTCGCACAGTCATTAGTGCCTTTGAAATGAGGAATATGCGTTGGCCACGTTTATAGACCTAAGTAAGGCTTTTGACTGTGTGGACCATGATATCCTACTGCGCAAGCTGCAGTTCTATGGCTTCCATGGCAGGGCACTAAGTTTCTTCTCAACTTACCTTGCCCACAGGAGACAGGTTGTGTACATAGGAAATGAATCCTCTTCCATCCAGACAAGCAACCTAGGGGTTCCCCAGGGCTCTGTTCTGGGTCCCCTGCTTTTCCTAATTGCTGTGAATGACCTACCCTATAACATAGCTAGTAGTATTTTCCAATATGCCGATGACACCACTGTCCTCAATGTAAATAAAGATATTCTTGTCCTCGAAAATGAAGTCAGACAATGTACCTCTGAGGTCTCAGATTGGTTCGCTGCTAACAGCTTCCTCTTAAATGAAAATAAGACTCAAACTGTTATTTTCAGCCTTAAGGATGTACCGGAACGAATCATGTCCAGCCCTTATGTTAAGTTTCTAGGGGTAATTGTCGACCAAAATCTCTCATGGGAACCCCACATCAAACAACTTTGTATCAGACTCAGCAGGCTGACTTTCCTATTTAGAAAACTAAGAGACCTAGTTCCTATAGAATATTTGAAAAGTGTTTATTATGGCCTATTTCAATCAGTCATAGCCTATGGAATCATGTTTTGGGGAAACAGCTCACATCTCAATGACATTCTTTTAATTCAAAAGAAAGTTTTAAGGATTATGGCCAAAGCTGATGTTCTCGAACATTGCAAGCCTATTTTTATTGATTTTAACATTCTGACCGTTGTTAATCTGTATATTTTAAGTATATTTTTAGATAGCCATAAGAATTTAGATACTTATAAGTTTAGGAATGATGTGCATGATCATAACACACGTTACAAGAACAAAATAGATATTCCTTTTGCACGGCTTGAAAAATCAAAGAAAAGTTTTATAATTCTAGGAATGAAATGCATGAATAAAATTCCAATGCATGTACAAAGGTTGCCACAAAAGGCTTTCAAACATAAAATCTCCTGTTGGCTTGCAAGTCACCCTTTTTATAGTATTAAGGAATTTTTTGATTACCCGCTGGCTGAACTTGATATTGCTTAGCATGTTTTAACAATAGGTACTCGAACTAAACTCACTGTGCTTGCTTCTTACTTGGTGCCAAAGCCTATGAATTATGTATTTCATTTTATGATGACGTTAACCTATGTGTGATATTTTATTTATAAGTTATATTTCTTGTTACACGAAACTACTGCACGGACAATTGCCTCGCATGACTAATATATTGACTATATCAAATGCATGTAAATATGTTTATTGATAATAAAATTGATTATTATTATTGATTATTATTGATAAGGAGAAAGGTATGTTTACCAAAGGTTACGAGAACAATTGGAGTAAAGAAGTGTTTGTAATACACCGAGTGAATACACTTATACCATTACCACTGTACACGCTCACGGACCTCAACGGTGAGGAGTTGTCCGGACAGTTTTATATGAACACGAAGTGCAAAAAGTGACAATCCAACGTGATCACCTGTTTAAAATTGATAAAATAGTGGACACGAAAGGTCGTGATCGCAGTAAGCGTTACCTGGTCAAGTGGGAAGGTTACGGAGACGAATTCAACTCTTGGGTGAGAGCGCAAGACTTACAACATGACTAGTAAAAACCAATTTTACTTGACATTGCCCAGCAATAGTTCTATGGATTATTTTCCTAAAAACTCCGTGACGAGTTACACTACACACATGCCGAAACAAATACGGCTGGAAGGTGGTGAGTGGGAGATAGCATTGGTGGAAGTGCAATATCCGTGTTCAATGATGACAGTAAACGATAATTCGTACATTTGGCTCGAATATCAATTCCCTCCATTATTTAAAAAGGAATCATTAATGGTCAAAATAAAACCAGGATATTACAGAAGTATAACTGAATTATTAACTGTAATAAATGGCGATGAACAACTGAATGAATTCCTCGAATTTGAATACTTGACCGCATTAAAAAGAGTCGAAATGAAGGTGTTGAAAACAGTTGCAGTGAACACAATACGGATAAGCCACGAATTATCTCTAATATTGGGTTATGACCTTTATAAAGATAATCTAAAACCGGAAGGTTTTTCTTATTCAGTTTTCGGCTTATGGCAACCAGATCTAACTATGGGGATTCCACCACATATCTATGTATATTGTGATTTGGTGGAGCCGCAGTTGATTGGTGACACTACAGCACCGCTATTGAAGATTGTCAATATCGAAAGAGATAAGTACGTTCACGGTGCATATAAAACGACTGTTTATTCAAGTCCGCATTACGTACCCGTCATGAAGGCTACATTTGAAACTGTTGAAATCGACTTAAGGGATCACACAGGGAAAAGCCTGTCATTCCTCTTTGGATCGTCGTACGTGAAGCTACATTTCAAAAGAGCGCAGCAGCAGCAGCAGCAGCAGTAATAATGAATTCAAACGATCCGTATTTGGCGTACTACCGCCGTCAACAGTTGAAGACCGGCGGTGCGATCGACCGAGTATTTCGAGGAGCGGCATATCAGCGAGGACATGGAGTTGGTAGTTTTCTCGGCGGTATGTTCCGCACTATCGCACCACTGCTCAAGTCGGGAGCGAAAGCTTTAGGTCAAGAGGCTTTGAAATCCGGTGTTGGATTTTTGGGTGACATAGCCGCCGGCACTATGGATCCCAAGGTAGCGGCCAGTGCGAGACTCAGACAGTTTACAGGATCGCTCAAACACAAAGTCGACAACAAATTGGACAGCGTGCTACATAGCGGCGGCAGCAGCGGCGGCCCCCGCGCGAAAAAACGTCGCGTAGCGCGTAAGGATAACGCGCAACGCGCAACGCGTAAGACTTCCGCGAAACGCGCTATGTGCGGTGGCGGCGGCCGTAAGACCCGTGTCACACCTCAGTCTTTGGCTAAACTCCTCAGAGGAAAGACGTTGACGAAGAGACGCTCTATCAAAGCAGCAGCAGCAGCAGCTGGTAAAGTGAAAAAACAATCAAGCCCGAAGAGGAGGAGTTCGACTGTTACAGCGAGAGATATTTTTGGTTAGACACACACGCACACACCACCACCACCAACACGTCATAATGCCTTTTTTACATCAAACATCTTGTGAATGCGTCAAGACTGAGCTGGACTTGTTCTCTTTACCGCCAACACAGACCAGTATCGAAAATGGAAAATGGGTTCAATACAAACCGATATCTACTTTGACCGATGACTCACCCATTGAGTTTGTCGTGCCCGGCAATGGTGACGAATACACAGATCTGTCGCAGACTATGATTCAAATCACAGCGTCTATCGTCAAACCAAATGGAACTGACGTCACTGAGGATGGCGAAGCAGATGTAATCGGACCCGTCAACAATTGGCTACATTCACTTTTCAGCCAAGTGGATATGAGTATGAACCAGAAATTGGTCACGCCACAAAACAATACCTACGCTTATAGAGCGTATATCGAAACAGTTTTAAACTACGGATACGATGCTAGAAAGTCAAATTTAACTTGTGGCGTATGGTCAACAGACGATGCCGGACATATGGATAACTGTACAGATGAAAATGACGGACTAAAAGTGAGACGGAAGTATACAAACAAAAGCCGTGAATGTGACATGCTCGGTCATATACATTTGGATATATGTAATCAGAATAAATTTCTACTAAACGGTGTTGAACTACGTTTAAAAATCATCCGATCAAAAGATGCATTCTCCCTGATGGTGAACGCCGGTGATTTCAAAGTGAAAATGATCGAAGCTAACCTATGGGTGCGCAGATATAAAGTCAGTCCTACTGTTTTGCTGGCACACGATAGAGCTCTACAAACGGCCACAGCTAAATATTCAATCAATAAAGTGGACTTGAAAACATTCACACTGCCGTCCGGCATAAGAAGCAAGACTTTGGACAATGTTTTCCTCGGTCAAGTGCCGAAACGTATTATCGTCAGCACGGTCACCAATAAAGCGTATAATGGAGATTTGAAATTTAACCCGTACAACTTCCGACATTTTAAAATGAACTACTTCTCTTTGTATGTAGACGGTGAACAAGTACCGTCCAAACCGATACAAACACACTTTGAGGCCAATAAAGGAAAATATGTAATGGCGTATCACACTCTGTTTTCTGGCACAGGCATTCAGTTTAGCAATAGCGGTATCGTAATCAATAAAGATGACTTTGACGATGGATATTGTATTATGGCTTTTGATTTGACGCCTGATCTGTCGGCTAGCGACACAACACATTGGAACCTGGTACGTAATGGGAATGTACGCATGGAGCTCGGTTTTGACGAAGCCCTCACAGAGACTGTCAACTGTCTGGTTTATGCAGAATTTGACAATGTCATCGAAATCGATCGTCATCGCAATGTGAATGTGGACTTTGGCGGTTAAACACACAGACCGCTGACTTCAGTATTCATCAATCACTCGTTCGAGATGGATCGTCTACACAGATCGCATCGAAAACATAACCTAGCCGCACCCGTCATTGTGGATATTCAATGCTTCAAAGACAATCAAAACGAATATATAACAAAAGATGTTTGTGTATTGGAAGCGGACAGCGGTGTACTACTCATGCATCATATTGCCAAATCACCATATGAAAGATCTGAATTATCAAACAAAAAACTGAGAGAAAGCAACTGGCTCACAAAACATTGTCACGGTATACAATGGGAGCAAGGTGATATACCGTATTATACACTCTTCAACAAGTTAACTGATTGCGTTTCAAACCGCCCGACAGTTTACGTCAAAGGGTTGGAGAAGAAAGAATATTTAAAGCGACATCACATCATCGATTTCAACACTACTCATGTCATCGACGTTTGTGATATAGGCTGTGGATCACTACAATCAATCAACAATCTACTATCAACAAATATTCTGCGTTGCAGCAATCACAACTCATTGCAAACTCGTTGCGCACTGAGCAATTGTGTCGCGATAAGAGGTTGGCTCCACCTCACAACAAAAATTGACGAAGATGAAAATTATATTGGAGATAGGGATTCATACTTTTGCTCTTGTTTCCGCTCTTCTACTACTACTCATGCACCAACTGCTGCAGCTACGGTCGGTTATGATACTGTAGAATGAATACTCTGGAAATTGAAAAATATCTTTTGACTCTACCTGTGCAAAATGTTGGCGTCTACGCTGCCAATCAACTACCATATCGCATATCACCGTCCACTGCAATAATTGTAAATTCCGATCCGCATAATGAAGATGGTACACATTGGGTGGCATTCTATTTGGACGGCGGAGAAGAGTCAAACGGAATAATTGAATTCTTCGACAGCTACGGCCAGCCTCCACACTTGTATTTCTACCAAAAATTTCTGAGACGTAACGCTCGTCGCTACCTGTACAACGAGCATCGCCTTCAGAGTGACAACACAATGGTTTGTGGACACTACTGCCTCGTCTACCTGTACCTACGCACTCACCACAGCGGTATGAAGATGACGGACTTTGTACAGCTCTTCGAGCTGTATTAAGGTTAAGGGTATCCTACTATACTATCACGCAAAAGTTCGATTAGCTTATCAAGCAAATCATTCATAACCTCAGGTACTGTCCTAAGCACCGGCATAGGCTCCCTCAATCGATACGTAAAGAGCCTATTTCGAAACCCAGCCTCCACAAGCACGAAGGTTGGGCTAGTGCATAAATCTTCCAAGGGTTGAGGCTCCGTGCTTGGTCCCGGTTGTGGGTCTCGCATCGGTTGCTCCTGGGAAGTCGAAGGCTCCGATGGCTCCTTGGAATTCGATGGTCCCTGCTGCGACGTTGACGGTTGATCCACCCTTGGCCGGGCTCTACGAGATACTTCATCTCCCCACATCTCCACCTTGTTTACAGGACAGTTAAACTCTTCATGTAAGACAAGGTTTGATCGTCGTGTGAATTGTTTACTGCACTTTGAACATCGGTGTTTTCGCTCAAAGTGTGGATCATGCTGCTCCAGCATATGTCTATCCAGTGCAATTTTAGTTGTGAAAGATGCTTCACACATTTCACAAGGCATCTTCACCGTAGGTGGTATTAATGTCAGCCCCACATTATGCATGTGAGTCTTTGTCAACTTATGCTTCTTCATCAAGTCCTTGCGTGCAGTTGAATACCCGCATGGGACGCAGGTTAGCTTCGGCATAGCGTGCTCAGCCTGATGAAGAAGAATATACGTAGATGTCTAGACGTATATGTCTTTCCACATGTTTGACAGCGGAACTCCATTCTAAAACACAAAACAAATTTCGCTGTATGGAAACAATAGTTAAACGCGACTCTCTCTACCGTGTCTCGATATAGAATGAACGCTTTCATACAACACTAGTTTATTTATTTCTACCATGCGTATAAGCTTGTATAACCCGTAAACTGACCCGAGTTTGACCTGAGCCCAACACTGAATGGTAAAAAAATAGTTATCAATAAATTTTTAAAATAGTTCTTTATAAATTTATATTAAAAAATAAAATCCATTCAGCGTCAAGCCGCCCCTCGGTAGTATGTCAGTTGAGTTTTACAAACTTTTCCTTATCGATAACATGTAAATACAGTTATAAACCTAGCATAAGTAAAAAAGGGGGGGTCGTATTTCGACAATTGATCTCCGGGGGGGGGGGGGGTCACGTGACCTTCGTGGGTGGTCGTTGCTATTTCTAAATGTTATTGTTTATCTTTGACACAAGGAAAGTCTAACCAATCCCTCTAATTACTCAATACTTTCAGCAGAGACTCATCCTGCCTCGAGCTATTTGTCAATGTTTATCTTTAACCACTTTCTCTCTTCCCAACAGTTATTTGTTGACTTACTAGTTTCCCTTTTGGGAAACCCTTCTCTCAGAATCAATCAACACTCTGCCGGTTGTTTCCCAAGTTGCAAGTAGTGTTTGCTCCGCATGTATTTTGACTTTTTAATTTTATTTTTTATTTCTTTTAAATTTAATTAATATCCTCATCATACAAACATATGTCCGTGATTAATATATAGTACGAGTGAATTGTGCGAGTGAGTGTGGGTAAGTACTGTTATCTCAGTAATAAATTTCCAGGTATTACATAATAAGCCACCTACCTTAAGCACTCTTCGTGGGTGGTCGGCTTCTTGGGATTTTTCCAGGTATTACATCATAAGCCACCTACCTTAAGTACTATGACGCAACAAGCCACCAACCTGAAGTTATTCTTAGCACAGGTTGGTGGCTGGAAAAAAATTGGATGGTGACGTCACGAGCCACCAACCTAAATTAAAAAAAATATTTTTTTCGAAGAAAAATATTTTTCCAAAAGAAATTTTCAGTCGGGGGGGGGATGACGTCACCAGCCACCTTTTTTCCAGCCATCAACCTGGCCTAAGAACAACCATTTTCAACTACTGACCTGTAAAACTAGATTCTCTTGGACGAGTTCGTAAACCAGCTAGATCGACATATCCAAAGTGGGGTAAAGGCCCCATTTTACCCCCCAAAAATGGGTTTTTTGAGTTTTTCAAATTGAAAAATCATATTTATCCAATTATCGTTTGCACCATTGTATTTAGCTCAAAAAAAAAACAAATTGGTATTTTTAACCATTTCTCTAAGTCCATTGGTCTCCGAGATATAAGCGAAAATACCTCTGGAAGGCCCCTTTTTGCCAACCAAAAAATGGGTTTTTTGAGACTTTCTAACTGACCTCAAAGTTATCAAATTATAGCTTTCACCTTTGGATTAAGCTCGAAAAAACATACAATTTGGTAGCTTCAATCATTGCTCTAGGTCCATTAGTCTCTAAGATTTAGTGAATTTCCTTAGAAATAAGCTATTACCGTCGTTTTAACAGAACAGAATGGACAAAAAATATCCGTTCAGGGTAACCTCAGCAATCATATTAATATTTATATTAATTGACAGCGTTTTGTGTGTACTTTCTGGATATGAAGTGAGTTTATTGTGAAAACGCATTTTTACCTGCAAAAATCACAATTTGTTTCAAAATTTAACATGGGCTTATATAAAAAATAGAATTTTAATTTTTTGAGTTTTGTTAGCACGATAACTCTCGTATATATCCTCCGATCGTAACAAAATTTGGTACAGATATGTAAAACTAGATTCTCTTGGACGAGTTCGTAAACCAGCTAGATCGACATATCCAAAGTGGGGTAAAGGCCCCATTTTACCCCCCAAAAATGGGTTTTTTTGAGTTTTTCAAATTGAAAAATTATATTTATCCAAATATTGTTTGCACTATTGGATTTAGCTCAAAAAAACAAACAATTTGGTATTTTCAATCATTTCTCCAAGTCCGTTGGTCTCCGAGATGTAAGCGAAAATACCTCTGGAAGGCCCCTTTTTGCCATTAAAAAATAGGTTTTTTGAGATTTTCTAATTGAAAAATCAAAGTTATCAAATTATAGCTTTCACCTTTGGATTCAGCTCGAAAAAACAAACAATTTGGTAGCTTCAATCATTGCTCTAGGTCCATTGGTCTCTAAGTTATCAGCGAATTTCCTTAGAAATAAGCTATTACCGTCGTTTTAACAGAACAGAATGGACAAAAAATATCCGTTCAGGGTAACCTCAGCAATCATATTAATATTCCACCAAGAAAATATTCCACCAAACATTTTAACTGAAGTTTTCCTTCGCATCTTTTATCCTATTTCATCTTGCATGAGTAAAAGTGTGTCGATAGGATTGGTAAAAGCATTAGACTACCCTCCCGCAGTAATACTAAGCCATGGTACAAAGATGGTTTTATTTTCAGAAAATGCTTGGGATTCCTTTTTAAAACATCTACATCTTATTGAATGTTACCTAGCCAATAGTTTCTTTGGAAGAAAAACTTATATTCGACTTTTAGATTGTGACATTGAAATTGACATTATTAAACATCGTGGTCAACAACAAGTAAGAATTAGAGACTCGACACAATTTGAAAATAAAATTCTACTAACAGGTGAAGAATTCTACATTTTAAACTATGCAACATCACCTATTACCAGGTATATGAAACAATTAGTATTTTCAAGCTCTGTTATTAAGGAATATCTGGTAGATGCATGCGAAAAACAACCTGACAGCACTTTACAATACGGACCAATAGATACATCCATCTTTAATAGAATACCTCACGAAGTGGAAATGTGGAGGCAGTTAAGAAACTTTGAACCTTTTACTGAAGTTGCAACGGAAGCTACAGAAGAAGAAACCAACAACAACAACAGTACAGAAGAAGAAACCAACAACAACAATAACACAGAAGAAGAAACTTTGCTTGTTTAAAACTACAATGTAATTTAACAAAAGAATAAACCGTGGGGTAGGCCTACTGGGGACGGTGCCCACGTTAAACATACACCAACGCGCCTACAACTGTACGGCCTGGTTTATATATCTAACCTACCGTGGTGTGGAAAACAGTTGATCAGCAGACACCGTGATGAGCAGACAGGATGAAGAAATGGCAGCAAAACCTTGTGTAATTGAATTTCAAGCATTTCGCGGAAACGATGATAGATTTATCATAAAAGAATTGGTAATTTTAGATTTGCTTACACAAGTAGCGTACCCGTTTTTATTTGAAGCACCGTGTTCTGTCCATGAACTAAAGTCAAAAGCTAAAATAACAAACAGATGGCTAACAAATAATTTTCATCATATCCATTGGTTTGAAGGTTTTCTACCGTACAACAATGTACACAAAATTATGTTTCATTTTTACAAACAATTTACACACATATATACTAGAGGATTGGAAAAAAAGAATTGGATACGACAGTACACGAACAAAGACGCTTTAAACATAAAACTGGACAAAACATTTCACTTTGATTCTAGAAATATTTGTGTTTCTACAATAGATCCGAAACACAACCAATCTCAATGCGCATTACAAAACGCATATCACTTGGCTGCTTACTTACAACAACAAACGGAAGAATGTAGTGGGGGTTCTGAAGGTTATATAAACGAAGAGACAGCACACCCCGATTATCAGTCTAACTCCATACTCCGAACAGACAACATCTCCTGTGAAGGATGGCACCACAACAGTTTCTCCAATGTTTAGTTGAACAATTCAACTTGCATTCAAAATCAAATACTCTAATTATCAAGAAATGTTCAGAACTAAAAGAACACAAACATTATATTGTTCATGAAATGAAAAAAGTTGATACAACACATGGAGACGCAGTCGTCGCATCTTTATCCGATACACCAGGTGATGAACCAAAGTTTCAAGTATATCTTCCAAAACGAGTCGTCCAGTTGCTGCAAAATGAAGATTTGCGGGAAATTCAGCCAGGATCATTATATTTGGTGTCACACGGAATGAGCGGAAACAACTCTACGGAACTTACTCTGCACATCACACAAAAATAACATTGTAAATATTGTAAAAAATGTTTTAAATAAAAAGATAAAAAACAACATATCAATATATGTTTTTATATACTGATATGTTGTATTTTTTTAAATCAAACGGATGACCGTGAACTTTTAATCGATGGTATTATTCGATTATTTTATTCGATTGTTTTATTCGAATACTTTACATAAATACGAAACTTTAACGTTGAGATGCTCAGTTCTGTTTAAGACAAGCTACAACCAACATGTCATCCAAAAGAAATAATCTAACACTTATAACTTATTGTTGCAAAGAAAAATGTTTTACAATACCTGAAGATCAAGTTGACGGAAAAGCTTGTACAAAATGTAATTCTTTCTGCTACTGTAAATGTAGTTGCAAAACATATCAAAAGAACCGGTTGGATAAACTAGAAGAATTGCAACATCGGCTCGGTCTATTGTGGCAACGATTAAATTCAAAGTGATTAAACAAACACCTGCCATTACCCCCACCACTACCCCCACTACCATTGGAGGTACCCACAGAACCGGCTTTGCAATAGTCATTCCTGCTACACCTCTCGTCGAGTAAACAACTCTAGTCATGTCTCTCAACATTCGCGGGATTCACTACAACACTATCAATCTTACAACCTACAAGGATTTGGAAATTTTTAGTGAAGAACTAAAACAACTTATAACCACTGGGTTCGGTTTATCTTTGGAACTTTATGCAACAAACAATCAAAACGAAAAGAATGTATTTTTCAACTTACAACAGCAACAAAAAGAATGAAAATAAGCAAGAAATTTCACCACCGACAACAACTTACTTTTCAAATTTGGGAGCAAACTTTTCAACCTTAATGTAAAATAAAAAATAAAAAAACATATCTTGCATTTTCGGATTTTCCGAAATACAAGATCTTTTTAAAAACATCCACACCTGACCTTGACCCATTTCCGCTCATTTAACCTTTGAATACCCACCCCAACACGTTACAGCTACGTCACAGCCTCTAACGTCACCAACCGGATGTAGCTGTCACTTTTGATTAATGCGTTTTGGCCAAGAAACGCCACTTTGCCACTACTCGCGTCACTTCGTGACTTATAAAAACGACCTGGTAAAGTAGGCTTTAGTTTAATGTTGATTATGTATGGAGTTTTGCAGCGTAAAATACTCTTCAATAATGAACTGTGTGAATATTTGTGATTTTTTTAGTTTCCTAAAAAATTTTTTATGTCATAGCACTGGAATAAAATTGCCAGTAATTAAACTTCTCATCGGGGAAAACTTTTAAAAATAACTTATTACTTTATACTCGAAACTTCAATAAGGTAAGAAATTCCTCACGGAATTTGAGAAGTCCATTTATTTCACCTGCTTTAGTCCATGTTTACAGTTTTGTACGTTCTACACTTTGAAATTTCGACAGTGCGTCAGTACTCATTTCACATTAAATGGGGGTTAGTTTATATGGATCTTCATTGCTTGCCGCATCTTCATGTCTCTCTTTTAGAGTTATTTCTTCACAACATATACGCGTCAGTGTCTTGCATTCATCTTTGTTAGTAGTTAGCAACAATCGGTAAGAAGATGGACAAACCACTGATTTACTGATGAACTTTAATCTCCAAATAACATTTATAAAATCGCCTCTAAAATAGCCATTCACAGTAAAGACAAATTATTCAACACATAACGGCCAAAGAATTAAATTTTCAAACAGACCCGCTTTTTGTTTCGCATATTAAATATACATACTTGGCAAATTTTTACCTAAGCAAATAACATAACTTTCTATAAAAAACCATCATTAATTTAGGTATATTGTTATTGGTACATTTCAAAATCGAGTAAAATAGGTAGGCTAAGTTAACACTTTAATATCCCATTCCAAGCATATTTACAAAATACAGGTTTTAAATTTATAATGTGTTTTAAAACTTGAACTTTTTAGGTTGACAGTAGTGCAATAGTGGGGCTTCTGGCTCACTTCGCATAAATCAAATTTGGCAGCTACATCCGGTCTGGTGACGTCAGAGGCTGTGACGTAGCTGTGACGTGTTGGGGTTGGCATTTAAAGTTTAAATGCCCGGCTGTGGTGGGCATTTAAAGTTTAAATGTCCGGAAATGGGTCAAGGTCGGTTGGGGATATTTTCTTTTTATTTATTTATTTATTTCTTTTTACAAAAGTATTATTTTATATTTAGTTTGAAAAGTTTGCTCCCAAATTTGAAAAGTAGGTTGTTATCGGTGTTGAAATTTCTTGCTTAATTTCATTCTTCTTGTTGTTGTAAGTTGGCAAAAATACATTCTTTTCGTTTTGATTGTTTGTTGCATAAAGTTCCAAAGATAAACCGAACCCAGTGGTTATAAGTTGTTTTAGTTCTTCACTAAAACTTTCCAAATCCTTGTAGGTTGTAAGATTGATAGTGTTGTAGTGAATCCCGCAAATGTTGAGAGACATGATTAGAGTTGTTTACTCGACGAGAGGTGTAGCAGAAATGGTTATTGTAAAGCCGGTGCTGTGGGTACCTCTGTTGGTAGTGGGGGTAGTGGTGGGGATAAAAAATTAGTAGGAGTTTGTTTCATCACTTTGCATTTAATCGCTGCCATCGGAAGTTGGTGTAGATGTAGAAGAAACAGTATTATCTTGAAGCTCAGAGTCCATGTGTGCTCGGGTGAAGAGCTGAAGCTTTAATGACGTGTGGTAGCCGTGTCCTACTCTGTATCAGGAGTTGTTGGTGGTGGGGGGTCGTTTGGTTCATGCACTGAAATGTAGATGGAATCATAACTTTCTGGAGGATGTACTAAAATTTGTTATATAGGATCTGCATCAATAGTGAAACTTTGCGTTTCAATGCAAAGTCCATCTTTAATAAAAGAAACATATAAAACAGAACTCATGTTTATTTAGATGTTTACTCTGCAAGTGGTACCGGTAATCTGATGTATTGGTAGTGGCTCAGTGACCTCCCTAGACATGGGGTGTGTAGGAGGGAACATGTGCTGCACACCTGCCTTCCCCCACCACCGCCATGAAAGACTTGTCGCAATTTTTGGATATGTGGTGTTAGTCGCAATGTAGGTGTTGTACGGTCAACATCTCAGTGCTAAGAAATGTTCTTAACATTTGGTTTAAAATATTGTTTTGAAATACTTATTTTACTTTGTACAAGTTACAATAATTTAAAGAAGGTACTTTATTATATTACCTTAATACTTAGTTAAAATATTTAGTTGAAGAAATGCAAATTAAATTACAATTGAGATTAAATAGAAACATGGTTTCTTAACATTTGGTTTAAGAAATATTTGCAATAAAAGATAAATGAAAAAGGTTTAATAAAACCAAAGAGTTTATATTGTTGGTTGTTTATATTGTTATGCTCTGGCATGCGATGCGGGCCGACAGTTAGAAATCAATACTCGTCGTTGTCCTTGTTATGTAATACTTTGGTATGCGGACGGCGAGCTACAAATCAATACTCGACGTTGTCCTTGTTGTATAACACCTTGGCATGTGGGCGGGTAGTTAGCGATCAATACAAGTCGCATAACGTGACACAACAGGTGCTCTAGTTATTGATTACTTAACACACTCTACACTCTACACTGAACAACTCATTCTCCGCCTTGCCACCATCCTAATAACACCCACTTCAATATGAACCGCTCCGAGTACACCAAGATTTGGTATAACTGGTTTTAATATCTTCAACTGCTTGGGGTACGAATTATTCAATCGAATAACAATCGTGATTGGTACGATGTAACATCTACCATCGCTCAAAATCCTTTTCAACATCCTTCAAAAAACATTCTTACCGGAATCAAAATGACTTCTAAACCTTCTACTATTAAAATACCTCTTTCACCTTTACGTGTACCCCAGCAAAAAATACAACTAAAAAAACTGAAACATAACCAAAAATACGAAAAAGCCGCTAAAGCCTCAACCCTTGGTGACTAATAAGAGTCCCAAAGGGGTTGGGGTTGAAGTGGTAAAGTAAAGTGGTAACAGTTCTCCGTTTTGCCACGGCGACGATTTTTTTAAGTTTTTGCGCTATAACGTTTACACCGTTGGTTTTATCAAAAAATGTTACTGGACCTTTAACAGGTCCAGTAACAATTTTTGATAAAACCAACGGTGTAAAAGTTATATCGCAAAAACTTAAAAAATCTACGGTGGCAGTGGATATAACAAAATGCTCTAGATCTATCATGCGGGTAGTCAAATTAAGCGGAATTAAAAGACAAACAAGAAAGGTCCTGTAACATTTTTTGATAAAACCAACGGTGTAAAAGTTATATTGTAAAAACTTAAAAAATGTACATTTTCTTTTTTTTACTTACATATTTCTACACTACATCATGTGGGTACTAAAATTACGCAGAAAATTTTGTAATTTTAACCGCAACTCTTTGAAACTTAGACGTACACGGACTTCTTGTTAGTCACTAAAGGTTGAGGCTTTTTCACGTTATAACTTCTATACCGTTGGTTTTATCGAAAAAATGTTACTGAACATTTTGTTTGTTTTTTTATTCCATGTAATTTGAGTAACCACATGATAGGTTTTGTAAAAGTTTGAAAATGACCTTGAAACTTAAGTTTTTGAGTTATAAATTCTATACCGTTGGTTTTATCGAAAAAAGTTACTGGACCTGTTTTGTTCGTCTTTTTACAAGTCCAATGTAAAGTAAAATAAAAAGAAGTGTTGTTGTCTGTTGGAACAGTAACAAAAAAATGATGGGTTTGAAAAAATTTTCTAAGTCCTAGAAAAATGAATTATTGGGAAGTTTTAACAATTAAAATGTTTACAAGTCAAATGTAAAGTAAAATAAAGAAAGGAGTATTGTTGCCTGTTGGAACAGTGGTGAAAGAATGATGGAAACTAAACTCGTAGCAAAAAGAAACTTGATATTGTAAAATAAATTTTAAAGCAAATGTTTGAAAAATTTTCTAAGTCCTAAAGTATTAATTATTGTGAAGTTTTAACTCTTAAAATTTTTACAAGTCAAATGTAAAGTAAAATAAAGAAAGAAGTATTGTTGCCTGTTGGAACAGTGGTGAAAGAATGATGGAAACTAAACTCGTAGCAAAAAGAAACTAGATATTGTAAAATAAATGTAAAGCAAATGTTTGAAAAATTTTCTAAGTCCTAAAGTATTAATTATTGTGAAGTTTTAACACTTAAAAGTTTTAAAAGTCCAACGTAAAGTAAAATAAAGAAAGAAATGTTGTTGCATGTTGGAACAGTGGGAAAAGAATGATGGGTTTGAAAGATTTTCTAAGTCCTAAAATATTAATTATTAGGAAGTTTTAACACTTAAAATTTTTACAAGTTCAATGTAAAGTAAAATAAAGAAAGAAGTGTTGTTGCCTGTTGGAACAGTGGCGAAAGAATGATGGAAACCAAACCCGCAGCAAGGCTCCTGTGGTTTGGGAGGGGGATGACCTCAAGCCGAGTTGGGATCCGGGGTCTGCGCTTAAGGCCAGGTGGTCAACCAGCTGCCACACCAGCCCGGCCCGGCTGCCGTGACCTCGAGCCGAGTTGGGGTCCGGGGTCTGCGCTTGTGCTTCGGCATCAGTTGCTCGCTAGACAGTGAGGTGGTAACATGTTCAGAAGGCGCCCTGAACATTTTATAATTTTTGCTGTTTGGTGGAAAATATCTTGGTGTTATTTGTACAATAACATCTTGATGTAGGACTGATTAATTTTAAGGCATGATAGTTTAAAGCATGGTAGTTGTTTGTGCTTGTAGATACCCTAGGGTTTGTAGTTTGTTTTTAGTTTGCTGGTTTGGTACTTAGTATTAATTTAAAATCTTTCTTTTACTTACAATATATTTTGCCTGGAGTGTTAAGTTTAAAGTAATATTTTGTTTTAAGAATGTTATATGATATGTTTTTAATACCTTTCTATTCCAACTTCCTTTTTCCAACAAGCTTGTTGAGGGCATTCCCTCTCTTGTCTTTTACTCCTTTTTAGTTAGGGACACCTTTCAATTCCAATTTCCTTTCCTTTTTTCCTTCCTTCTTTTGGAGTATGGTAAATCCAATTTATGGAAAAACCAGCTCCCGCTTTTGTAGTGATTACGGCACATCAGACCGAGTCACTTACAACCTCTATACGTGCTGGATGGGTAGTTCGCCTACCTCCGGAGTTTCGCTAGACCTCAGTTGTTCTGCGTCGCTAATGGCGAGACACTGGCTCCTTTAGTGTTAGGGAATAAAAACATATTTGTATAACATTTCTCGTAAATTTAATTAAGCAACTTGCTATTTCAAAATAACATTTTTTGTTTTAGCTTAGCGTTGTGCGCTTATGGTGAGGTGTGTGAGATTGCCTACGTGATGATCACACTGTAATCATGATGTGCAGCGCTGGGCTGTCTAGCTATTCTTTTTTTAACTTAATTTAATTTTCATTAATTGTTAAACTCTAGGCAGATTGTATTGTAAATTAGCTTTTCTTCTTTTAGGTTTCCGGGGGTGTACGGTTCTGTCAAACCGTACACCCCCATTTTTTTTTAATTATTGAATGACCTTGACCTAGTTATTTTCAAGGTCAACAAAAGACTTAGCGAAAATTTCTAAGTATCAAGGTCATTTTTATGTAAGTAGATTTAGCTTTTCTTCTGTTAGGTTTCTCGGGTGTACGGTTCTGTAAAACCATACACCCCCCATTTATTTTTTTAATTATTGAATGACCTTAATTTACTTATTTTTAAGGTCAACAAAAGAGTTAGCAAAAATTTCTAAGTCTCAATGTCATTTTGTAAAAGTTTAAATAAATTTGAAAATTAAGTTTTTGCGTTATAACTTTTATGCCATTGGATTTATCAAAAAATGTTATTGGACCTTTTTTGTTTGTTTGTCTTTTCAATTCCTGTAATTTGAGTACACGCACAATAGGTTTTGAGTAATTTTTACCCAAAGCCAAAGTAGGCCAGACGAGGTTGTGTGAGCCAAGGTCACAGACCCGGCCAAAGTAGGGTACCGGCCTTCAGGTGGGAGACACATTGACCTACCAGTCAAGGCTGCTGCCTTGAGCTCGCAGTAAAAAGTTTTTAATGATCTTGAGACTTTGTAGCCTGGATGGTTTTAAAACTTAAGTTTTTGCATTATAACTTCTATACTGTTGGTTTTATCGAAAAATGTTACTGGACATTTTTGTTTGTTTCTTTATTACACATAATTTGAGTAACCACATGATAGGTTTTGTAAAAGTTTTGAATGACCTTGAAACTTTGTAACCTGTACGGTTTTAAAACTTAAGTTTTCGCGTTATAACTTCTATATCGTTGGTTTTATTGAAAAATGTTAACGAACATTTTTGTTAGTTCTTTTATTCCACATAATTTGAGTAACCAAATGATAGGTTTTGTAAAAGTTTTGAATGACCTTGAAACTTTGTAACCTGGACGGTTTTAAAACTTAAGTTTTCGCGTTGTAACTTCGATAACGTTGGTTTTATCGAATTTACTGAACATTTTTGTTGGTTTTTATTCCACATAATTTGAGTAACCACATGATAGGTTTTGTAAAAGTTTTGAATGACCTTGAAACTTTGTAACCTGGACGGTTTTAAAACTTAAGAGATTTTTTTTAAACTAACATTATTTAACCTTGGCACTTAGTTTTTTAAACTTGCATTATTTGACCTTGACACTTAGATTTTTTTTAAACTTGCATTATTTGACCTTGACACTTAGATTTTTTAAACTTACATTGGATGATCTTAGTACTTAGGTATTTTGAAATATAATAAATAAATAAATAAATAAATAAATTCTTTATTCACAAATATGTCATACATCATACAAGTTCACTTTAACATAAAAAATAACATTTCAAGAATTACAATATTGAATTTACAAACCATTTAGTTATAATAAAAACAATCACATAAACAATTCAAACTTAACATATTTGTGAATTGGGTTGCCCCAAGGCTAAGCCCGAAACGGGGTCCCTTTAAAACATACGCACGTTATAAAACAAAGGAAAGAAAATGTGCCAAGCACTATCTGTTAAGGTAACTCAAAACAAATTGAATTTTTCTTAAAATCTGATAAATTGCTACATGAACCGATAACTATGAACTACAAATTTTAAACTTGAAAAACATATTACATCAAACAAACAAAATACAGGTAAGGTATATTCAAGATAAAAAGGCCATCTACAATGTTCAAAAGCAAACAAAGAACAATAACAAGTGACATTCAAAACTAAACCTGTGGTTTTAGCAACTCCTCAGCATTCTCAACGCTTTTTATCCAGTGCTTCAGTTTGGTTAGGTAGTTCGGGTTGTCGCTAATTTTTGTTATTGATTCAAAAGTGACATTGAACAGTCTTGGGGCACTGAATGAATAAAATTGTTGATAAAGAGTAAGATTAGGTTTCGTAAGTGCAATAGTGTGGTCAGAACGTAAATGGTACGGTTTAAAAATATTTGTGCGATTTGCAACACTTTGGTAAAAAATATTCGTAAAACTTTATAAATGTATAAATTTCTAAATGGGAGAATGTTTAACTGTTTAAAAAGCGGAAATGAGTGTTCAAATCTTGACTTTTTCAAAATTATTCTAACAATACACTTTTGTGATGTAATAATAGGTTTAATGGTGGATAAATATGTTCCTCCCCAACATGATAGTGCATAACCCAACCTAGATTCCACTAAAGCATGATAAAGGGTAATTAGAAATTCCTAGGACTCAAATTTCGCAAAAAATAAAATTTACGTATAATACTGTACATTTCTCTTTTTAATTTTTTAGCCTGATCTTTCCATGAAAGATTATGATCAATTACAATCCCCAGATATTTAATAAATTTAACATTTTCTATTTCAAAACACTCTGTACAATTGGTCCCTAAGCATTCAGAGTTGTGATAAACTAGTTTTTTATTACATACAATTTGCTTTTTAATATTGAAGATCATATGTTTTGTTTTATCACTTAAAGTTAGCAAATGTTTGCTAAACCAAAACTCTAAACACTTTAAGTCTGCCTGAATGTAATCGTATAGGTTATTGATGTCTACGTTTTGATAACTCAGTGCCGTATCATCAGCAAAAGCTGTTATCCTACCATTGAATTTAGCTTCACAAAGATCATTTATATAAATAAGAAAGAGAACTGGACCTAAAACTGACCCTTGTGGGACACCAAATTTTATTTCACCCTTCTCACTTTCATGACCTGTTACTTTTACTAGTTGTGTTCTATTGCTTAAATAAGTTTTGAACCAATTATAAGGCAGTCCCCTAATCCCAGCCAGCCACATTTTGTCTAAAAGTATATAATGGTCTACTGCGTCAAATGCCTTGGTGATATCAAGATACACTGCTGCACAAATAGAACCATTATTTACACCCTCATAAACATTTTCAAGAAAATTTAGGAGTGCAATCTCAGTTGATGAATTTTCCATGAATCCGTATTGATTTGAACTGAAAAAACTGTTTACTTTCAAAAAGCTTACTATCCTTTTTTTGGTGACTTTTTCAATTATTTTTGAAAAAATAGAAAGAAGGGATATAGGTCTATAGTTCGATAGACAAACAGGATCACCTTTTTTGAATAAAGGGATAACTACCGCTGTTTTAAGACAAGATGGGAATTCTCCTTTTTGTAGACTTAAGTTAACGAGGAAAGTTAAGACATCCAAAACATTATCTAAGATTGACTTAAGTAAAAAGGATGTAATGTTATCAAAACCTGGAGATTTATTGTTTTTGAGACTGTTAACTATGCATTTTATTTCGTCAGATGTTGTAGGGGTAAAGAAAAAGGACCTACAAATATATTTATTCCTAAACGTTGTACCATAATCTCTATATGTTAGGTTTGTTTTTTTAATTTTACTTTTCAGGTTTTCAGCAATGTTAAGAAAGAAGTCATTAAAAGCAGACGCAATTTCGATAGGATTGTTTAGTATATTCCCATTTTTATTTATTTGAGTGATTTTTGGGCTTTTGGTTGGTTCCTTGACTAAACCATTAATTAAATTCCATTGTGCTTTAACATTACCAGCTACTGATTCAAACTTAATTGCAAAGTAGTTTTCTTTTTGACGTCTAATATCACATTTTAATTTATTTCTATACCGATTGTAATAGCTCTTTAATCTATTATTATGTGGCTGTGACTTTAAAATTGTATATAATCTGTTTCTGAAGTTTATTTTAGAGCAAAGATGATCCGTCATCGATGGAGCAATTTTCTTGTATTTGTAATTGATTTTAACTTCGAATTTGGAGTATTCAATTGCGGATTTTAAGATATTTAAAAATGTTTCAAAAGCCCCTGATACAGTATTGTTATTATAAACATCAGACCAATCTTGGTTTTTTATTATTATTAAAAAAAACCCCAACCCTTTTGGGACTTAGTCATCAAGGGTTGAGGCTTTAGCGAAAGCCCAAATATAAAAGTCTTATGTTGGCCCTTTTAGCTGTATTTTTGCTGGGGAATATGTAAAGGCGAAAGAGGTCTTTTATTAGTATAAGGTTTAGAAGTAATTTTGATGCTGGTAAGAATGTTTTTTTTCGAACTTGTTGAAAAGCATTTTGAGCGATGGTAGATGTTACATCATACCAATCTTGATTGTTGTTCGATTGAAAAATTCGTAACCTCAGCAGTTGTAAGTAGGTTAAATAATTGTTCAAAATGGAAAAGTATTCGGAGCGGTTCATATTGAAGTAGGTGTTGTTAGGATGGTTGTAAGGCGGAGAATGAATTGTTGCGTGTAGAGTGTAGAGTGTGCCAAGTAATGCAACAAGGACAACGACTTGTATTG
The DNA here is from genome assembly GCA_035578135.1 of Flexamia atlantica. Taxonomy (NCBI): domain Eukaryota; kingdom Metazoa; phylum Arthropoda; class Insecta; order Hemiptera; family Cicadellidae; genus Flexamia; species Flexamia atlantica. Next base: position 17,184,569 of record JAQJVK010000013.1, on the reverse strand, counting down.
ATTTTTAATGGCCCCGCCCGCATGCGAAAGCGTTAGGCATCAAGGTCAACGAGTTGTATTGATTACTAACTGCTCGACAGCGAGCGAAAGTATGCGAGGTCACCGGGAATATAAACCTGGCCCACTTGGTCTAGTTGGTTTTATTAAGCCTTTTTCATTTATCTTTTATTTCCCTTATTTTTAAAACTCGCATGATAAGGTTTGTAAACATATTAATTGAAATATGTTGTAAACATTTTCTTACGATATTTTATTGCAAATATTTCTTAAGCCAAATGTTAAGAAACCATGTTTTTATTTAATCGCAACTGTAGTTTAGTTTGCATTTTTTCAACTAAATATTTTAACTAAGTATTAAAGTAATATAATAAAGTAGCATCTTTAAAATATTGTAACTTGTACAAAGTTAAATAAATGTTCAGGGCGCCTTCTGAACATGTTACCACCTCACTGTCTAGTGAGCAACTGATGCCAAGGCACAAGGTCATCCCCCCTCCCAAACCACAGGAGCCTTGCAGCGAGTTTTGTTTGCATAATTCTTTCGCCACTGTTCCAACAGGCAACAACACTTCTTTCTTTATTTTACTTTACATGGGACTTGTAAAGTTTTAAGTGTTAAAACTTCCTAATAATTAATCCTTCTGGACTTAGAAAAATTTTTCAAACATTTTCTTCAACATTAATTTATTTTACAATATGAAGTTTCTTTTTTGCTGCGAGTTTGGTTTCCATCATTCTTTCGCCTCTGTTCCAACAGTCAACAACACTTCTTTCTTTATTTTACTTTACATTGGACTTGTAAAAGTTTTAAGTGTTGAATCTTCCCAATAATTAATACTTTCGGACTTAGAAAAATTTTTAAACATTTGCTTCAACATTTATTTTACAATATCAAGTTTCTTTTAGAATGCCTCCAACAGACAACAATTTTCCTGCTGCATGTGCAATCTGTGAACAAATATATAAATTGGTTGAGCCAGAAGATTTAACTGATGACGAAAGTATTTTTGAAAATAGTTTGATTCCAGTAGAAGATACATCTGATGGTACATCCGATGCTACATCTGATGCTACGTCTGATGGTACAACTGATGAGGAAAATATTTCGGAACAACCAGTACCAATAGGCGAAGAAACACCGTTAACACATGTAACAATTGACTATGATCCAGAACAATATGTACATGCTCTTGTTAGGCGTAGTTTGTTTACAGTGTCAGACACGGAGGAAGATGAAAGCGGTTTGGAAGTAGAATATTTAGACAACAGCAATGATGAGCATACTTACAACACATAACATGTATTTTTTTAAACTTGCATTATTTGACTTTGACACTTAGATACAAAATGTAGATTTTTTTTAAGTTTTTGCGATATAACTTTTACACCCTTGCCTGCAGACGCAACACATGCCATGGCGCAGAGAGAAGGGTTGCGCCATGGCATACGCCATGGCGCAACCCATGGCGCATGTGCGCCTTCTCTCTGCGCCATGGCATGTGTTGCGTCTGCAGGCAAGGGTGTACACTGTCTACAGGGTGTGACAGGGTGCCACATCTACCAACACATGCCATGGCCTACGATTGGGGTTGTTCCTCCTCCTCCTCCCGAAAAAAATCATTTTTTAAAATTAAAAAAATTTTTTTTGTTTTTTTAGAGTTTTTTAGCTCAAATTTGATTACTTTTGACCTATTTTAATCGATTTTGACTGATTTTAATCGATTCCAATCGATTTAGAATAGATTACAGAGCTTAAACACTAATACATGCTGGTTACAGCATAGTTGTAGCGTTGCGGATCGATTAAAAGACACAAAGAGTCGGAGCCTCTAAGACCATTTGGACAATATTGTATATATAAATGGTTTAAGTATCAAGGGCTTGTGAAGGAATCAAATGTCAGTGGTATGCGGCTTAAAATAGTCTATTTATTGCAGTTTAAACGTACATTTTCTTCAAAAATTTGCGCTTGGTAGGGGTAATATTGAAGTTTCAGCGAATATGGTTCATACGAAAAGGTTTATAGTAAATGACTATTAAACTACATGTCTACACGCAACTTTTGAACCCAGTTTTATTACATTCGGTTGGTAAATACCAAAGTTATAAGAGTTTTAAAAATTTTCTACCGCATTTTCTTGCAAAGTGTCGCTTGGTAGGGGTAATATTGAGGTTGCAGCCAAAATGGTGCATACCGAAGGGTTTGTAGTAAATGAATCTTAAACTACATGTTTAGGCGCAACTTTTAAACCCAGTTTTATTACATTCGGTTGGTAAATACCAAAGTTATAAGAGTTTTAAAAATGTATTACCGAATTTTTTGAAAATCGTAAAAAACTAGGTATTTTGGCTTTTGGTAAAGTTAATAAGGTAAAAACTCGGTATATTTTGATAAATATTCCTTTAATTCCACTAAAGAAAGGGGAATATGGCAATATAAACCTTTAACGAGTCTTAATTTTAGTTGTAGGAGCGCAATTTATGCCGTAGAAACCCACTTCAACAGAATATTCCATAACAAAAAGTGTATAAAACCCGTTTAAAATATGTGATTGTGTTATAAATGCTATTTTTCTAATCTATACAGTAAAAAAGTCATCAGGAATTAAAATTGTAGTGTTTTAGCAATCCCAATAGCCGAAAAAATCACTTTATAGTTAATTTTTAGCGATTTTTGACACGTATAATTGACATATGACGACAATTCTCTTGTGATAATTTCAATTGTAATAAAGTCTTAAAAGTGATAATTACTGACAATTTATACACATTACGACTAGTTAATAATAATTTTAATCCATTACAGGAAGTAGTTTGGGTGAAAAAATTTTTTTTTTATTTTTCAAATGTTCGCATTCAGACAGAATATTGACATATTTTGCCATAATTTTCGATAAATACCTACATATTGTTGTATTATATGGCCATTTACACTTTTCACAACTGAAATACACTAATATCACCCGTTTAAATTATTACCAGGTGTTGCAATATACTTTTAAAAATTTAATGTAGGCAGTCTGTGGACATTTCAGTATAATTATGGAAGTTTTAGTCTGATTAAAAAAAGAATCACATGCCCGTGATCTTACCAGCATCAAAATTACTTCTAAACCTTCTACTATTAAAAGACCTCTTTCGCCTTTACATGTACCCCAGCAAAAAAATACAGCTAAAAGGGGCAACATAAGACTTTTATATTTTGGCTTTCGCTAAAGCCTCAACCCTTGATGACTAAGTCCCAAAAGGGTTGGGGTTTAAGTGGTTAAAGGCGACGATTTTTTGAAGTTTTTGCGATTTAACTTTACACCGTTGGTTTTATCAAAAAATGTTACTGTACCTTTTTTGTTTGTCTTTTAATTCCGCTTAATTTGAGTACCCGCACGATAGACTTGGAGCATTTTTGGAGGGGGAGGGGGGGGCTTGATCTCGTCACCGTTCAACTTTGGAGCTTCGTCGACGTACATGGTGGGAGTGGATATAACAAAAATGCTCTAAATCTATCATGCGGGTAGTCAAATTACGCGGAATTAAAAGACAAACAAAAAAGGTCCAGTAACATTTTTCGATAAAACCAACGGTGTAAAAGTTATATCGCAAAAACTTAAAAAAAATCTACATTTTGTATCTAAGTGTCAAAGTCAAATAATGCAAGTTTAAAAAAATACATGTTATGTGTTGTAAGTATGCTCATCATTGCTGTTGTTAGAGCATTTTTATGATATCCACTGCCACCGTGTACGGCGACGCAGTTCTAATGTTGAACGGCGACGAGATCAAGTTGGCGACCCCCCCCCCCCCCCGGTGGGACAAAACGGAGAACCCCCCCCCCTTCCAAAAATGCTCCAACTCTATCATGCGGGTACTCAAATAAAGCGAAATTAAAAGACAAACAAAAAAGGTCCAGTAACATTTTTTGATAAAACCAACGGTGTAAACGTTATAGCGCAAAAACTTAAAAAAATTGTCGCCGTGGCAAAACGGAGAACTGTTACCACTTTACTTTACCACTTCAACCCCAACCCCTTTGGGACTCTTATTAGTCACCAAGGGTTGAGGCTTTAGCGAAAGCCTAAATTTGAAAGTCTCAGGGTGGCCCTTACAAGGGCCGATTTTGCCACCAGGAGGTGGACTTTGAAGGATGGGAAGGAAAATAGGGTTTTAACCTGAAAGTTTTATTTTTAGTTTTTCATTTTGTTTTACTATTTGTAGGTGTCGAGGGTTAAGGGGAGTAGAGAGTCTTTTAGGAAGGTCGATAATATAGATCTTGGTTTTTTCTAAATTGTAAATGTAAAAGGAAGAAGAATCATGTTTGAGGATTTCGTATTTTTGGTTATGTTTCAGTTTTTTTAGTTGTATTTTTTGCTGGGGTACACGTAAAGGTGAAAGAGGTATTTTAATAGTAGAAGGTTTAGAAGTCATTTTGATGCCGGTAAGAATGTTTTTTGAAGGATGTTGAAAAGGATTTTGAGCGATGGTAGATGTTACATCGTACCAATCACGATTGTTATTCGAATGAATAATTCGTACCCCTAGCAGTTGAAGATATGAAAACCAGTTATACCAAATCTTGGTGTACTCGGAGCGGTTCATATTGAAGTGGGTGTTATTAGGATGGTGGCAAGGCGGAGAATGAGTTGTTCAGTGTAGAGTGTAGAGTGTGTTAAGTAATCAATAACTAGAGCACCTGTTGTGTCACGTTATGCGACTTGTATTGATCGCTAACTACCCGCCCACATGCCAAAGTGTTATACAACAAGGACAACGTCGAGTATTGATTTGTAGCTCGCGGTCCGCATACCAAAGTATTACATAACAAGGACAACGACGAGTATTGATTTCTAACTGTCGGCCCGCATCGCATGCCAGAGCATAACAATATAAACAACCAACAATATAAACTCTTTGGTTTTATTAAACCTTTTTCATTTATCTTTTATTGCAAATATTTCTTAAACCAAATGTTAAGAAACCATGTTTCTATTTAATCTCAATTGTAATTTAGTTTGCATTTCTTCAACTAAATATTTTAACTAAGTATTAAGGTAATATAATAAAGTACCTTCTTTAAATTATTGTAACTTGTACAAAGTTAAATAAGTATTTCAAAACAATATTTTAAACCAAATGTTAAGAACATTTCTTAGCACTGAGATGTTGACCGTACAACACCTACATTACGACTAACACCACATATCCAAAAATTGCGACAAGTCTTTCATGGCGGTGGTGGGGGAAGGCAGGTGTGCAGCACATGTTCCCTCCTACACACCCCATGTCTAGGGAGGTCACTGAGCCACTACCAACACATCAGTTTACCGGTACCACTTGCAGAGTAAACATCTAAATAAACATGAGTTCTGTTTTATATGTTTCTTTTATTAAAGATGGACTTTGCATTGAAACGCAAAGTTTCACTATTGATGCAGATCCTATATAACAAATTTTAGTACATCCTCCAGAAAGTTATGATTCCATCTACATTTCAGTGCATGAACCAAACGACCCCCCACCACCAACAACTCCTGATACAGAGTAGGACACGGCTACCACACGTCATTAAGGCTTCAGCTCTTCACCCGAGCACACATGGACTCTGAGCTTCAAGGTAATACTGTTTCTTCTACATCTACACCAACTTCCGATGGCAGCGATCAAATGCAAAGTGATGAAACAAACTCCTACTAATTGTTTATCCCCACCACTACCCCCACTACCAACAGAGGTACCCACAGCACCGGCTTTACAATAACCATTTCTGCTACACCTCTCGTCGAGTAAACAACTCTAATCATGTCTCTCAACATTTGCGGGATTCACTACAACACTATCAATCTTACAACCTACAAGGATTTGGAAATTTTTAGTGAAGAACTAAAACAACTTATAACCACTGGGTTCGGTTTATCTTTGGAACTTTATGCGACAAACAATCAAAACGAAAAGAATGTATTTTTGCCAACTTACAACAACAACAAGAATGAAAATAAGCAAGAAATTTCAACACCGATAACAACCTACTTTTCAAATTTGGGAGCAAACTTTTCAAACTAAATATAAAATAATACTTTTGTAAAAAGAAATAAATAAATAAATAAAAAGAAAATATCCCCAACCGACCTTGACCCATTTCCGGACATTTAAACTTTAAATGCCCACCACAGCCGGGCATTTAAACTTTAAATGCCAACCCCAACACGTCACAGCTACGTCACAGCCTCTGACGTCACCAGACCGGATGTAGCTGTCAAATTTGATTTATGCGAAATGAGCCAGTAGCCCCACTATTGCACTACTGTTGACATTCAACTAATATTGATATTTTAAAGCTCAAAACGTTGAAACATGCATAAATGTGTTGAAACATGTATCAATGTGTCTTCACTTTCAATAGTTTGTTATAAAATCCCATCTCCAGAGCACCTCCTACTTACTTATGTTCCTTTTTAAGTTTTTTTTAAAGTATATTTTAAGTAAATTAATATGAATACAGACTGTTGGACTTAGTTTCAATTTGGCAAATACTCTCTTCCTTATTTTCTGTTGTCTTAAAAAAACTTCAGTATTTTAAGAAATCAAAATCATAATGACATTTGCTTGCCCTGCATTCTGTTGCATATCTCTGGAACTGTTTGAAATCTTGATCATTTGTTTTGTTACAAACAAATATGAATTTGAAAAAGTTCACAGGTTCTACCACAGATAGTAGCACTTTCGCTGAAATTTTAAAAGCCTCCTGTGTGAAGGCTTTTCATGGTATATTTTCCAAACCCGCAAAAGGAACATCTAGAGAGTTATAGCTTTAATTTGATACCAAATATGTGTAGAAAAATTAATTTCCAGGGGTCGATTTGCTCTGGACAAAATCCCAGAAATTCTTTTAATAATATAGATATAAATATATCACTTGTTTTTTTTTTTTTAGTATAATGGATTAATTACTGGATATTGTGTAGTTGGAAATTCGTTGAGTACGCAGGTTTGCTGCGACGGGGGTATTTACATTTACTTTGTTATTGTAAACTCACAAATATAGGCGCCATCTTGGAAAAATGGCAGCTAATATTAGTTTCTTGACTGGGGCTTTTTTATTATTGAATTTACATTAGGTAACTAAATACAAAAGTTGTATGGTTTGAAAAGATCTATAACTTTTGTATTCAACATAGTGTTGTGCATCAATTAATAAAGCCGTCATCTTAGAAAATGATGGCCAAATATGATTTTCTTGGAATTTTCACCTTGAAAATTTAAAATAACCAAGTTTTAGTGGGCATCATTGGATTCAGCTTGAAAAAACAAACAATTTTGTTTTTTTAATGACTGATTTATGTCCACTGGTCACCAAGATATTGAAAATAGTAAACAAAGTGCGTTGTCCTTTTGTTACCATTATGGGAATAAGTAGAATCCTATATATCGCTCAACTCTTGACTTACATTAATACAGCTTTGTATGCGGCTTCTTTTAGTTGAGATCTACTGGTTTATGGCTTAAAATAATCTATTAGCGAATTTCCCCTATAGGAAAGAAGCTATTACCGTATGTCTCATGGTAAGACCTAAGCCCCAGACCGTAATAACTTTTTGTTTTGCAACCCCCAGAAGCAAAAAACACCATTCGTTCGTTTATATATATATATATGTGTGTGTGTGTGTGTGTGTGTGTGTGTGTGTGTGTGTGTGTGTGTGTGTGTGTGTGTGTGTGTGTGTGTGTGTGTGTCTGTTAGCACGATAGCGGCCGTAAAAATGGTCCGATCTTGAGGAAATTGGTACAGATGTGTAAAGTGGTAATCGATTGGACGAGTTCGTGAACCAGCCCGATCGGACCACCGGAAGGAGGGGTAAAGGGGGATAAACCCCCTCAAAAATGGGTTTTTTGAGCTTTTTACATAGAAAAATAAAATTTATGAAATTGTTGTGTGCACCATTGAATTCAGCTCAAAAAAACAAACAATTTAGTATCCTTAATCACTGCTCTATGTCCATTGGTTACCGAGGTATTGAAAGTGGTAAACACATTACGTTGTCCCAATGTTATCCTTATGGGAAATAAGTAAAATTCTATATCTCGTTTATTTCTAAACATATCTTGATAAAACTTGGTAAATAGCTTCTTCTAGTTCAGATCTCCTAATTATTGAATTAAAACCAGCCAGTTTAAACATACCTGTAGCAGCAAACCTGCATACTCATTCCCCATGTTAATCTTATGGAGCTTACAAACATGTCAAACCTCGCTATGTTAGATTAATATAATATTGTTTTGCATTTGAAATTCGCTGAGTATGCAAGTCTGCTGCAACGGGGGTATTTTTACATTTTTATGGCAGCAAACCTGCGTGCCCATATACCATGTTATTCTTATGGAGAATGTTTTGCCATACTTATTTATGAATTTATGTTTATAATATTTATTACTAGGCTTGTTATTATATTGGAATTTGTATTTGCACACGTTGAAGCATCATGATATGAAGTTCTTATCCTCAGTAGAAGACGTAAAGTAAATTTGCTAAAATATTCTCCATAAGAATAACATGGTATATGGGCACGCAGGTTTGCTGCCACAAAAATGTAAAAATAAATTATTTTAAGCCATAAACCAGTAAATCCCGACTAAAAGAAGCTGCATACAAAGCTGTATTAATGTAAGTCAAGAGTTGAGCGATATATATGTCGTAATATACATGCTGTAATTGGGCACTTCATGAAGTGCCCAGAGCTAACCGGGCACTTCATGAAGTGCCCAGCTCACCTGGGCACATAGTGTAATTGAATGGTTTCATTAAAAATTACAGTATGTGACCAACAAAACTGGGCACTTCATGAAGTGCCCAACGCACGTTGGGCACATGCTGTAATTATTTCTTTTACACTATGTGTCCAGTTCAGATGCTGGACACTTGATGGTAAACACGTAAAACTGCTGTTTGCGTTGCTGTTGGTAGTATCCGATGTATTATTTTCAATAATACAAAATACAGTTATTTTAAAATAATTTTGTAAAACATTAAGAATAAGATTGTCTTCCACTAAACCAGACAATAATTCTTGCCTGTATGTTTTGTCGTGGTTTCTTCTATGTTTTCTGAAATATTCTGGCTACACATAACTATAAAAATTGTTATTATTTAAACAACAAACGGTTGTTTAAATAATAATATTAATAGTGATGCGTAGCCAAAATAACTCACAAAGTCACAAACGAAACAATTCAGTCAATTTCAATGTTGTATGCTTTAATAAAATAAAATACATGAAACACTTTACCTATTACATTTATATGTAACACATAAATTTCATGTTTTAATTTTTCACATGTTTTAATTTTTCACATGTTTTAATTTTTTAACTTCTTAATGAGTCACCCTTTGTAAACTTATGATAGATTAAAATATAGCATGGTAAAACAAATTTTTAAATAGAGTCATAACAGTCTTTGAAAAAATAATAAAAATTCTTTAGTTTCTTATTGTTATAGAAATTGAAAACATTTAATTTGTATAAAATTTTACAATTTCGTTTTTTTGTAATTATATTAACATTGACGACAATTTAGGTTTAAGTTTTTCTTTTATGTCAGTATGAATGAATTAACGTAACATCATTACATCAAGCCTTTTCTATATAATTATTTTTATTTGTTTATAGAATATTAAAAAACGTGTGTCCTGTTTACTTGACAGCTTTTCAAAAATATGCCTTTTATTATATTCGTACTGACACCAGTAGCTTAAAAATCTAAGTTTATATTATTAACTCAAACATTTGGAAATTCATATAAAACATTGTCTAAAGGGATAACCTATGAATGTTAAACGTTATTCTTAAGTAAGCGGTTACTAAAAAATTCTAGCGGTTCGGTTTTTAATCTTTTTTTTTGTTAGCGCACTACCTATAATTTAGAATATAATATCATTATTTGTCTTTATTCACAAGTACATTGTGTAATGGACATCGTCTGTGGAAATAGATTATTTTTATACGCAATAATATAATCCTTTAATATAATATACAATAATATAATATTTTATACTACTCTTTGATTTAATAACTATTTGAAACCGACAATATTTGTATTAAACTTTAAACGAATTATAAGTGTTTGTTTTATCCTAGATTAAGATTGTTAACTGTTTATTTTAGTCTGAACTCAACTCATACTCCAACAAATTCGTTGACCAAATATAACGTAGACTAATTATATTTTCAAAAGGCTTATGTAACTAAAACCGATGTTAAAATATTTTTATTTAAATAAATAAATAATAAATATTAAAAGGTTTTATAGCAAACAGTAACATTGGCTACTTTAACACGGACGTTGATATTTAATGTAAACATTAGGATTGGTTTTGACAAAGATTTAAAATCGACTGCTCAACATGCATCAATAGTTACACCATGTGTCCAATAAGCGTTGGGCACTTCATGAAGTGTCCAGTTTCGTTGGGCAGATGCTGTAATTTTGATAGAAATAATCGAGTTACACTATGTGCCCAGGCGCGCTGGGTACTTCATGAAGTGCCCGGGCTGCGTTGGGCTCTTCATGAAGTGCCCAATTACAGCAAGTGGCTACGACATATAGAATTCTACTTATTCCCATAAGGGTAACATAAGGACAACGCACTTTGTTTACTATTTTCAATATCTTGGTAACCAGTGGACATAAATCAGTGTTTAAAAAACTAAATTGTTTGTTTTTTCAAGCTGAATCCGATTATGCCCACTAAAACTTGGTTATTTTAAATTTTTAAGGTGAAAATTCCAAGAAAAACATATTTGGCCACCATTTTCTAAGATGGCGGCTTTATTAATTGTTGCACAACAATGTGTTGAATACAAAAGTTATAGATCTTTTCAAAGCTTACAACTTTTGTATTTAGTTACCTAATGTAAATTCTATAATAAAAAAGTCCCAGTCAAAAAACTAATACTAGCAGCCATTTTTCCAAGATGGCGCCTATATTTGTGAGTTTACAATAATAAAGTAAATATAAAAGTGGTAGATTATCAAAATCTCTGCAACTTCCTTTCAGGAACCTTTTTGGTAAGATTAATAATTAAGCTGCACCAGCCAAAAAATACTTTTTGGCAGCCATTTTCCAATATGGCGGCTTTATCAATTGTTGTACAACAATACGTTAAATATGAAAGTTATAGGCCTTTTCAAACCAAGCAACTTTTGTACAAGAAGTATTAATAATAATAATAATAATAATAATATCTCTTTATTTCGAAAGACAATATTTATACATTGTATGAAATGCGTCAAAGTTTCTAAGCTACACAACATAACATAACGTACAGATCTTTCCCTAAAAAACAACTAAACACAAAAATTTAAAATTAAAAAAGATTGCTCCATGTTGCAACGGGGAGATCGAGCTGGAATTTAATTTACCCCCCAGTCATAGCTTAAGAAATCGCCCACCGAGTAGAATGCTTTAGAGACAAGCAATTCTTTGAGTCTTTTTTTGAAGAGAGATGGTCTGGCTTCCTTGTCAAAATTTTGAGGGAGTTTGTTTAAAAACTGAGCCCCTGCCTGAGAAGGCAATCGCTCAAAAACTACCGTTCGGTGTCTCCCCGTTCGGTAGTTGACCCTGCCTCTTGTTCGATAGTCATGAATATCTTGGCCCTGAGTTAATTGACATTTTGTTAAACAAAACATTATAGTTTCAAGAATGTAGAGGCAAGGTAGGGTGAGCAGTCCGAACTGCTTGAAGACTGGTCCACACGACTCTCTGTTTGGTATTTTTGCCAAAGTCCGCACTGCTTTTTTTTGAGTCTGAACAGTCTCATGAAGTTACTGTTGGCACAGCCACCCCACACCACTATCCCGTTGGCAAGGTGCGGGAAGACAAGACCGTAGTAGGCGGCTAAAAGCACCTGGATGAGACAGTACCGTGAGAGATGTCTTAAAACATAGATCGCAGAGGACACACGCTTGCAAGCGTTGTCTGTGTGATCTTCCCAGGTAATGTTTCTATCGATGTAGATCCCTAAGAACTTGGTGCTGCACATCTCTTCAATTTTGGTCTCGTCAATCAATACAGTTGGCTGTGCTTGGTTACTTAATTCACGTAGAGAAAATTTCATGAATAAGGATTTAGCGGCATTGGTTTTCAAATTTAGCTGAGCGAAATTTTGAATGCAACTGTTCAGATTTTTGAACGTTTCGATTTCCAAAGACTCAATTGTGGGCTCACGGAAACAGAGAGTGGTATCGTCTGCATATTGGACCATAAGTCCTTTTTGCACAGAATAGAAGTTGTTTTCTAAACTTAAAAGTTATCATGATATAGCTCAAAAACTATATTTTGGCCGCCATTTTCCAAGATGGCGGCTTGAGCACAAGTTTTATTTTCGAAAAAGTGATGGAGTTTCAAAGGTAACAAATCAAGGAACATATGGTAAAAAGTCCCACTTGGTTACCAGTTTCTTTTAGCGAATTTCCCCCTATAGGGAAGTAGCTATTACCGTAGGCGGCATGGTAAGACTTAAGCACGGGACCACCGTAACTTTTCATTTTGATGCCCCCAGACCCCAAAAACACCGTTCGTTCATTTTCATATATATATATATATATATATATATATATATATATATATATAAGGATATATATATATATACCTGTCCGTAGGCGCGATAACTTTCGTAAAAAAGGTCCGATCGCGATAAAATTTGGCACATACGTCTAGAGTAATATTTATTACTTCGAGTTCGAAAACCAGCGCGATAAGTTAACTCTAAGGAGGGTTTTTTGACAAAATAAAATTTATTTTTAGGATTTAATATCTTTATATTATTTTCTTGTAAATTTAAGTGTCAAAATTGGATTCAGCTTAAAAAAATGAACAATTTAGCATTTTGAATTATTATTCTACGTCAATCCATTGCTGAGATATTGAAAGTGCTAAACACAGTACGTTGTCCAATATTATTTTAATTTTACCCTCCAAAAAGTATAGTTACCCTGATTTGACAGATTAAAAAAACAATTCTGAACATATGATCAAATTTTCAGGTGATGAATATTTTATTTGTGTTTATTTTGAATAGTTAGAGTTCCTTGATCAAGATTTTTTAGAAAATATATACTATATCAAAAAATATATAAATTATTTTTAAATTTAATAAAGAAAGTATGAGCATTTGGAGGGGGGATGTGTCTTGGTCTAAACTGCCTGAAAATGTAACATAATATTATGTTGTGTTTACAATGATGAGGATTGATGATATGTTTTATTGAAATTGGCTGGAGATCCAGGTCTGCTACAACAGGGGTGTTTACTGTAATTATAAAACTGACCATATGATTGAATTGATTTTTTTCATGAGATTAAGTTATTTGTTTGTTTTGAGTGTTTTGAATTTATTGATTATATGTTTGTTGACATTTATATACTATAACAAGATTACTTTTTTTTAATTAAAAGACTAAGAATTATAACATACAAAAGTGTATGCGTTACCGGTACAAATGAAAACCAATGTGTTCTCCTTGTTAATTTTCCTCATCTTTAAAGCTCATGAATGATTAAGTTGCTCACATATACAAAATAAATCCTATGGAAATTCGCTGAGTACGCAGGTCTGCTGCCACGGGGGTATTAAAAATATTTAAAATGACTGGTCTATTATGATTTTACTTTCATTTCATTTCATTTTTCGTAAGTTAACATATTTATTTTCTCTTCCTACAATTGACGTGATTATTGTGTGGAACATATACTAAATATGTGGAAGCCAACTGAGTTTTTTTTATCTAAGATTACATCTCAGTATTTATATTGTTTCATAAGCTCAATAACGCTACAGATACAGGCAAAAGATAACGGATCCCCACAGAAATGAACATGTCTTGTGAACATGGGTGGATTTCTGGGGGTGACAGAGAGTGGCACCCCCCGATTTTTATAGCTTTTCGGCAGGGAAGTAGGGGGAAATTATTGTTAACATATTGAACGAAGCATTACATAAATTACGAAAGGGTTTTTGTTAAATAAAATAAATAGCTGTTTAAAATAGAGTTATGATAGGAGTTTGAAGTTTTGGAATTTACCGGAAGATACTGCAAACCTTATTAGGTGAGCTGGCACCCCCAAAGATTAAGACCTAAATCCATCTATGCTTGTGAATTGTTAATTATCAGTTGTTTATAGAGTCACGACAACATTGAACCATCAATTAAAAAAATTTATTTTAATGAAGGAGATAGATACTGATGAGAACAACTGTGTTTCAGGATGGACAATCCCGGTTAAATGCTTCTATGAAGACAGATTCGGAAAGGTACAGATGGATCCACAATGTTGTGAGAAAAGATTAAGGTGTGATTAAAGGAAGAAAAAAGAAACCAACCCATCGAATTTAGCATTTAGAAAACCCACATTAGTTAAGTCATTACTAACAAGACTAACTTTCCAAGGCAAGGATCTACTACAGAGTTTACTAACAATATTGTAATTTACTTAATTTGAATACGGTTTATTGTGTCATCTTCACTCCACACGATTTAAAAAAAATCAACTATCCATTCCAGTTTGTAATTTATTAACCAATTGATCGCTGATTTATAGGAGAAGAATAGTGATAAAACTAACAATCCCTGTAACCAACTTTTCAGTGAGGGTTACTTTAAAATGCACTTAACTACAAAAACAGTAAAATTACTAAAATTGATAACGCATCTGTTAGCCAAAACAAACGTAATATCACAGCCCTCAGTAAGAAGTAAGAAGAGGACAATAACAAGACTGTTTTCTGAATTCATTTGACAATTGTCTTATCAAGGTTCTACTGTCGTTTTAAAGTTCACTCATTTGGCTCAGAGAAAACAAAAATGGTTTCCATTTTGAATCGATATCAAGTTCAAATTTGGTACACCAAAAAAATAGAGTGAGTTGTTTTTGTGATCATAATCCATAAATTTGCCAAGTTTAAAATCAATTTTTAAAATTTTTAAACAACACAAATTTTCGTGTAAAAAACTGATTCAGAAAGATAACCGTGAACTTTTTTAGAATGTACTTCTACAAGTAAAATTTCTTCGGTTTTCATATTAATGATTATTATTAAAATCAGAATGAAGAAAAATGTATGTATTGTTTTATGGTTCGTTGCATTGTTTCTTGTTAGTATCATGCTTATTGTATCACTATATATTATTCTTTAAGTTGTTTGCCATCTCTGAAATAAAGCTTGTTTGAAATTAATTGTATTATGTTTTCAAGCCTTCATTGCAAAATGTGACATTTGTAAAATGGGTTGTCCAACTTCGAAATAGATAAAAACATAATACAGAAAAACTAATGGCCTGCCAGAAAAAGGAAACATCTAAAAAAAATACAAAAATTACTTTATGACATTTTTTGATACAAAATATATGGACGCATCTGTTACTGCAAAACCTGTACTAATAGTATAGGCATAAAACCACATGGAAGTTAATTGATGCTAACTGAAGAAAGGGAACATATCCAGGACTTGTCCCCTTGCTGCAGCTAGCGCCAACTCCGACATGGTTTTGTACTGTTAGATGATTCCTTTTTGCCAAGTATAACATGGGCCCATGGAGAATGAGTATGCAGGTTTGCTGCAACAGTAATGTGATTTTAATTCAAAGAATACGACAGGTTTTTGCAGCTAGGTGATTTTGATTCAATATTTAGTAGGTCCTGACTGGAAAATACCAAATTTTATCAAGATATGTCAGGAAATACGGAAGGTATTGATTTTTTGTATTTCCCGTAAGCACAACATGGTTAATGAGTATGCAGGTTCGCTGCCACAAGGATGGAAATATCGGGGAGTTTAGACCATTATACATTATAATCTCATCTAGATGAACCCACAAACCAAGTGTTATTAAGATATGTTGAGAAACAAGAGATATAGAATTTTACCATATACAGGGCGTTCATTAAAGTAGGTCACAAACGTCGGGGGCTGATAGTACTCATCAAAACTAAGAAGAAAGTTCCTGTAAACGTGGGTCCTAAAATGCTCGGTTATCCGTCTGTCGGTCTGTATGTGTTTTTAACATGATTTTGCATATCTTTGGAACTACTGGAGATATCAACTTCAAACTTGATACGTATATGCTGAATATTAGGACCTATTTTGCTGCGGAGTATCAAGTTTCTACTTTGTACCATTTCAAAATGGCGACCATTTTTATATTTTAAATCTTAATATCTTAAAAACCGTAAATTTTACAAAAATCTTACAAGAAACAAAAAAGCTGTGCAATTTTATTTCCTACAAAACCATATAAAGATTATTAAGATCAAACTACAATTAATGGAGTTATTGCAATTTCTTCAACAGAATACATTTTGCTGAATAGACATTTGCTTGAATTCTGATGGAAAAATTACAATAACTCTATTAATTATAGTTCGATCTTAATAATCTTGATATGGTTTTGTAGGAAATAAAATTGCGTAGCTTTTTTCTCTCTTGTAAGATTTTTGTAAAATTTACGGTTTTTTAAGATATTAAGTTTTAAAATAGAAAAATGGTCGCCATTTTTAAATGGTACAAAGTAGAAACTTGATACTCTGGATCAAAATGTGTCCTAATAGTCAACATATACGTACTAAGTTTGAAGTTGATATCTTCAGTAGTTCAAAAGTTATGCAAAATCATGTTAAAAACACATACAGACCGACTGACGGATAACCGAGCATTTAAGGACCCATGTTTATAGAACTTTTTTCTTAGTTTTGATGAGTACTATCAGCCCGCAAAGTTTGTGACCAACTTTAATGAACACGCTGTATATACCACAAAACGGTATCATATGATTTAACTTTAAATAAAAATAAAAAAATGAAAAAGTAGAAAATATTTGGTTCAAGGCTTTGATACATTACTTCATGGAGTACATTATGTAATTTTTTAAAAATATTAAAGCAAAGTAAACGAGAAAAACAGTTTTTTCTCTCCTGAAAGGTTGTGTTTTTGGAGATGTTCCCTTCTGCGGTGGGTCATCCGAATAAAAACTGTTTTGAAAACATCTTGTACATCAATCAATATATAGTGAGTGTTAAATAACTTGGCAAGGCCGTCTGTGACACAATGCTAAGATTAACATTAGCCTTATGGGCGGACGGGGCCAAGTGTTTTGACTCAGACTATAATACACATTTTTGTACACAGTGTGACCAGAATAGAATTCTGTAATTTTACTTTGTCCCTAGCATTTTTTACGTTGAATATCGGCCGTCACAACAAATACTCTGTCATATACTGCAGTTCTATGTTGTTGAGGCATCCGTAAAGTGAGTGAGGCAGAGCGTGAGCTCCGAATATTACCTAAAACAAATTTATAAGAGAAAAAAATTTAGAGTTGGGAAACAAATTTAAAATCTTAAACAAATTGATTTGCATTACATTTTTAAAACATTTACTAGTAGGCCCTACCGGTGAACACCGTCAAGAGTCAAGAGTCAAGAGTTTTATTGTCTTTAAGCAGTTGTACATGCAATTGACAAAGTCAGTTTTGATAACAAACTTATTTTAACTTAAAATAATTTTAAACAATAATCAATAAATATATTCAAAGATTAACAATTAATTATAACAAACTATCCTAAAAATAATAATAATAACAACAATAAAAAGGCTAAAATCTTAAACAACTAATATCACAGACCAAGAACTCATCAATGGTATAAAATGCTTTTTCATGCAACCATTTTTCTAAAACAGATTTAAATCTATTCGGTGCAACATCCCAAGCTTTTTCAGGCAATTTATTAAATAATTTTCATAAAAATGTGGCTACTTCTAGTTTTTTTCTAGTCTTATCGATGGAAGTTCTAAAAAAATACTTTTTTCTGGTAGTATGACAAATGAGTATTCTGCCTGCTAACATGTGTATCTAAGTTTTTTTCACATCTACCAAACAGCAATAGATGTACAGACAAGGTAATGCCATTATCTTAAGCTCTTTAAATATTGGCAAACAACTCTCTCTATCACAAACATTCTTAATAATTCTAAGGGCTTTTTTCTGCCAAATGTAAGCTTTTTTCGAATGACAACTATTGCCCCATAGAGTAATACCATATCTTAAGTGAGAGTGAAAGAAAGCATAATACACAGTAATTAACATATCATTACTCACACAACTTCTTAATTTACGCAAAAGAAAGGACACTCGTGCCAATTTAGTGAACAAATTTGAAACCTGGCAATCCCAACTTAACCTTCTGTCTAAATGTATTCCTAAGAGTTTTACATTACCATTGTTATTAATGGGCTGATTTAAGAAAAAAAATTAAACTTTCAGTTTTATTATGATTTACTAATAATTCATTTGCTTGAAACCACTGAGACGCTACATTCATACAATGCTCTTTTTCTAAAATAAGGTTTTCTAAATTTAGATTACTATTAAACAGAGTTGTGTCGTCCGCATATAGTACTGAAGGACAAGGCATATTGAAAGCGAAGTCATTAACAGCCACAATGAATAAAAAGGGACCAAGTACGGAGCCTTGAGGGACTCCCACTTTGGTGTACCTAAAATCAGATTGAAATTGAACCTGCACAACCATTTATTTGTTTTCTATCCCCAAGATATGATGACAATAAATTCAATTCTTTATTCTGAATACCATAATAACTTAATTTACTAATCAGTAGCTTATGTGAGATGCAATCAAATGCCTTAGTGAGGTCCAATAATGTTGTTGAAGAAACTAATTTATTTTCAAAAATTTCCGGTACATTTTCCACAATTTTTTCTAAAGCTTTAATGGTATCACGACCAGGCAGAAAACCAAACTGTTCTGTACAAAGAAGATTATGTTCTGTAAAATAACTATAGAGCTGTTCCTTAAAACAATATTCAAAAATTTTACTAACTATCGGAGTCAAATAAATTGGGCAATAGCTAGATGGATCTGATTTTTCTCCTTTTTTATACACAGGAATGACCTTAGTAATTTTCAATGCCCTAGGATATATACCTTGACTCATCATCATATTAAAAAGATACACAAGTGGCCCTATTATAACCTCTATAATTTGCTTTATAACTCTATTTGACAGTCCATAAAAATCTTCACTAATTGAATTGCTCAATTTGGACACACATTTCAAAATATCACTTTGTGTAATCTCAACTGTATTAAAAACTTTCTTGCCCACATTCTTGCTCGTTACATAGTTATTCAAAAAACTTTCAGCGGAGTCAAAAGTGTCTTCTGTTAAATGATTTTTTATATTACAAACCGAATAAACAAAATAATTATTAAATTTATCAGAACTTACATCTATTTTAAAATTCTTACTACAAGTACTCTTAGTTTCATCTTTAACTATACTCCAGGCAGCCTTACACACAGGGGCGAACCCAGGGGGGGGATAAGGGGATATATCCCCCCCGAAATTTTGGAGAACAGAAATTTTGGACGACAAGACAACAATTTTCGGGTACCGCGACGCGACTACGATTTTTGTCTACCGCGATGTGAAGACGATTTTTGTTTGCCGTGACAAGAAGACGATTTTCGTCTACCGCGACGCGAAGACGATTTTCGTCTACAGCGACGCGAAGACGATTTTCGTCTACCGCGACGCGAAGACGATTTTCGTCTACCGCGACGCGAAGACGATTTTCGTCTACCGCGACGCGAAGACGATTTTCGTCTACCGCGACGCGAAGACGATTTTCGTCTACCGCGACGCGAAGACGATTTTCGTCTACCGCGACGCGAAGACGATTTTCGTCTACCGCGACGCGAAGACGATTTTCGGGTACCGCGACGCGACTACGATTTTTGACTCCCGAGATGCGAAGACGATTTTCGTTTACCCCGACACGAAGACGATTTTTCTCTACCGCGACGAGACAATTTTCATCTACCGCGAAGCGAAGACGATTTTCGTCTACTGCGACACGAATTCGATTTTCGTCTACCGCGACGCGAAGACGATTTTCGTCTACCGCGAGGCGACTACGATTTTCGTCTACCGCGACGAGAAGACGATTTTCATCTACCGCAAAGTGAAGACGATTTTCGTTTACCGCGACCGCGACAGTGATATTTGTCTTCCGCGACGACCATATTCGTCTACCGTGACGCAATACTCGTCTACCGTTGCGTCTACCGAAACAACTATATTCTACGACGACTATATTCGCTTACCGTGACAACGATACTTGTCCACCGCGACGTCCATATTCGTCTATTGTGACGCGATACTCGCCTACCGCGATAATCTTATTTGTCTACCATCACATTAGTACGGGTTTTTGTGAGTACCTAATAAATACCCCCTTCCCCCCTCTTATGGGATATCCCCCTCCGAAATTAAATCCTGGGTTCGCCCTTGCTTACACATGTTATTTGAGTTAAATATAAACCTTTCATTTGCCCCTATTTTCGCTTTGGAAATTTTTTGTCTGTACAAGTTCTTTGCCCTACCATACAAATTTTTACTTTAATTTTCATTGTCTGTAGCTTTACTTAACTTAAATCTGTCATACAAAATTAAAACCTTATCTCTAATTGTTTTTAATTCAAGTGTAAACCACTTAACTCTTGGCCTGTTTTTACCTTTGATTTTAACCTTTTTAAAACGGCAACATTCATCAAACAAGTTTGACAATATGGCGAAAAAGTAGTCAAAAGCATTTTCCACATCAGATATCACATACAAATATTGCCAATCAAAATTTAACAGCCTATCTTTAAAATGCAAGATGGCTTGAAGGGACAAATTCCTTATCTTTTTTGTTGAAACCTTGCTATCAATCTTAAAACTAGAAATACTCCATTCATAAAAAGTGGCAAAAACTCCAGCATGATCTGATAAATGGGGGTGAATGATCTGACATTTGATATAATCTCTATTTTGATTTGTAATTATATTATCTAAGCATGATTCTCCCCTGGTTTTTTTCCTTATGCAGGCAGTACAGATTGAATGACCTTAATAAATTCAAAAATAATTCCGTTTCAGGTTTGTTTTCCCCAATGTTCACATTAAAGTCACCCATCATAACTAACCTTAAATTAGTGAATTTACTGTATATATATATTCCAAGAATGACTCTAAAGCATTAAGAAAACTATTCACATTAGAGTCTGGTGTTCTGTAAACAAGCACGGCAATAATTTATAATTTTTTTAAAATTACACCCGTTACTTCAAAGACAAAGTTATTACAAACTTTTTCTAACTCCAAACCATGATAATCTATTTGTTGTTTGACATAAATGGCACTCCCTCCTCTTATTAAAGGTGGTTTACGACAATAAATACTGGCAATTGTAAACCCTAATGGAACATATAATGAGGATTCAAAAGGGTGTAGCCAGCCAATGCTCACCTAAACCTAAAATATCACAACAATATTTATCTAACCATATGTCTAACATATCTACCTTTTTCCTTACCGATTGTATATTTAAATACCCCCGTTGCAGCAGACCTGCATACTCAGCGAATTTCAAATGCAAAACAACATATTTCGATCCAACGTAGCGAGATTTTACATGTTTTTGTAAGCTCCATAAGAATAACATGGGGGATGAGTATGCAGGTTTGCTGCTACGGGTATATTAAAACTGGGTGGTTTTAATTCAATATTTAGTAAATCTGACCTAGAAGAAGCCATTTACCAAGTTTAACCAAGATATGTTGAGAAATAAGCAAGATATAGAATTTTTCTTATTTTCCCATAAGGTTAACATTGGGACAACGTACTGTGTTTACCACTTTCAATATCTCGGTAACCAATGGACATAGAGCAGTGATTCAAAATACTAAATTGTTTGTTTGTTTTTTTTGAGCTGAATTCAATGGTGCCCACAAAAATTCGATAAATTTTATTTTCATATGTAAAAAACTCAAAAAACCCATTTTTGGGGGGGTTTACCCCCCTTTACCCCCCCTTCCGGTAGTCCGATCGGGCTGGTTTAAGAACTCGTCCGAATAATTATTACTTTACACGTCCATGCCGAATTTCATTAAGATCGAACCATTTTTACGCGAGTTATCGTGCTTAAAGACATATATATATATATATATATATATATATAGATAGATATATAGATATATAGATATATATATATATATATATAGATATATATTTATGAAAATGGACGAATAGTGTTTTTGGCATCTGGGGACCTCAAAAAGAAAAGTTATGATGGTCTCGGGCTTAGGTCTTACCATGAGACCTACGGTAACAGCTTCTTCCCTATAGGGGAAATTCGCTAAAAGTACATTGTTAGGGGTTTAGGCGAGTTTGTTTCTACGAGGGTGAAGCTGGTTGCTGCAGAATGCAGTTTTCCGAACACGTTGCTTCCATCTCCTCCTCAGCCGCAGGTAGTGGCTCAGCTGCACGTAGTGGCTCAGCCGCAGGTAGTGGCTCAGCCGCAGGTAGTGGCTCAGCTGCACGTAGTGGCTCAGCCGCAGGTAGTGGCTCAGCTGCACGTAGTGGCTCAGCCGCAGGTAGTGGCTCAGCCGCAGGTAGTGGCTCAGCCGCAGGTAGTGGCTCAGCTGCACGTAGTGGCTCAGCCGCAGGTAGTGGCTCAGCCGCAGGTAGTGGCACAGCTGCAGTGATGGTGTCGTTTGTACCACAGGTGTCTCTGGTGGATACAGTCTCTTTGTGCAGTGCTTCTTGATTTAGCTGATCTATGTCGACAAATTCATCACCTGCTGAGGAAGGCTGCCAAACTGGCATCTGTACTGCAGTTCTACAGATTGCTTCAATTTTAACGTTATGAATTTGGCATCCGTGCGATTGTTGCCGCTTCCGCCGCGACGCCGGAAGTAAGGTTGGCTGCACTGTCTTCTCGATTACACCGTCACCGTGGACTTCGCCCGTAGAACGAAGAAAGAAACAACTGCTATAATCGTCCGATAACGGTTTCCATGTTATACTTGACGTTTTACAAAGAAAATTTAAATTTACTCGTGGAATTTACCTTGATATGTTAATTTATAGCATTCAAGAAGAAGAAAATAAAAATAAAAATAATCATCTTGAAAGAAGAACTGCATTGAATAATAGCTGTTTTTATGACACTGCATACAAAAAATATTATAATAACTGGATTTTCGCTTAATCACATCACTGTAAACAATGAACAAAACAAATTATCTAAAATTATCTGTTAGAATAGTTTTTGGCCAGTAAATTATAGTAACTCATTTTTATGCATGTTTCTTAATTACTGACCAAAGTACGTATGAATTTATTAAAACTAGAGATCGCCAGTGGTCGAAAATTCGACCAATTTTCAAAGTGACAAATAGGGATAGCTAATTTTATAAATAATCCCTGCATAAACCAATGCGTTTTTAAATACATTTCATATAGTACATATTTTCCATGTAAGCACATAATATAACCAAATTGGGGGCCCAAAAACAAAAGAGAAAGACTCAGTCCTTGGCTAATTATTTTACTTCATTTCTGGCTTATGGCATGGTTGAGAAACCAGCCTTTTTTTACTCATCTCGATTCTGGGCCCCATTTTTACTAATCTCACTTGGATGCGGGCCCCCTGTGAGTCCAGGCCCCTGTGCATTTGACCCCCCCCCCCCGTCGCCGGCCCTGCCGGTTGCATGTCAGTACATTGGATGGTAGAGACTTAACTTAATGTACTATTTTCTTCCCTTTTTATCAGAAAATTTGCATCTCTTAATCTTATTTAAGCAAGTAAACTTTATTTTTCCATATGTAAAATGGAACTCATTTGAGTTTGATATCCCTAATCTTCTCTAAGTAGTCCTGATTTCAATCAAATTTTATATTTTCACTCCATGCCTCAATTAACTGTGGCTTCTATGTTTCTACGTCAAATATTTACTCTACGAAAAATAGCATGTGATAACAGCTACATATGATGCTAACTTTGTTTACATTTAGTTGTTATATAATATCACCAAAACAGCAACTCATAAGGCTAATTTTAATTTTTTTTGAAATTTTAAATTCAATTTTCTACATTTCTAAAAGACTAATATAAATTGCAATGGGATTCTGCACATCTACAGGAAAATACAATTCTATCGGCGTGCTTAGATTTGTTCCTCCAATATTTATGGTTGTTTCTCACAAACAATGAAAACCAATTCTATTATTTTTTGTAAATTTACTATTACTGATTTGATTTTACAGACATTTGGTATGATTTCATAACATGAAGTTGAATGGGGGTTGGTTTAGTTTATTCTATAATCTTTGGCACCCATTTGGTATCAAGAATTAAGCCTTTTTAACCATTGTTTTTTTCATGATTGAATAGCCTCCAAATCACTGTAATATTACCAAAGGAAATTATATCAGGTATTTTTATACCTTCCTTTAGTAGCATTGCTTTTTGGTAAGTGCACCAATCAACGACTACACCCCTCAGGAAATTACTGTTTTGCTAGAAAATCTTATTACAGGGATTACACAGATCTGGAAAGCAATGTATACAGAACCCTCTAAGTAGGGACATCCAATGTTAATCTTTTAGTTCCGCCGCCGAAAAGCAGAGGAGAAATAAGCACTGATGTACGGGATAGTTGAAGCTGGCTCTGTGGTCCACGCTTCTAATCACTATCCAAAATGTCAAAATGTGAATGTCTGTAAACAATACAACCGTCGCAGCAGACCTGCGTACTCAGCGAATTTCCATTCGTCCAAAGATATAATATTTTTTTAATTCTTTATATGGACACATAGGCCCTATTTATTGGAATTTATCTTAATGATGAATTTATGTGTGGTATTATTATTTTTTTTATTTTACATATTTTTGTTTAATATTACAAATCTTACATATTAAAAAACTTTTCTAAAACTAATGTCACTGACCCTGACCATTACTGGACCGGTTTACATGTGGGTTGTACCAAAACAAAGGTTGTTGGTCTTATATGTGCAGTCTTTATTTGTATTTTGGAAGTATATATACTAATTGGGTCAAAAAAATAAACTTTTCTGATGGAGATTTAACATTGGGGAAGAAATGTTAAGTCTGTGACAGCGAGCCTGACCATACTGAAACCTGACCGAGCCTGACCGATTGAAACGCAGGTTGTATACCAAAACAAAAGTTATTAGTCCTATATGTGCGGGTTTTATGTGTATTTTGAAAGTATATGTCAATTGGGTAAAAAATGGAAAATAAATTTTTCTTATGGAGATTTAACATGGGGGAAGACTATTAAAGTTTATGACAGCGAGCCTGGCCATCCTAATGGACTGATTCACATGCAGGTTTTACGAAAATAAAGATTATTGATCCTTTATAACTTAAAGCGGTCCAGTATAATAAAGGTTATTTATTGGTCCTTGGCGTTATTGGTGTGCACGTTTTATATGTATTTTAAAAATTTTATGTCAATTAAATATAAAAAAAACTTTTTTAAGGAGATTTTAAGGGAACAAAATTTTAAGCTTATGACAGCGAGCTTGCTGACCATACTAATGGACCGATTTAAAAATAGGTTGTACTAAAACAAAGGTTATCGGTCCTTTACGTGCAGGTTTCATTTGTATTTTGGAAGTATTTATTTTAATTGGGTCATAAATAGAAATAAATTTTTTCTAATGGAGATTTAACATGGGGGAAGACTATTAAAGTTTATGACAGTGAGCCTGGCCATACTACTGGACTGAATCACATGCAGGTTGTACCAAAATAAAGATTGTTTGTCCTATATGTGCAGGTTTTATTTGTATTTTGAAAATGTTATGTTAATTAAATAAAAATAAAAATAAAACTTTTCTTAAGGACTTTTAACATTGGGACAAAATTTTAAGCTTATGACAGAGAGCTTGATGACCATACTAAGGGAACAATTTGAACGCAGGTTGCACCATAACAAAGGTTATCGGTCTTATATGTGCAGTATTTATTTGTATTTTGAAAATATTTATGTTAACTGGGTAAAAAATGGAAAATCAACTTTTCTTCTGGAGATTTAACATGGGGACAAAATTTGAAGCTTATGACAGTGAACCTGACCATACTACTTGACCGATTTACTCGTGGGTTGGACCAAGGCCCCACTGTAGTGTGGCCTTGGTTGGACCAGTAAAAAGGTTATCTGTCATATATGTACAAAAATGTCTTAGAGTTGATGCAAGTAGTTTGTCTTGGTAACATACTAGAATAAAACTCCCATCCAATAAATGATTAATATTTACAAAAAAGGCACAGCAAGCAAACTTCTTCTTCATACAAATTTAATGATATAACTAAGCAATAATGCCAAAACTTTATTAACATTTTAACATTAATTTTACAATTTTACATTAAATCTTATTAAAAGAATGATTTTGATTCGTTATAAGTCATTTTTCATTCACCATATTCCAAAATTTCAAACACAATTTGATATTTAATTGTACTATTTTTAAGCTATCCTTAAGCTATTAACTATTACACTTTGCAGTATAATATACAAATTGACGCTATACCAGCATTCATTGGTGAAATGAACACCAAACTGTATAACTTCCTTGGCTATGAACAAATTATTTACATTTCATTTCCCTTAATGTCTGTCTTTTCTTTATCAAGTCTGATGTCAGCTGAGCAGCTGTTCTATAGTTTCTATTTAATTTGTGTTTGTGTTTGTATGTGTAGGTTATGTTTTTGTGAGTCAATGCTGATAAACTGTTTAAGCAGACTAATAAAATTGAATTAAATGATTAACGTAAATGTTATTTAAAATATGTATACCCAGAAAAATGTAGCCTAATCAAATGAATAGATGAGATGTAATCATATAGAGGTTATGATTGAAGTGGGTGATTTCTAGATCTCTTAAATCTTTTTATGTTACATTAGCAAACTAAAGTAATAAGGTTTGTAAATTGTTATATTTTTTTAATAAAAACCTACTCAAATATGTTATTAGTAATGGTTTATATTTAGGTTTTTGAGGATATCTTACAGTAAGTTTAGGCTAATAAAATAGTAACTTAACATGTTCAGTCCGACAGAAGTCAAGCCGTGACCCTGATGTGCGCCACCGGTGGCACACTACAAACTTTCCAAAACTCCGACAAGTACCAATGGTGACGCACTGTTCCCATTTGATTCTTCAATGCATTTTCACAGCGCTTTCGGAGCTTTGCTGGGTTATATTAGGCTATTAGGTGTGTTCATATTTTAGGGTTGTATAGACACACCTTGGCCACTGATGGCGCTTGTAAAAACTTAAAAAAATAAATAAATGTGATTAAGATGAAGATTAAGGTGATGTAATAACGACAAAAATGGTGGAAGGGCTCGTCAGAAGACCCACTAAGTGGTTTACTCGTACGGAGGTTGCAATAACTAACAGTGAATAGTTTGTCACTTCACCATGTGCCGCGCAATCAGCGAATCATGCGTGTACCACCGCACGTAGGCCCATGGTGATTTCAGTACGCCCACGGACAACGTGTGCCACCGGTGATATACTATCAAAATTTATGAGTTTCTCTAAAATTAGCTACTTTAGATAGTATTAAAAAAGGTAAAATCAACAGAAATTTTAAAGATTTTATTAAAATTATGACTTAAGTTCGTTTCGCCTTACTGTAGGCCTATATTGCAACGTACTTTTATTCAGTTCAAAAATTCTGACGTTTACCACCACGTCGGGCTGAACTTGTTCAATAGTATCACTTGATTGTATTGAATTAGGCCTATCAAGTTAAATTTTACTTTTCAGACATTACATGGATGTTATTCACCACAAGTAGGCCAAACTTAGTTGGTGAATTTTTCTTAAAATCAAGTGATAGATAAAAATCAGATTTTTAAATTTTAATAAATTAGGCTTCATTGCTTATTTATAACAATTTAAATATAACTACACAATGAGGAAATGTTTACCAATAATGTAAATCTCACAAGTACTTATATTTAAATGCATCCTTGCTCAATTCGATTACGGTATTTATTTCTAACTTAAAAACTTAAAACTTTTTAACAAATTGAGACGAAATTGTCTTCGAAAACAAAATGTTTTTCATCTAACCGCTGCTTCAAGAACTACACTTTTATATCATATTGTAAATTAAATATTGAATAAATATATTGATAAAAAAATAGATAGTCCAGGTAATGTTAAATTTTCAATCCAAAACATTTGATCACATGTTACAAAAATTAGCACATTCTGGTAGCTGTAGAATTTTGTTAGGCCTCTCTTTTTCACTCCTAGTTTTGATGTTTTAACTCCTTCCCTATGTCACAAACAACCGGTTACTCGTGCCAGCCATTGCCCAGAGTGCAGCGGCTGTAATCAACGATCAGTCCCGGGTGCGTTTTGCGTATTTTGGCCAGTTGTAATGCGATCGCTATGAGTTTTATATCCCCGAGTTCATAATTTTTCAAAGAATACAATCTTGTTCTTAACTCTACATGAGTAACCAGTTACTCATGCTGCTCTATAGTTATTTATGGAACATTAAATTTAGTTTTTTATTGTTATTATTCCATAACACGAAATATACACATTTTTTTAAATCATTTTGTCATATAAATATGTTATTAGCATTCCTAGTATAATTTACTATTGAATTTGTAAATTTTTATAACCTGTACAATCAAATATGGTTATTAGTTTTTTTTATTTCTTCGTTGGGTCACTTCAGAAACGAATCCTGATCTGCAGAATGATAACAAGGTCGTCTTAGTTTCTGTGATGGTAACTAGAGTGCAAGAGCTTCACCCTCAGCTGATATATCGCACGGGAAATGTTGGCTTTGCCACATGTAATCTGTTACTCTTGACGCACTGGAATAAAGATCAGGGTATAATTCTACCGCAGCGAAGTAGTTAAAAATATAATCCCTTTTGTAACCCTGTACCATATTTTAGCCTGATAAAAGCAAAAAAATGGTTCATTTCAGGGATAAAAATCTTTAGCGTGAAATCACACTACTGGCGAAATCTCTAGTGACGAGTGCCAAACTAATTTCATGAGTGCTCAGTTTCTGGTTCTAAAACATCTGTATGAGCAGTCTCCTTTTAGTATTAAAGTCAATGTTAAAAATAATTTTGAGGTACAGTTTTTGCATTACATCTGGCTACCTATGGCTGATTTAGCTGTTTGTAAGGCGAGGGGGAAGAGGGGTACTTTTCTGAAATCAATGTTCCATAACCCCACTGCTTGTACAATGTTGTGTTTTACTATTAATTATCATTATGTTGAAAAAAATCATAGTAGCATTATCCAGAGGTAAATTGTGCAAACTGTTGATGGTAAAAATTGCCTGTAATATAAAGAGGGATATGGAAAAATTTAGTTTTCCTATAGGCTGTTGTTAAAGAATATAATATAATAGGCCTCTTGAAATTGCGATCCTCTAAATTATTTAAACTGCTGATTCACTATTTACCTTATATTGGGAATCAGCTGTTTAAGTAATTTTGAGGATCACAAATCATGTTGCCTAGTATCAGGGGTTAATTTCAGCCGGAGCACACCGGAGCGCAGCTTTAGTACTTTTTAAGATACCGGAGTTTTATTAGAAAGAGTTGTATACCTACTTTAAAAGAAATCGTTTTATAAACAGTATTAATAAATTACGTGGCAAGGAAAAAAAAGGTCCGAAGCCGGTCTGGTGAACTGAGAAATATTTGAGCGTGCGCTTCAGTGTGCTCCGGTATCTTAAATAAAACGATTTCTTTTAAAGTAGGTATACAACTCTTTCTAATTTGGGAATACCTAAGTCAACTTTACAACTCTATTTTCCTTTACATAGTTCGAAACCTAGCTAACGCAAAAATGAACATGGCCTAAATGTTACGCAGTGGTCATAAACGTTAAATAAAAAAAGCACCAAATTTAATCACAATTTTTAACATTTTCTGGGGGAGGGCCCCTGGACCACCCTATGCTGGGGGGGGGGGTTCCATAAAAATCCACCCGGTGTGCCATAGCTCCGGTACTTTTTTCTTTAGAAATTAAGCCCTGCCTAGTATAGTTGTCTCTAAATGTAATCGGGGCTCTTAGTGCATCAGGGACAATCAACTATGCCTAAATGGATGTGTTTGAATAATCAAAATTAGGCTACATTAATTTAGTTTAAAGTCGCTACTCGAGTAGCAGGGTATTATCTGTGAGCATACTTAATATGTGTAATAAAAAATATTGTTTTGAATATGTTGTAAAATTAATGGACTAAAAAAGTATATTTAATCATTCATGAGCTTTATAGATGAGGATAATTAACAAAGGGATTACATTGGTAAATGTAAATTATATTTTAACCTATTCTTTTGCTACTGCATTTTAAAATACTTATTTTTTTAATATAGTATATACGTCCTACTAAATCTTGATCAATGAACTCGTGGGTATTCAAAATAAACACAACTGGAATATTCACCTGACAATTTAAATTTAATCATATGTTCAGAGTTGTGTTTAAAAAGTCTCCTTAAATCAGGTTAATCTTAAGTTTTGGAGGGTAAAATTATAAATAATACTGGACAACGTACTGTGTTTAGCACATCCAATATCCGAGCAACGGATTGACGTAGACTAATAATTCAAAATGCAAAATTGTTTATTTTTTTAAGCTGAATTTAATTTTAACCATTAAATTTACATAAAATTATTAAAAATATGTTAAATCTTGAAAATAAATTTTATTTTGCCAAAAAAACTTTTTATAATAAACCTATCGTGCTGGTTTTCGAACTCAAAGTCATGAATGTCTCTTTACACGTTTGTTCCAAATTTCATCGCGTTCGGGCCTTTTTTACTAAAGTTATCGCGCCTACAGACAGGTGTATATATATATATATACATATTTATGAAAATGAACGAACGGTGTTTTTGGGGTCTAGGGACCTCAAAATGAAAAAATAACATGGTCTCCGGCTTAAGTCTCACCATGCCGCCTACGGTAATAGCTACTTCCCTATAGGGGAAATTCGCTAAAATCATGGAGACTACAATTTTTCTCCGAGTTGCATGTAGTTTGATTAAAACTAAAACAGCTCAAGTCATTTAGGACATTCTTGAATTAATTCGTCAAACAGAGGTGATTTGTGCTAAATTCAAGATCAAAGTTCTATATCTAGATAGTCTACCGATAACTTAATTGAAATATTTGAGTTAACCTTTAGGCCTATAGATAAAGAATAGTGATCTAGCCCAAGGCTGCACTAAAAAACAGTCCATGCTACAGCAGTCCCAGCGCTGCGACATCTCACATCAGTACCGTACGCTGGGAACTAACAACCTATGTTTATTCATATTACTAAATGTTAAATTAATATTCCTTGTTTAATTAATGTACTTCCTTTGTATACATTTTATCACTGACTGTCAAATACTATTTGTTTATTTAAATTTTAATGTTTTGTTTTGAGAGAAACTGATGAGCTGCACAGCTGTGATTTTTGAGCAAGACTCTCAGCTGGCCTCCTGTTTTGACATCAAGAATTCTGAAGCAAGGCAAGGCCCCACTGAATGCTACAGCGATCCAAGGCCCCACTAAAAATACAGGCCATGCTGCAGCGATCCCAGCGCTGCACCACGTCACACAAGTAGGCAGGGAACTAACATCTTATGTTTACATTTTATTGCTAAATGTCAAATATCCCTTGTTTGTTTACGTTTTTTCTGTTTACATTTCATCACTAAACGTCAAAATTACTTGTTTGTTTACGTTTTCTTGTTTTGATTTCAAAGGAATTGATGATCAGCACAGCTGTGAGTCCTGAGCCAGACTTTCAGACCGCCTACTTGTTTGACGTAATAAATCATGCAGCAAGGCCTGCATTTGTAGTGTGTCCTTCAGCAAGGTCTGTTCTTTTAGTGAGGCCTTGCCTAAACCTAATGATTCACCGAAACATTGTAACCTGTACGCTCGGATATCGAACTGAAGAGGTCCATTGGGTAAACTTTGACATGTGAAGGTAGGGCCTAATACAAATTTAATTCGATTTAGCCTATAAACTGATCTCGTGTGATAGAGGTAATTTTAGGGTTGTTAAGTTTCTGAGATAATGTATAATCGGATGATAATTTAGGATTACATTAAACGAATTTAAATTAAATAGTTTTCATCATAGTAATTTAGATTCCTATTTGATATAAATTATTACCTGAGGGAAATGGATGTATAAGCCTCACCTAGTTCGGCCGATTACTAGGGCTCGGTGCGATTCGGTGCGCTCATTACTAGCGCTTAGGATGATTACTAGCGCTTAGGATGATTACAAAACAAACCAGTTAATACAACTCAATCAAAATATTTTGTGTGGTCTTAGTTCTGCAGCCAAACCGCAAGATCCGCTAGTTTCTCGAGCCCAACTACATCATACGCTTGAACCAGCAACCTTCAGGCTATGAGGTGAGCAGTGAACAGTTTGTCCACTCAGCTCTCTAGTCAATTTGAGTTGTCAAGATTTTTTTTCTAGACGAGAGCCAGGCTTCGAAGTTTTCATGGACATGCACTGCAGCTTAAATAGCTATGCACCCTCGAGGTTACGGCATTATCACATAGCAAATTGCCATTGGTGATTGGCGGGTTTTTAACACGGATCTTGGGAGCCGAAGTCCCATGTTCTACTTCTACGCCAGGCCGCTCCTGAGTTAGGACGAGCTGATTCCCAATTGTTGAGAACAGTCAAATCGCGCACCATTCGACTTGTTTATCTGTTTACTCTGGGAGAATTGACTGTTGTGTACTAACTTGCCTTCCTTCTAATACTTCTACTCTATAAACCTAAACCGATCTTAAAATAATTCAAGAACCGATTTGGTGAGAGTTGATTGTGTAATTGAGGTTCATTTTCACCAAAATATTATTTTTAATAAAAAAGAATATTAATTGTTAGCCAGTCGGCATTTTTTCCTTATATTTAAATCTTGGACTGGGCCACTGCAAGTCAAGTATAGTATCAAGGCGAAATGCAACATCCAAAGCTCAGGTTACATATATACAGTTCAAGTTCATGTGAATTGCCAATATTTTTTAAAATTTATTTAAAGTATTTCTAAGCAAAATCTTGTTATCATTTTTTGTAGCTGGTTTTAAACTATATAATAATATTATATCTACACCTATTCTTTTCATTTACTTTTAAATTAACTGAATTTTTAATATAGTATGTACATTCTGCAAAATCTTGATCAATGAACTATTCAAAATAAACACAAATGGAATATTCATCACCTGAAAATGTAATCATATGTTCAGAATTGTATTTTTAAAATCTCTTAAATCAGGGAAGCTGTACTTTTGGAGGGAAAATTAAAAATAATATTGGACAACGTACTGTGTTTAGCACATTAGATACATTAGCTGAAATGGCGACCTACCCAGGTAGGTATTTGCCAAGTATGAATGACAGATGAGTGAAGGATGATTGTGGCGCGATCTTGTAGTCTTGTTACTGACTAAGGCCGACATATTCCTTAGACGGGATCCAATACTATCCAATTTCTAAGCAACGGATTGACGTAGAATAATAATTCAAAATGCCAAATTGTTTGTTTTTTTAAGCTGAATTTAATTTTAACTATTAAATTTAAATAAAATTAATAAAAAGGTGTTAAATCTTGAAAATAAATTTTATTTTGTGAAAAAAACCTTCTTAGAGTAAACCAATCTTGCTGGTTTTCGAACTCGAAGTCATGAATGACGCTTTACACGTTTGTTCCAAATTTCATCAAGATCGGACCTTTTTTACAAAAGTTATCGCGCCTGAGGACAGGTATATATATATATATATATATATATATATATATATATAGTGGTTTTCACCGGAGTTCGAGGTCATGGCCAGTATATCCCGATGACGCAGAACTCCAGTGAACTTAAACGTATTCGCCGTTTATGCGTTTCATTCTCATGGTAGTTCGAAGTCACGGTCAGTATATACAAACGTACTAAAATGTTGGTGTTCTGCATCGATTTTATCATTTATTATTTAGTGAATTTCCTTAGAAATAAGCTATTACCGGCGTTTTAACAGAACACAATGTTTAAAAAATATCCGTTCTGAGTAACCTCAGCAATCATATAAATATTTATATTAGTTGATAGCTTTTTATGTGTGTTTTCTGGATATGAAGTAAGTTTGCTGTGAAAATTCATTTTTACCTGCTCAAATGATGATTTGTTCCAAAATTTAACATGTTCTTAAATGGAAAATCGAATTTTAATTTTTTAGTTTTGTTAGCACGATAACTCTCGTAAATATCGTCCAATCGTGACAAAATTTGGTACAGTCATGTAAAACTATATTCTCTTGGACGAGTTCGTAAACCTGCCACATCGACAGTAATTTTGTAATGAATTTTTTTAATGCCTTTGTAAAAGATGGAGGTGTTATCTTATTTTGTACTAGTAGTTATACCCGCGGCTTCGCTCGCTGAAAGGATAAAAAATATTTGGTATACACGTTATTTATAATGGGTAATTTTTGCAATTTTCAAAATTGACTGATGATTTCAATGATTTGTCTAAATTATTCGTTTTAAGCACTTGATAAAAGCAGTAAGGCTGCAAATAGTGATCCACCCCAGATTGAAATGAGAAGATAAAACGTTTCCTTGATGAATTTTCATTTTTCCCTCAAATTAATGAGTTGGCTTAAGAATGCTGAAATGTCCTAGTTAATCTACTATTTAACATATAAAGTTGTGTTTCTAATACTGTTGTTTGAATAAAAATCCATTCCAGGGGTTTGAAATCAGAACTTTCATTTCGCCGCGCTGTCCCCTAAAATCTGTTGGCCAATTTGTCTCATAAGAATAAGAGACATACATATGATGTAAAACTGATGTATACTATAGTAAATAAAACAATGGACGGACTCTATGCCTAACATATTAATTAAGTATGTTTGTTAATACACCAAAAACTGTTATAAAAAATATAAAATGTGTTGGCCAAAAAGTGAGGAAACCTAATTCTCTAAATTTTCTCAATCACATTCAAGATTAGACTACTCGTTTAGCAGCTAGAGTGGAAAATGTACGGTAGAAGTAGTATATTTGTTTGAACACGGCCTGAATCTCTCTCAGCAAGCGCGCAAACTCTCCTAAAATTTCTAATTCTATTAACCCCGATTCTATAAAAATAACGGAATGATGGAATGGAATGTCTATAGCAGATTTTCAAGATTCTAGTTTGATTACTCCGGGTCGGGTGATCCGTAAACGCGAAACAAATACATAATCACTCCGAGTGGTATCTGACAAATATATGTATAAGGTAACCGTAATAGATTTGTATAGTCTATTCTTTTGGTGGATGGAATTTCTATTTTTTGTCCCTTGAAAATATTCTATAGACGTTCAATCCATAATTTTTAATCACAGCTCTAAAAACTGGAAAGGCCGCCATTTTGAATTTTTCAATTTACCTTATTGTACCTTTTTCAGAGAAAGCATTTCAAAAACCTTAATCAGTATGCATTTATAGCCTATGAAGAATATTTCAGCCAAGTTTCACGGCCCAAAGCCCTGCATTGTTTTAGAAAATATGCTTTGAAAACTAAAAATGGCCGCCATCTTGAATTTTATAATATACCGTATTTTAGCCTTATGTGTGAGTATATTTTAAAATCCTTTCTTAGTACGCATCTAGAAGCTATAAAGATTATTTGTACCAAGTTTCATGGCCCAAAGCCTTACAGTTTTTGAGAAACTGTGATCAGTGAGTGAGTCAGTCAGTCAGTCAGTCAGTCAGTCAGTCAACCGTTTTGGCTTATATATATATAGATAATGGAGGGAAGTTTTTTATACAATTTAGGACCAATGTTTTGTGGAAGAGATGCAGCCAAATCTAATCTGTGGGACTTTTGCCTATGTAGAAACCTATTTCTTGTAAAGTGGTCATGGATATCTGCACCTAATTGAAATGAAGAATATTTAAATTTATAGAATATTATGACCTGGAAAATGTATTGCAATGGCAAAGTCAAAATATTTAAGGATTTGAAAAGTTTAAGAATTAAAAAATTGTTCAGTCATTTAGCAAAAACATGTTCGAAATTTTTGGAGAAGGTTGAAACATTTGCAATGGGGCGCCAGCCACCCGGCAAACCAGAATTGCCGTCTTTAAATATCGGGCGAATCAGTGTTTGTTTTAAGTCATGCGGGAAAACGATGCAGTTCAAAACAATATTACGAAAAAATTATCAGTCCATTGATTCTTTTTTAGTTAAAACAGAAGTCAATTTAATTGAGTAGTCAGTTACTTAATCCCACTGTTTATAAGAGACTAAAGACACTAATGAATTACAATCTTCAATTAGTTTTGCGTTACTTTCCATGGCACTTTTGACAATCCTAAAAATTCGAAGTAACTGAATCCAAAAGTATTTATTTTTTATTGAGGCCAAACTTTATGCGTCTTAGTCTCTCAAAATAGTTAAATTTATGTAAACTCAAGATTAAACCGGCAAAATAGTTAAAAAATATAACTGTGTCTTGCGCACATTTTCTATTTGACTTTAAACTGTATGCTAATCAATGGACAGTCTTGATGAGTTTTGAAGTACGTTGCCTAATAGAACAAGGATCCTAACTTAATCAGTGATTAATTACCTAACCCGTGAAAACAGCAATTAAGACCAAATATCATTCGCATGGCGACAATAATGAAGATTGGCGTCAAACTGCTGCGACATTTTGAAATCGCTTCACGGCATTTTGAAGTCACAACGTCCTACAGCCTAACTGAACTTAATTATAATACCTGTTTTTATTGCCATAGATTTCCATGATTCTTCACATAGTGAAATTAAAAATCGAAACATGAAAAATTAAATAAAAATATGATGGCATATTTCTAGGCGACTCAAAATCTATAAGAAAATATGTCACATTATGATTCCTAGTAAACCCATGCTGCTCAAAATTGGGTAACTTTCACAGATAACAAATTGACGGCGTTAGAGTACATTGTGATTTTTACAAACGAAAATAATTATCAAGGTAACCTAACATAGGGCCTAATCCGCAAGGTGACAATGATACAGACTGATGTTAAATTGCAGCGACATTTTTAAAACGCTACACGGCATTTTGAAGTCATAACTTATTACAAACTTATCTAAATTAATTATGAGGCCTGTTTTTATTGTCATTGATTTCTATGGCTCTTCTCGTAGTCTTAAACAATCGAAGCACGACAAATACATACAAATTAATTTAATTGAATATTTCAAAGCGAATTAATACCAAATTAATGTCGTATTATGATTGTTGGTAACCCACGTTGCCCAAAATTGTTTACATTTTAGATTAAAAATGACAACGTGGAAGTGATTGTATAAATGTTATTTTTAAAATGAAAATAAATATTAAAGTAACATATAAGGCCCAACTAATCTACATGGCAACAATAACGCAGACTGACTTCAAATTGCAGCGACATGTTCAAATCATTCAACCGCATTTTGAAGTCCTTCTGTCTTAAAGCCAAACCCAAATTAATTTCAATGCATGTTTCTTATCCTCTGATTTTTAAATAAAATAAAGAAATAAATATTTATTTTCTGCGCAATATTTTGGTATATTACATTACAATTTACTCTTATCACTGTCGTACGAATATAAAATGTAATCATGAAAAATTAAATAACATTTTCATGGCGTCATGCTGAAAAACTCAAGGTTTGTTTAAACTATTGCCATAGATCTTGACCCTTTCATCTCGGAATAGAAAACGTTGCAACACATATTATGAAAACTTTGGATATATTTCATGAGAAAACCAACGATATAGAACCTCTGGATTGCGCCCTGCTGTGTTCGCCCGGCTGTCCGGCGCTCCCCCCACCACCGCATGGCAAAAGCCGCCGTTGCCCTGCACTCGCCATTATAAAACGCGTCACTTTAACGGCGCCCTGTTCGGTTAATATTGGGTTGAAATATTGTTATTACATTCCAAACTGTTGTTCTTACTTTACTCTCCATGTTTAAGTTTCGTTAATGAAATAATAATTCATTTAAACCCTCTAAAAGTGAATTTATAAATAGCACTTTTTCAACCATTGTAGTGTTATTATTGGTTTGAAATTCACACAGTAAGGTTGTTTTATGGTATGTAAGGGCTAAAAAAACAACTTCAGTCTTTTTAATACCTAATTTATTTCCTCAATACTTTGAACCCGTTATTTTCTACACATTTTTTAACAATATTAGCTTGGTAAGTTTTTGCCTTACCAAAATAATCATGGATCTAAACAGCTTAAAAATAAAGGCATCATTTGAAAAAACATTGTTAGTCAAAGAATAAAAAATACCATAGTATGCTCATATTAATAAAACATAATGGAAAAAAATCAAGGTAATTCCAGATAGTAGTCTCAAAAGAACAATGCCAAAACGGGATTAACACTGTCAATGGGAATATCAAGATTAAAAAGAAAGTACTTTTATACCATACAAATTCTATATAACAAGTTACTTTATGATATAGCTCTTAATAATATATTTTGTAATATAATTTGTAAACCAGATTGATTAGTTTGCTTGTTCTAGACTTAAAATAAGTCAGTAATTAGTATTGATAATTGATATAATTTTTTACCTTGAAAATTGATAGCCTATTAACGATAAACTTACGAAAATAACAAATTAAAACCAAACGTATATACTTAAAAA
This sequence comes from Flexamia atlantica, assembly GCA_035578135.1. Taxonomy (NCBI): domain Eukaryota; kingdom Metazoa; phylum Arthropoda; class Insecta; order Hemiptera; family Cicadellidae; genus Flexamia; species Flexamia atlantica. The sequence continues at coordinate 17,145,958 of JAQJVK010000013.1, read as the reverse complement.
TAGGTTAAAATAAAGCGGGCAGCAGTGCGGATCAAGCTTTAGACCAGTGCGTTTTAACCACAACTTTTACCTGCTATAAAAATTAAACGATTCGGGCTAATTTTCCAAAAAAATAAGCCTTATGCGATTTAACCAATTGGCTCAAACGTTTACGCTGATACTTTGACTCTGACCAAAAAACAAAAAAAAATTTCCAGCAGGACAACTTTTTCATGTCACAAAATGAATTTTTGTATCAAACCCTATTTAATCATTTATTTTTACTATAAGGTGCGGTTTATGTCAAAATTCTCTATACCATTATTTGCCCACACTGATTATCTGTGAGTGTGTAAGATACAAAAGAAATCTGTGATTTGCAAGTGCTTCAAACATCAGTTTATTTGAATAACGCGCATCAAAAAGTTAACGTCGTTTCCGAGCGGCGTAGTTGAGTAAGATTCGAACACAATCTTATTAGTTTTCTTTAACCTGCTGTAAAAACTAAACTACTTGAGCTAATTTTTTGACAAAATATTTTTAATAAAATTCAACTTATTCGCTCATAATTTTATCCTTGATGCTCACAAAATTTTTCCTCCACCTACACTATTATTAGGTGGAGGAAAAATAACAATAACTGTGTCAATATAACTTTTCCTTCATATGATCCTTTTCTCCTTTAAACGAGGCTAAATTAGAATCTCATATAAATATATACTAACATAAGCTACATAGCCAATTTAATCAACCATTTATTCACACTTTCACACTATTTAACACCATTTTTTCTAAAGTTCATTAATTCAAAATACCTCCCAAAATTTATCGGCACATTTAGGTAAATGATGTAAGAAGCAATCATGTTTTCAAAAACGTTCGGCATATCGGTAATAACAAACTCTTAATCAGGTGTTTTTTATTCAGGGTTGCCAACTTAGTTCATAAAAAATATTATTACCTGGCTATTAAATGCATACGGTTTTTTTTTTCTTAAGTTCAAACACTTAAGTTCTTGAATTCAATTTAGAGTAAGCAAATGAAAATCGATAGTTCTGCCAAATTTTCTCATTGTCCATCGCGGCGTTGCTAGATTTATCCTTATGTATTTCTTATGAGATTACTTTTAGTCCCATGGAGTATAAACTAGTACTTTAGTATTCTATTCCAGGGACTAAAAGACGACTTCGTTGGTAGATGGAAGAAAAATGATATTTAAGAACTGAAAAACTACGCATAAACTGAAATAATTCAGAGTACTGCAGAAATTTTGTTGTCAAAAATGTTCTAAACTAGTAAGAGACCCCCAAGTCTATAAGTTTGTTTATCAACGTTATAATAGGGCCTATGACTGAAGAAAAATGTGTTACAGTACATACTTGATATTAAGATCTTTCATTTAAAATACACTATAGATTGCCTACTAGTTGAAATTAGACCCTATTTAGATATAGTTTTCACTTCCGCAAAAAATCATATGGCTGCAATAAAGCGTGTGGCTGGATTTTATATTTCATTGTAATTCCGTAACAAATATGGCAACTCATAAGTCCCGTGTTATTAATTTTTTCATTTTCAAATTAATTTTTCTACGTTCCCATAAAACTAATATGACTGAGCAGATCTACAGGAAAATAGCTAAGAAGTACTGATTTTGTTTTATTTTTTGGAGGGGGAGGAGGGAGGCTTCGCCGCCGTGTTGCGCGGGAATGAATTTGGCGGGAACATCTGCGTCTGCGGCTTTGGCACCCAAGAGCGCTGGATGTTAGGCGGGAACTGGTGAAACGTATATAGTACAGTTGGATCAAAACAATAATTCGCGGACCGCTTTGGACATGTAATGTCTACTCCATTCCAACAGCCGTGGCACTTGACGGATTAAGAACGTGGCACGGTTTCGTAAGAAGCGCGGTCTTCCAATCTCAAGTAAAGTAGTTTGACGCACGGTGATAGCATATTTTCGAATTAACCTACCTTCCTAAATTAATGGATTATCCAACGTGAAACATAATGAAAAATACTCCTTGATGAACAGTACGGTTTGCGTTTCTGGATAAAAAATACGTACTTTAAAATTTACTTTAACATTCATCGAGTTCATGGCCCGCACCACATCATAAAATATTTTATAAAAGATCTAATATAAAATATTTGAATTGAAATTTCAGAATTCAAGTATTAGGTTGAAAATAATGTGTTACTAGAACTTTCATAAGATATTAGATTAGATCTTGTTAGGATTATTAGAATAATTGACGTCTTATTTATTCTTCACTCTTTTTCACATTAAACCAAAACATCGAGTGAATTTGGACGGTGGTCATTCTTTTATAATATAATTTTAATATACCAGGGTGTCCCATTCGGTCCTTTTATTTTTGCACCGATATTTTGCCGCATATCAAACTGACGAAAAAGGTTCACCAACCAATATTCCGCCTTGAGGGTGACAGGTACCTGAGGACTGCAAGACCACGCAATGACTCAGGAATGTTACCATCCGCCCCCCCCCCCCAGGCGGGTTGAATACGAGTTGATGAACCGCAAAATATTTGTACTCCAAAAATATTTGTCAGTTTTACATAACGGCTAAGCTAAAAGTAGCCCCATTCACAATTTTTCGGAGATTTTCCCCAGCCACATAAAGTTAGGCTTCTTGTTGTTATTTTTACAAAATTACAATTTACTTTGAGCACCTTAAACAAACTGACAATCTTGTTGCAGCATACAATCCCAACCGGGTGACCCGCAAGTGAGGAAATTGCCAGTGATAAAAATAAAAAAAACGTCCACAGGGGTCCTGATAATATCTTTGGTTTTCCGTCGGCCTCTAGCGGTTGAAAAAAGCATTGAGAAAAGCGTTAAAATAATGAGTTTTTGGCTGTATCACTGTTATGATGAAGTTTAGAAAAAAGATTTGTTGTACAATAAATAATTGCTTTAAAAATATATATATCTTTTTTACATATTGTTGTACAACAATTAATACAGCCGCTAAATTAAAAAATGTCTGCCAAAAATGGCTGGCTCTGCTGAATATTTTCTATCTTCCTTAAAAGTTTATTGAAGACAAATTACTAATATTTTAAAGTAACTTCAAATTTTATATTCAGGCGACTTTCTTATTGAAAATTTGCCATCAAAGGCGCCCTTTTGAAAAAATTACCAAGAGTAAATGACGAACAATGAATAATTATTTTGTTATTGATTTTATTTGAATTGTTTTGGTCAAAAGATTCTTTCTGGCAATCTTTGAAGAGGAACATTTGCAACCCACTGTTCTAAAACGTAAATCAATAAAAATTATGACTATACACGGTGTTGATAAAAAAAACCCTTCAGGACTTCGGGATATGGTTACTTACATCAAAACTAAGAAAAAAGTTCCTATAAACAGGGGTCCTAAAATGCTCGGTTATCCGTCTGTCGGTCTGTATGTGTTTTTAACATGATTTTGCATAACTTTGGAACGACAAAAGATATCAACTTCAAACTTGGTATTTATATGTTAACTATTAGGATCTATTTTCGTGCGGAGTATCAAGTTTCTACTTTGTACCATTTCAAAATGGCAGTCATTTTTATATTTTAAAACTAAATTTCTTAAAAACCGTAATTTTTTCAGAAATTGAACAAGAGACAAAAAAGTTGCGAAATTTTATTTCCTACAAAACCATATCAAGACTATTAAGATCAAACAATAATTAATGGAGTTATTGCAAATTTTCCAACAAAATACATGCATGTTTTATGGTAGCTATGGCAAATTTACTTGAATTCTGTTAGAAAAATTGTAATAACTCCATTAATTCTTGTTCGATCTTAATAATCTTGATATGGTTTTGTAGGAAATAAAATTTCGCAACTTTTTTGTCACTTGTCCAAATTTTTAAAAATTTTCGGTTTTTAAGAGATTAAGTTTTAAAATATAAAAGCGGCTGACATTTTGAAATGGTACAAAGTAGAAACTTGATACTCCGTACGAAAATAGGTCTTAATAGTCAGCATTTAAGTACCAAGTTTGAAGTTTATATCATTTGTGGTTCTAAAGTTATGCAAAATCATGTTAAAACACATACAGACCGACAGACGGATAACCGAACATTTTAGGACCCATGTTTACAGGAACTTTTTTCTTAGTTTTGATGTAAGTAACCAATTCCCGAAGTACCGAAGTGTTTTTTTTATCAACACCCTGTATAAACTACCACCGTTGCAACAGACTTCCATACTCAGCGAATTTCAAATGCTTAGATAAATCATTTAGAAGTACTTGCCTCCGAATACCGCGGCTAAAACGTCATTCGACCAAAACTACACCCCTAAAGAATGCGGTCATAACGACACCAACTTCGGGGTTGCTAGTTAGTATAGTTCTTTGCTGCTACCTAGGGGTGCATTTACAATCCCCCTACGTTGGGGATTGTTGTGCTCTGAGCGTCTACGGCCCGTTAGGTGTAACAATCCCCCTACGAATTCAGCCTCTCGAGCTCGGCGCTAATCTAGGTCTGGGAAAAATGTTGGCGCCGAGTTTAGCCGCGTTTACACTATACAACTTGTTTTATAAACTTGTGTTGTACAACCAATTAATTATACTAATTGGTTTGAACATGTTTAAGAAAGCAATGAAAATTGTTAAACAAGTTGTACAACAAGCGTGTTTAAAAACCAAAATTCGTGTTTTACAAAAGGTTGCAGGTTTCCCGAGCCTTGTCGGAAAGGTGAAATGAAATTGTTGTTTTATAAACTTTGGTTGTAAAACATGTTTTAAAACACAAGATCGAGTTTTAAAAACAAAAGTTGTATTAAACATGTATTACAAACAAAAGTTTATAAAAAAAAGTTGTATAGTGTAAACGCGGCTTTTTAAACCTGATAACTCAGGAGCGGAACATCCCATTGTACTAAAATAAGCTATGAAATGAAGCTCGTTTTTATAAATTTTGTGACACATATATTTTTTTATCCATAAAGCGAAACACGTTAAAAACGCCTTGTACGTCATTGGATTCTTATAGTTTCGCATTCAAATGTGAAGTTTAAACTTTTATCATCAAAATAACCGCTAGAAAAAAAATATACTCTAATTTTAATAGTGTGAGCACAGATTTGATAAAAAGTATACCTGACTGTCAAAATTATATTTTATAAGTATACTTTTCAATTTGCCGTTCATTTTTAAACAGCGTGCTTGTTGCTAGTCGAAAAGGAAAGTTATTTAACATTGAATCATTTTCGTTACTTACCTTTTAACGCTGAATTACTGGATTACTGGTTAGCCAGATCTTTTTTAAATAGCTGTTTAAAGGTTTACTGCGAGAGTTGACATGAATGATACGATCGGTAAATTATAAGTAATGGGAATGGCAGCCGTTATTATACCATTTTAATTGCATTGCACCACACATGTATTAATATTGTTCTCATAGATTATTTGCCTAAAAATTGCCGATATAATAGATTAATAATGTACAATACATTTTTCACGCAGCCTAAAAAAATGCCCGGGGTCTGTATGTGGGACTACTAAGGCAATGTTGCTCGGGCCCTTTTTTTATAATTTCTGACTTAAAAAGAAGTTATGTAAGTTTGAAGTAATGTAAACAAAATTCTACTAGAAACTAACAATGCCACGACTAAGATAATTCAACTACCCTACGAAGATTTATGTTGGAACTCCTTATTGACAAATATTTATATGGGTGATCCCTGAAAAGCGGGTTAGTTCGTGTAACTGCCAAAAAACCTTTACATATAAATTTAGTTTAATTTAAGCATTGCATTCTGATTAAATGAACATAAAATGAATACTTGGTCACTTCCATTGTCCTGAATGATTAAAAATATATCGTTATAGAAATCAGAAATTACCGCACGCTTCGTCACTGCCGCTATCGTGCTAACAGACAAATAAAAAATGCCATAAAAATGCGCTATCATTAATTTTCTCTAATAATGATTTATTCATAAGGCTTACTATTTTGTTTTTTACAAAACTAAAAAGTGATTCGGTAAATTAACAAAACAATATTAATTTTTGCGGTGTCGTTATTACCGCATTCTTTAGGGGTGTGGCTTTGGTCGGGTGTCGTTTTAGCCGGACACCCCTCTGAGTTAGCAAATTTAAGGTAAACTAACATTATCGTTGGTTACTATCGTTTTATTTTTACTGCCTACTTTAAGCATAACTCAACATACTCTGCGGTTTAGAGAGTGCTGTAAAAAACTATAAGAATCCGACTGTTTCAATAATACCCTGTTACACTTAAGTTCTTTTGTGCCTGGTTATAGTTACTCCAAACTCAGTAAGTTATTTCGAATAAAATTGCGAATTTACATATCAAACACTCTGTATTTCGTAAATTGATTCACACACCCAGGAAATAACCCCTCTGTGATATTTGTAGTTTCAGTGGCTACTTATGTACACGATGTACGGGGTTATAATTATGTTTAGTTAAATGTTACAAGTTTTATCTCGTTATATACAAAGCGGTACTTTTCCGTTTTATTTATATTTTTTAGCCTTTTACCCTAGGCATTCGTAATTGAAAATATATAGGTATTTTTTAGCTTTCAATCAACTCGCCTAATATTCGACTTGTTCTTTGTATACTAGGCGAGTTGACGGTACTAACTCACTTTCCTACTCGCCCTCATCCTCGGACTATTTAGTCCGGCATTAAACGAGTTAAATAACTCACATAAACACAATTTAAAAATTCTTAAGACTGATTACTGTTTTAAGAACACTGAGTTACAAGGACGTTTTACGAGATTAACTCCGTAATATTAATATGCTTTCGCAATCGAAAGCTGTACATAATCTGCTTTCGCAATCGCACTGTTAATAATTGTATGGACATGGACGAAGCAGATTTAAAACTGTGCATCCAAGAAGGGTAAGTCACAGGTCACTCACCCTCGTGCCCTCGTCCACCTCGCCTGTCATTGAAGAAAACAGGACATACCACCGCCGAATCGCGCGAACGAATTCCCCCCCCCCTCCCTCCGTACACCCAGCGTCAAAGCCAGGCCGCGCGAAAATACTTGTTGTTGTTCCGTTGGTCCGTTAGTAGTACTTTTCGCGGCAGTAAAGAATCCTCCCCTTTCGTGGCAACCAGGGGACCCCCAAAAACGCATCGTGATTGAGCCTGACGGCACGTGCGGCAAATAATAAATACACCCAAACTGTATGAACAAAATTTTACACAAATTGTAAGAAACTATTTTAATTTGCTGCTCTGTTCGGCTAACCGCGCCTGCAGACCGGATAGCGGCAACCATTCATGCAACAGTGATGAGCTGGTTGGTGCAACATTTTTGCATGTTTTAGAGGTGATTGTGATTAATTTTATTCATGTCGTATCCAATTGCTGTGATTGGGCATTTTGTGAGATGTCAAACGCAGCCTAGGCACTGCAAGAAGTGCCCAGCGTGGCTGGGCTTTTAGTGTCTCCCGATTATTTCAATCAAAATTACAGTATGTGTCCAACGAAACTGGACCCTTCATGAGGTGCCTAACGCTTATTGGGAACATGCTGTAACTATATGGACATGTTGAGCAGTTGCTATTAAATCTGTTAAGTTAAAATGTTTTGGCAGTTTATCCCTCTCCACCCCCAATTCCGGTGGTCTGATCGGACTGGTTTTCGGACTTAACCGGTTGATTACCACTTAAAAGTCTGTACCAAATTTCTTTTTTTCACCCCAAACCTAAACTTATCATAGTATTTGGCTTGAGGTCTTGAAATGAATCCTACGGTAAGAACTTCTTCCGTGAAAGGTAAAGTCGCTAAGAAAAGATTTTAAATATTTTTCGAATATAAAAATGTTTAATCGTTTTTATTTATATACGCCTTTTGGATATATAATCTGTCTTCATGGTGTTTGGATAGCAATTTCCGTGTTTTAAAAATAGACTTTGTTAACGAATTACTTAAAAATAGCTTTTAAATTAAACGATGTATAAAAATGTTTCATTAAAAAAATAATACTGATAAATTAAAAAATGAATATTTGCTAGCAACCTACTTACATTTGAATTTCAACACTTATTGATTACATCTTAATATAGGTTTTTGTCACATGGTATAAACTTTGATATTTAAACTGCTGGTGTCAACAGGAATAGCATAAACAATTTAGGCCTTAAACAATTAATGGAAAGGGGTTGAGTAATCAGGTCACTAGACCATAGAGGTCATATGTAGAGTTTTTTTTTATTTTATGTAGAAATACTAAAAAATCTATATAAATAAAATTAGAGTTTTGTCTGTACATTGCTTAGATTTATGAATTTTTTGGTTATTTTTGCGTTTTGAAGGTCAGAGAATCCGAATCGAGCCTTATCTCAATTTATGTCACGATGTTGGTAACGCTCAACATCACACTTTAGACCGCTTTTCACGCAAAAACTAGAGTACTGTTATGGCTGAAACTTTTTTCCCGTGTAGTATTCACATATGATAAGGTTTTAGACTACTTAAACCTAGCGTGCGTCTTTTTGAAATTAAATAGGAAGTTTCTAAAAACCGAGTTTTATTCGATTTCAACCAAGTTTCCCCACAATAATTAAAGGGGATGACGTTTTGTTTACATTTTCAGTGTTCCAAGCAGGTGATACCTTCACTGATGGATTCGTCGTTACAGATGTTTAACGATTTCATTCAGTTTTATATTTTGGTTTATAATATTTATTTTTTGTGTACTATATAAAAGTAGCATTTAATCCATCGTTAGTTTTCGTACATAATCCATTTGCTCATGGAATCTATTCATCAAGTATAAAAGGTTTGATATTTAGGCAATTTACTAAATCACAAGTACTTTTGAAATCAAACTGCAAAATCCTAAAACACGAATTTTATTTTATCTCGACCAAGTTTGGCTTGTGGCAGAATACAAATAATAATTGATGAACTTTTTATATCCAAACAGATGTAAAAAGCAAAAAATTGGTGGTAGTATGTCAAATCAGCTTTCAGGAATAGAACATAAAATAAATCACTGACTTGAGATAGTTTAAAAACCTTTCTTCCCTGTAACAGCTGTTATTTAAAGAGCTAATTTAAACCATTTATTTTATGCACTCATTAGAAAAAATACTTTGCTTCCGTCTTTAGCGAATTTCATTGACGGAATTAGCAAATTTCCTTATAGGTCTTACAACCTTGGACCTTTGCATGGACGTTCTTATGGCGTAAGCATCTGCTAAGAACGTTTTGTTTTAGTTCGAACTTTTAAGGAATCTTGGTGAGGTCGAAGTTTATAAGTTTTCCTAAGGACAGCTTTAGCAGGAACTGGAGGTTTCTTTTCTCTTCTTTTCTTTACCTTTAGTTTAAAACACGTTACCCAGTAAAATAAACGGCATTCATTTTTTTGTAAATGGAATGGATGTTCTTTTGTTTAGTTTTCAATGTTCATTCAACAAGCAGATGGTTCAAGCTTCACATACGAATACAGCTGATTTACAATTTTGATAATTTAATAATGGTTTTATGTTTTTTTTATTTATTATTTAGATTATATGTACTATATAAAAGTTAGATTTAGTTTAGTCGGTTAACTTAAAGTTATCATTAATTTTTGTACCTTATGTGTGTAATCATAAACTCAGTATGTGGCCTATCTTCATTTAGGCAGCAGGGTGTTACAATTTTTATCGTGAGCGAAGCCACGGGCAACTGCTAGTCTTACAATAAAAAGGCTTGATGTAATGATTTCATGTTTATTCATTTGTACAAACATAAAATAAAAGCTTGACCTTCAACTTTTGTTAATATCAATAAAATTAAAACATAACATACAAAGCAAAATAATTTAATATGCATTTTTAAAATTCTTACACCAAAGAAGTATTCGTTTCTTTATTTGTGCACGGAATTCTTGTTGGCACTTTCGAATTACAAATACCTACGTAATTCTGTATATTTGTTTTGTTTGCTTTGTTTCGATTTATCTTTTTTTTGTGAGGGTAACTAAGTAGTAGGGAATTAATTAAAACATTAAATATATGTTAAAACGTTTATGTCAATATTGATATGTTACGTTAAATATAAATTTGTTAGGTAAAATTTTTAATGTTTTATTTTCTTATTAAAGCATAAAATTTAAATTGACATCTGTCTGGATTGCTGGTAGACAATCTTATTGACAATGTTCTATGATGTTCTTTTAAAATGTTGTTATTTTGCAAATAATACATAGGATAACAACAGTGACCTAAACCACAGTTTGACGTTTTTACAAGTGTCCAGCACAGCAAATGGGCAATGAGCGTTAGGCACTTCATTATTGCTCGATTTTGTTGGTAACATATGTGCTCAGGTGAGCCTGGCACAATGAAGTGCCCGGCCAGCGCTGGACACATCATGAAGTACCCAATTGCAGCAAGTGGCTACAACATTCATATGTGATTATTCCTGCTACTAGGGCTGTAACCTGTAAACCGGTGAGCGGCAAAATATGTCCATTACTACGAGGTAATGTTAAGGGTGCTCAATATTTCAATTGTTATATGTTATTCTCATGGGTTTACTTTGTCTCCCACAGGAAGATTGTCTTTTCGGCGGGAGGCACAGTATTGCATAAAGCAGGTGGGGGAAACAGTGATTGCCTATCAAACGTTTTACAAGGAGTAGGATCTTTAACCGCTTAATTTGAAGAACTCAAAAAATGTCAAGCCTATTCCATTACCATATAATTTACTTTGGGGGAAAGCGCTTTCATTTAACCATGGAAGACGAATAAATATAATTTAAAATATGCAAATAATTACTGATCATGCAACAAATAAATTTTTCCGAAAAATAACATCAAATGCGCTTTGGTTAACAATATTTCAATTACACTGAATTAGATTTTATTGCGAAAAACCTAATCTTACACGTAAAAAAACCAAACTTTCTTCTAATATATTTTCCTAAATCGTACACAAAAATCCCACCAGAGAGCAGCAGCCGATTCCTAAACTACTTTATACGAACATTCACGACAAAGAAATAGGGGTTTTATGATTGAATTATACCTAATAGGCTTCACCTACTCCCGGATAATCGCCTGGTATTTTACTAAAATACGACTTAAAAACTGCGATGTCTTGGCTCTGATGACAGTGGTTTAACTGTATTTTTTTAGTATAATTCCACGGACTAAATCCACGGTGCAATATGTGATCACCTTCAAAATGACCCCTTATCAGGTTTTAGGAGAACCATATAAAGTGGTTAGAAACAATTAATTATGTTATCATTCTCATTAAGTGTGGAAATAAACAACAGACGTCGAAATGCAGCGTGCCTTTCCATTGAACACGCTGGTATTTGAAGTTACTATGTATTTTTACATTTTTAAGATCAAAAAATAGTTTTTATAAAGTTTTACGAGTTTTGATTCAAAGCCATAAGTAAACTAAAATTCACTTTATCAGCACATTACGAAATATATCATAACTCTATGCAAATAGGTGCTTTGTCAATGTTAAATAATCCTGCTCTACGTTATATACTACTTAAAACAAAAACAAAACTTCTAAAGTTTAAAAAAATCTTAATAAGTCAAAAAATTAGCCTAAAACCTTTGAGATCAGTGGCCAGTGCGGGGCCACAACCTAATTCCTTTGACCAACTGGATTTTCATCAAAGTGATCTGAAAATTTGTAATACACCTTTCCTAGCAGAAATTGTTTAAATTATACTATAATTGCATTTTAAGATTGGCTCCTTATTTCATTGGGCATACTGTTGAAAACTTTTAGTGCCATGTATAAACAGGGCTTTTTCCTAAAAGACATAGTTTATGAATCGGATAGTCAAATATACAGGGGTGCTGAAAAGTCCCGGAACGGCTAAATATTTTTTGAACCTAACTGGTTTGAGTAATCAAACTTTGAACATTCCCTCCTATGTAAAAAAAAGTAATTTCTGAAGTGTTTATTGACTCTTGGCCCCCAGTGGGGGACGACCCACAAGGAGTAAGTACAAAATCTTAAATGTAAGCATAGGTCGATATGCACATCATTTTAAAGGGAGTAGAGTTGATCAAGTAGAGTCAATGTTGATCAAGTAGAGTTCAATGCCGCAAACCGCACTTCAAAAGGTTCATTCATTACAAAATGGCGGCTGATCAAAAATCTAAAGGAAATACACAGTGTTCGCTTAAAGATTGTTTAAAAATTGTTTACAGACTATGTCTAAAGGATCTAAACTCCGGAATCGTATGTCAGACCTGAAAGCCTATCTTATAGGGTGCCGTAGAGGATATTACCTCCAAGGGGGGATGGCCCACAAGGAGTCGGTACAAAAACTTTAATGTAAGCATAGGTCGATATGCACATCATTTTAAAGGTCTAATCAAGTAAAATTCAATGCCGCAAACCGCATATCAAAAGGATTATTGGTTACAAAATGGCGGGCGATTTAAGTTTTCAACAAAAATACATAGGCTTAGGTTTGATACGCAATTTGATTTATTCAAACCTTATTTCCACCTCCCCTCCCAACAAACCTAAGTTTATGAATTTTAGTTGAAAATTTTAACCATCCGCCATTTTGTAACAAATAAACCTTTTGAAGTGCGGTTTGCGGCATTGAACTCTAGTTGATTAGCCCTTTAAAATGATGTGCATATTGACCTATGCTTACATTGAAGATTTTGTACCGACTCCTTGTGGGCCGTCCCCCACTGGGGGCCAAGAGTCAGTAAACACCTCAGAAAGTAGTTTTTTTACATAGGAGTGAATGTGCAAAGTTTGGTTTCTCAAACCAATTCGGTTCAAAAAATATTTAGCCGTTCCGGGACTTTTCAGCACCCCTGTATATTTTAATCTAGTGTTATATGTGCCGTTTGATTTAAATTTATCAAACATTTCAGGATTTTTTATCACAGAACATACTAATTCTAATAAATAAATACAAAGAAGGGTTAATATTTGCAACTTTTTGAATATAGGTTTACAACCTTGTCGTTTTTTGGCTTTCACCATGGATCGGACAATACTTTTTTGGGGATTAAAACAATTGAAGAACGAGTTGCTGATCCCCAAAGGATTATGCCATATTTTATTATTGAATTGATATAGGCAAAATGAACGATTTTTACGGTGTCTTATGAAGCAGACTCAGATAGAATTGAAAGAGCAAACTTAACTGAATTCAACTTTTTTGTAAGAAGTTTTGTATGCATTTTCCATTTTAAGTTATGATCAATATGTACACCTAAAACCTTATGGGGGATGACAGAACCAAAAGTTTCCATCCATCTACTTATTATTTAATTGGGACCTAAATATTTGGATAGTGAAACTCATAACGAAAAATCATTAAAGTCACTCACTTTATATATGGATTGTACAATTTATCTGTAATTGCTGTACCTTTTAATTATAATAATTATTTAATATTACCTCTGGGGTTTTCATTTTATTTTTTTTTTATTTGTGATCAAAGAGGATTCATGTAAATTGTTAGTAATTAGAGTTTCCTCTGAAAACTATTAACCACTATTGTAATTTTTTATTAAAAACTCATTGTTGATGATGATTTTATATTTTGATTGTGATTTTTGCGGACATTTGCCAACTCTGGTTAGTAAAAAAGGTGGGGTGGTTTTTAAGTAACAAAACATTTTTGCCGATGGCAGATTTCCGCAAAAATCTAAATCAAAGTGTGGATAAGTTGTGATCCATGAACATCGCGGATCTACGTCATTTGTTCTTAAAACACACCTTAACTACATCGGAAAATCTCTGCGATTTGAAGCCAGAAATTTATTTTACTATAAATACAATGCTAACAACTGCCTGGTTTTTTAAACAAATTCTTATTTTTTACGTAGATTAATTGAAATACCCATCTACAAGTTTATTAGTAATGTACTAACCGGGATTATTCAGTGAGAAAAGACCGGGAAATAACAAGCGATTTAAAAAGATCTTTAAAAGGGTGCTTAAACACACCTAGAAATTGTAGATTGGATTTGGCTTTTTAGCAAAAAGTTATTTAACAAGTGCCCAAATGCAGTGATACAAAGCATACTCCAACCAAAGTAGATCTTTCAATATTTGATGCAGTCCAATTAATTCCTCTATTATAATATTAGGTAGTAATATTTATCAAATTTGGCTTCAATTTGAGTCCATCAAGTATAATTACCGTCGTTTTTTAAGCTCAGAACTTTAGAAATATTAACGTCGTTGCACTTGCTATGCTGCAGAAATAATACTGAAAATTTACCTTAAATTATCTAAATATTCTATTACAAATTTGAGCCGAAGTCGAAAACTTGAAACGATCGAGAGCTGCAAAACCCTTTGGCCAAAGTGTGAACACTATTTTTCACCAGTTTACACTATGAAATAAACACTATATAACAATAAATATATATTCTATTATTATATTCTAATTTTGAATCATCGATATATTATATTACATTGTGCCCATTTAGGCATTGGCTCATTGCTCCAAAATAACACATAAATTGTCAGGAAGTCATAAATATGAGTATGAACAGGCTTTCCAAACTCTCAAGGCATATATGAAAAATCTAGAATAATTTTAAATACACTGAGAAAAATGTTTAGTCTAGTCGGCATGGCAAATCAACATTAGCATGCTACCTGTACGTTACATACGTAAATCCGTCTGTTTCACCTTTAGTACGTAGGAAATACCATGATAGAAAATAAGCGGCATGGTGTTTCACCATGCCATGGCAGTCTGTCCTCCTTTTTACCCCCTTTAAGTATGATTCATACGGCTTTTTCTCTCAGTGTATTTCATCAGAAACCAGTTTTATCCTATGTGATTAAAGCATTCGACCTTTTTTAATGCTTGTTTTTTTTATTAAAGCATTAAAAACTAAGTAGATTTGAATATCAGCACAAAATAATTGCTAAAAATAAAATTACTTTTTTACAATCTTACTAACACAAAAACCCTTCCGTGTTCATAAACTAAATAGGTAACCCGCATGGCACATGACGCCGAAAGGCTTTGGCAATTCGAAGTCTATTGATATACGGCAAAGTAGCGTCATTGGCATTTCGAAGTCTGACTCCGAAAGAACGTGAAATAATGTGAATGTGGCAGTTCGGAGTCACACTTCGGCGTCACGATTTGACGCCGAACGCCCGTGTGAGAATGCAAAATGACTTCGAACTGACGTGTATAAAAATCTATATATATATATATATATATATATATATATATATATACATATATATGAAAATGAACGAACGGTGTTTTGGGGGTCTAGGGACCTCAAAATGAAAAGTTACGGTGGTCCCGCGCTTAAGTCTCACCGTGCCGCCTACGGTAATAGCTACTTCCCTATAGGGGGAAATTCGCTAAAAACAGATTAAAGATTATGGTAAAGATACAAAAATACAAACAATAACATACGACTAACTGTCAAAATATTACAACCAGCTGCTTGACTTCGGAAAGTCAGCTTGATCCATAAACTGATATAACAATTCCACTTGGACTGAAAAACGAAAGTGGCAGCACAGAAAACTAAATAAGTAACGGTAAAAATAAATAATAAAACACTACTTATTTAGTTTTCTGTGGTGGCAGTTTGGTGGCGGCAACTACTCTTTCTTCCATAAGGTGTCTCTAGTTTGAGGGTTCTGTATACGTTGTGAAAAGTCAGGGAAGTTTTTTAAGGATCAGGTTAATGTGTGATTAAAGGTCAAGTCAGGGGAGAATTTTAAAAATTACAAGTAAATAAAATCAAAAAAATTCTGGTATTTTAAATTTAGGTTTTGATAGTTGATTGTATTTTTCCAAGTTTTTCCAAACACATGTAAAACAGATGCAAAGACACTGAGCTCTATATCTAACTGGAGTCACTACTCTTTGATTAAACATTTTTTGTGAAAAGCGTGCCGTCAAGATGGCTGTGTTGTGTTGGTAACGGGAACGCGCCAAAGTCGGACAGTGCCAAAGTCGGACAGCGCCAACTCTGGACTGTTTTTCCGTCCTGAGTTGGCGCTGTCCGACTTTGACGTTTCTGTGCAAAAATGAAACAGTCTGGGTTTGGCACCTAACGCTCCCGCCAAATCGGGACTGTTTCAAAACAGTCCTGAGTTGGCGCCGTCCGACTTTGACGTTTCTGTGCAAAAATTAAACAGTCCGGGTTTGGCACCTGACGCTCCCGCCGAATCAGGACTGTTTTAAAACAGTCCGGGTTTGGCGCCTCGCGCAAAAACGGAACTAAGCACTTTTGGCCACATCCCGATTTATGTCATTTACTGTACTCTCCGCCATATTAGCCACACCCCCAAATTCTATTGGTTTTTTATGAGAATCCCGCTCCTCCGTCGAGGGACATTTGAAACAGAACAGCTGGATTCGTTTACACGATATTTTCTTAACTGTGGTGAACGTCCTCGTGATTTTTCTTGTTTATGAAGTGGCAGTTTTTTAATCGAGTTCGTACAATGAGTGATTTAATATAGGCCTATTTTTAGATCCGCCGTTAATCCGGTTTACCAAGACCAAGTTAGATAACAGGTTTTTTAATATATTCCTGGGTAATATTTAGGGCATTTTATTATGTCAAACAATTGACTGTCCCTGTATTTGATCACAATCGTTTTACAAAAAATACGCTTACTGAGCACAGATAATTTGATCAAAGGCATTTTAATCAACACTAATCAATTACCTGCTTCTTTTACTCTTTACCATGAACATAAAACTGTTTAAACGGGCCGCATTTGAAATCTACCAAAGACATAGAGTAGTTAAAAACATTTAATTAACTTAGAAGCAACATTTTTGTTAACTCTTGAGTTTAGTAAATGTTTTATGTGGCATATCTTAAGAATAAGGAGGTGTCTTACGGGAAAGTCTGAAAATTCTGAAACCATTTTATATTTTTACTACAAATTAACCAAAATTTAGAATTGTTTTTCCATAACCACCCCTTATTAGAAAGGAACTTAGACTTTTTGAGTTGAATGGCAGGTAATAACTCAAATATTTCCGGCCAACCTGGAAATTCATCGGTAACTACGCCGGGATGACCTGTTAGTTCTAAGGAATGTTGCAGTCGGAATTTGTTTTGGCCGTTCCAAGTGATAGAATTAGTTTGTGCTTGTTGATTGAAGTGTCCGTTCTCAGTACCTGTGAATGACCTTTCTAATATTCAACCTTCAATGAGTGGTGGGTTAGAATTGAAAATTGTGTTAATTAAGGTGAGGCTATACATACACGTCACATCACATCACGTCAAGTCCATTTTCTAAGTTACACGGCCGAATTGGCCGAATGGGGACGCGACGCGACGTGACGTGACGTGACGTGTAGCCTATAGCCTCGACCAATGCCATTCGCCCAAGCGGCTGTTATGAAAGAGCAAATTTTATACTAAAACTGTACAAAGTGCTGTTTTTGGCGTTCAATATTTATATTAATTATATTGATGCTGATCGCTTATAATATCTTATAAATATCAGTAAGATGTATCCCCTTTAAAATAAAAGGGTTACGAATATATAAAGGTGTTTTCGTTATACTGCTTCAAAAACAGATGTTTTTAATGCATGTTTTGCGGACCTAAATACACTGTTTTTATTTCTAGGAATTAAAAGCTGATGTACTCGATACCAGCTGACTCTTTATAGTCCTAGGACTATAAAAGTCAAAAAGTGCCGAGTACTTCGTAATAATCGAACAATATTAATTCGATTACAAATAATCGAAACATTCATCGCTATTATCGAAACATTAATTCTTGTCAATTTAATAAATTTGTGAAACTCGCTCATTTCACCAATCGATTATTACATGCGTTCGATACGTCGATAGTTAGTTGTTCATTGTTGTCAGTCTACCCTAACACAAATGGAACAGACAATCAGCTAATTGCTTCAAATAGCAAGAACAAGACGGTGGCATCTTTTGAAGGCATCTTTAAAGGTAAACAAGCTGTAACATTTTGGTTTTCTTAAGTAGTTTACGTATTGTATTGAGCAATATAACGAAAAATATAGTTCATCACACGGATCTAAAGCTGCTTTTCGTTACTCGGTCATTTTTCAACCTCGGCTTACAGCCTCGGTTGTAAAACTTGACCTTGTACGAAAAGCGTCACTTTAGGTCCTTGTAATGAAATATACTATAATATCAAACGTTACAGTAACAGCAAACCTTAAGTTTATACCTTGTGTTTTATAACGCATGTAACCACAAAAAATTATACTTATCATATTTATCTGTATTTTATGTACTTAACTCTCACGCCAGGGGTACTTATTTAATCCGCTTTTCACCGCGACTTTGGATGGCGCATCCTCATGTGCGCATGCGATCAAGGACGTTACGTACCGTGCGAATGCGAATATGTATAGAACCCTCTCCGAAATCGCCGTATTGGCCGTATGTGGACGTCGGGGCCATAGAAGTTATGGGGCCGTATATGTCTTCTATGGACCCGTGTGGACGTAAGTGACGTGTATGTATAGCAGCACCTTTAAATTCGCAATATAAATATGTTGCAGAACTTACTATTACTAAAATTTCAAACTTAATTATATTTTAAAATTTAAGCAGCCACTCCAAGTTCCGTATTGTGCAGTCAACTAATAAACAGTATACACCTAGTTTATTTACTTCAAGAAATTAAATTGGATTTAGAGAATAAAATATTACTTAACTTGTACACTGAAAAAACTCTATGGTAATAGGAATATGTAAGATGGGTAAAATCAACCAAACACTACGGTCACTATTTGACCAAGCAAACTACAGTTGTTTTTACCCATAACTTAAGGTTGAATTTTTTATGGTAGTAATAACTGTAATAAAGTATCTGTTACCTTAGTATGGTTACTTTCGTTTACCATATCAGTCCCCTAAGGCAATGATTACCTTACTTAAGGTTACCTTTAAGGTTGATTTTACCTATTTTTAGGTTAGTTATGGTATCAATTACCTTACATACTATTACATATTGTGGTATGTTTAATCGTAAAAGGGATTATTTAATTGTCAAAACTCTTCAAAAAATTAATAAATTGATAAATAAATATATAATATTAGCCTGACATTTTATTTTCATGAATAAAAAGTATGGTGACTCCGCTGAGATTCGAACCCTGGACCTTCCACTCTATCGACCCTACACCCACATCCTAACCATACCTAACCTAGCCTACGCCTTAAACCACTCGGCCAATTCGACTTGTGGGTGACATGGCATAACTTAGGATGTAAAACTGATTGGGAACGCTGTTACTCACTCAATGATATTAGTGGTTATACTGTTCAGTAAATAAAAAAACCCACGGGTACTAGAAAAAAATAATCATTAACTATGGAATTCATAATCAAACCTGAAATTGAACTTAAGAGTGTTAAACGTGTTTCATTATTACAAGTGTAAAGTGGTCAATACTGTAACTTACAAATAAATTAAGAAGTTATATTCACTGAGCTCGTAATCTGGAGTCGCCAATCTGTGTTTAAAAAACGTGCCGCTGACTCCGCTGTGTTTTTAATTGTTTTGTTGGTGGGGCAGTGATAATATTCATAATTTAAGTCAATGTTAATTTCTATTATCATTGTTTTAAAGTACATTACAAGTTAAAACCAGGTGGCAAACGTAACTTTTAAATCTTGGGTGACGTTTTTTATGAAAAGCAACTATTTTTTTAAGTTAAGTAATTATTTAGGAAAGAAGAGAAAATTCCTGCTTCCTGGTTTGGAGGCACAAGTGTATAGAAATAAACGGTACTGAAGAGCAAGCAGTGGGAGATTTTATTATTATTTTACTAATAACTATAATTAAAATTAATAGTAAAGTACCTGGTGGACCGAGCCTTGCTCGGTGTTATTTCACGTTTACCAGTTCATCCAGTTACTATAAAATATTTCAATGTCATAAAATTGATAAATGGAAACCTTTTTTATTGCTCCATGGACTTTTCATCCCACTTGCTGTATTTTCCCTTAATGGCTATAGATTCCAAACAGCTGTTATGATTACTTCATTTGTTTACACTTTCCTTGTTTGTTTTCGTTGTTATCACGGCAACCCATAAGGCCAATGTTAAAATTTTACATCTTTAAAATTCGATTTATTACGTTATTAGATTTTCTCTGGCCAAGTAATCTGCATAAAATACGTTTTTGAGTCATAAGTTACTTATTTCCAGACTTTGAAGGAAATCCTCGGAGCCGTTTTTGAGATCGTTGTGCAAACATACAAGCACGCACGCAAGATAACATTGCTCGTATAAGAGTATAGGATAACTTAGTTAATTTGAAAATCCATAAGTCAATGTCAGATGGCCATCTCTTGACTCTGAATTTTTGACAGCGTCCCACGAACGAGCAAATGCGACCAACACACAACAAAGCAAAAAGCGGCGACCTAGACGGGAAGCTTTTCACAAATATTTGGTCAGAGAGTAGTGTTTCCAGACGTAACATAGAGCTCAGTGGTTATATTACCCGTGAGGCCGTACCGGCGCATCTTTTGGAGCCGGTGCGGCGCCGGCGTGACTTCGTCCGGTGTGATGTAAAAAAAGGGCTAAATGTCATTAAAAATAAATTTGGTTATTTAATTATTATGGTATAATTCCGTCGCATTGTGTGAAACGAAATTGTTGCTACAAACGTGAATCATAAAACACGATTGCATACACTGAAAAGAGTCACTTTCGCTCCTAGTGATGAATTGAATACTACTAATGAATCAATAATGATATTTATAAACCATTTAAAGTTTTATTGATTAATTTTTCAAGCTTAAAGTAGTCTATTCTTGAAAGTACAAATAAAGTAGTAATTACTATATTACTTTCCATTAATATTATGGAATTTGTAAAAACAACCTTAAGTGTTTGGTTATAAATACCACAATTTAATTCTACAGTAGTCATTACCTTATTACGGTACTTATTACCTTATTAAATTAACTTTAAGGATTGTGTAAAAACAACCGTAACTTTATGGTAACATGTACTGATATTTCATTGTTATTGTACAAATAACTTTAGTCAGGTTGAAAACAAGGTTAACCTTAAAAATATTGTAAAAACAACCATAGAGTTTTTTCCGTGTATGCCGAGTATGTTATACGCTTTGAAACTTTTGAAAAAAAAATTAATTTTCCAATCCTTTTATAGCGTTGTTCCAAACCTAGGTTTTAGTCTGAGTAAGCACAAAAATATATTTAATTAAAATCTAACTAATAATAAAATTAAAACCCTTTTGCTATTAAATTAGTTGTAAATCCGTATAAGGAATATGGAAGGGTTCTATTTCTCACCATAGTACTGTACTACCCATACTACTATACCATACTATAGTACCATACTACGGTATACCGTACTATACCATAGTACTGTAATAGAAATTAAAGAAATATTTAAGAGTAGTTTTGAGTTTTGAAACAGAGTAGTAGTTCAATATGTTAATTAATTGGAAAATAAAACCAAATATTAAATGTTGAATTGTAATTAATAGCCTTCGTTTGTAGAAAATGTACGCTTTATAGAGAAACTAGAACTCCAATTTTTTTTTCTTTCACAGTAAATCCAGAAATATCAATTCAAATGTGCAATTGGACAAGTAAATTAAATCGGACATGTTTTAGGCGTGTTATAAAATTCCAACTCGCTGTAATCTGAATCTGACTCATCTAATTTACTGAAATTAGATGAGTTTCAAGCGATCACGCTGTGGACTACCAACATAAATTTGATTCCTTTCCAAGGATTTTCTCTAATAAAGATCGATAGCTCTAGTATTATACAGAGATCGTCTACGGGTCGAAAGGTCGAAATTGAATCAGATAATATTTGAGTACAGTTTTTACTCGATCATTGCTTCAATATTTGTTCAACCAGAATTAAAGATTTGGTTTTGAAAATCAGCTGACTTGAATTTTGATTGGTCAGATCAAATCTTTTATAAGAGATCTTTAAAAAAATATTTGATAGTGTAATGCGGGCCTAACATGTGACATTTTGTTTACATTTTGTTGTTATACTTTTGATACATTTTAATACTTTTCCTTGAAATGGTGACCTAAAAGGTATTTTAAGCCAAGTATGAATGAGAGATAAGCGTAGAATGATTGTGGCACCATCTTGTAGTATTGTTACTATAATATTATAGGCCGACGGATGGGTCGCCGGAATTTTACCCCCCGGATTTGTACCCCGCAGAAAAAACTAGAGAAAACCTGCAACCTTTTGTAAAACACGACTTTTCGGTTTTAAAACACGCATGTTGTACAACTTGTTTAATAATTTTCTTTGCTTTCTTGAACATATTCGAACCAATTAGTATAATTGGTCAGTGGCGTACGCAGGATTTATTTTCGGGGGGGGGGGGGATACACCAGGGGGCCGGGGGAGGTACCCCCCAAGGGAGGGGGGTTCGGGGGACCTCCCTTTTTAGGCAATCTAGAGGAATAACAACAAACAATAACTCCCGAAATTTGAACTAATTTGAGGCTGCTCACAGATTAAATTCTGAAAATTTTAGACCAAACTGGAATTTAAGCAAATTTTTTTTCAAACAGTCAAAGAAATAGCATATTTATATAGTAGGCCTAACATTAAAAGACATATAAGAACGTAATTCAGGAATTATACGTTCTTAACCTTGGAAAAAATTTAATATTTAATTTCAAAGTATAAACTATATCTCACATTCTCATTTATTGCACGCCCCGGACCTTCTGGACCTGAAGTATTCGGATCCTAGATTATCTGAGCGAGGTTGATGAATAAAATTTAAAAATGCAGGTTGTCTCACTTCCGTAGTGTTTCTCAAGTCCCAGAACGCAACCACAAAGCTATGATGCGTACATACAAGCATCGAAGGCTAATAATAATTACATAATAGTTATAGTGGTACGTCGAATTTGACAGACTTATCACAAATCTGCCTAGATTTGACGGCGAGACTTGGTCTTCACGCAACGTAGGCAGACGAATCGTCTGCCGCGATGCTGCTACGAGATCAGCATTTGTTGCACAGTATACAGAAATTCCCCCTTTGCACTTATGAAGCATGATAACAAAATGAGGCATGCCACTTCAAGTACTGATCCACATATATTCCTAAATACTTTACACATTCTACAATCTCAATTGGTTGGCACTCACATTTATAAAGACAGTGATGCTTTTGGCAAAATAGTTCAAAGATTTTCTGAAGGCTTTGCTTTGGTTGGTCATAATAAAAAAATATTATACATTTGGATTTATTCACATTAATCAACAACCTATTTTTTATTAGCCATTTGGATATTATATCTAAGTCTAAACTAACATTTAACATTAACATTTCCCTACTCGGTGCTGAACAAACCAAAGCTGTTATGTATTTTTATTTTTATTTAAAGCATAAAATTTAAATTGACTGAATTGCCTGGTTTATGTTTTTAGACTTATTTTGGCTGCACATCATTATCAATATTATTATTTAAACAATGAACAACTTTAAATAGATTGCAGTTTTAATAATAATACCATTAATAATTATGTGTAGCCAAAAAAAAATTCAGAAAACATATTGAAGAAGCCATCATAAAAAACATACAAGCAAGAATATGGTGAATTAGCTTCTCATGGTTTAGTGGTAGACAATCTTGTTCTCAATGTTTTCCAAATTTTTAAAATGTTCCTATCTTTATAATTAAAAATAATACATCGGATACTACTAACAGCAACGTAAAACGCATCTGAGCTGGGCACATAGTGTAAACGAAATAATAACAGTAAGTGCCCAACGAGGGTTGGGCACTTCATGTAGTGCCCAGTTTTGTTGGTCACATGTTGTAATTTTTTATGAAACCGTTCTATTACATTATGTGTCCAGCCGAGCTGTGCACTTCATGAAGTGCCCGGTTAGCGCTGGACACTTCATGAAGTGCCCAATTACAGCATGTGGCTACGACATATCCACTGAAAACTCAAATTAATAATTATTACTCAAATTACCCACATTAGTTAACTTCATTTGAGTCAGATATAGTTCCTAACTCATCGCGAAAGAGTTGAGAAAACTCCTTTGTTAGAGCCTCAACTTCTTCTTGTGCCTCTTTATTACATACTACATCACTCTTACCTTTATCGTTTTTGTCCACCTGTTCATTTTCAATACGTCTCACATTTACTTCTTTTGGTAAACTGAGATTGAAGGCTATGCTCCAGGGTAAACCAAATAATGGAACATCATCTTCTAGCAATACAATTACCGGCAACCGCTTAGTACTATTGCGTAATGTAACATCTACAAAAGTCTTGCCCATAACTTCCAACTTGTTTTTCCCATAACCAGTAATTATATCAGAGGTCTTTTTAAGAGTTTCATTATTTGATTTTATTTGATCCCATAAAGATAAACTTATAGCACTTACCCTAGCACCTGAGTCAAACTCCATTCTCACATTATACCCGTTCAAGTCTACATCTATTGTAGCTCTCGGAACCTTACTTTTAACTGATCTAATTTGTTCTACGTTAACTTCGATATCAGAACTACATTCATAATCGCTATTTTTATCATGACAATCGTCCATTCTTTTTAGATTTCTGTCATTTCTTTTGACAAAGGTGTCTTTACTTTTGCACATTCGTGCAAAGTGACCTTTCTTTGAACATTTACTGCATACAGCAGAAACAGCAGGACACCTGCATTCAATTTCATGAGAAAATCCACATCTACCACACTTATTCAAATTAGATTTAGGTGTATTTGCGTTCCTGTTTTTGTAACTGTTACTTACTTTAAAAATCTCCTCCTTACATGACAGTTTGGAAACTTCTTCTCTCGCGCGTTCCATAGATTGGGCTAAATCTAAAACTACTATTGGCTTAACATATTCACCTCGGTTACCAACTCCATTGGGCCATCTTTGTCTGACTTCGACTTCAAATTCAGGACAGTTGCTTCCTACTGCAAACCTATCTCGCACGCGTTCATCTAAGCTATCTCCATAATTACAACTTCTAGTTAACGATTTTAATCTATTATAAAACAACATAAACGTTTCACCATCCTTTCTGACAGCTCTTTCGAACTCAAACCTTGCTGCAAAAAGGGTCTTTGTAGGCTTGAACAACCGGTTGGCTTCCTCTTTGACGTCGTCATAGGTGCATTCCCCCCAGGCCCTTGGATACATCTGGTCCGCCAATGCCCTGAGGTGCTCCCCCCCGATACTCGCCAACAGAAGATCTCGCCGCGCCGCTTGTTCCTCTGGTCCATCTCCGCCTAATCCCTTAACTCTGCAGGTCAGTTCAAAACGAGCTACGTAATCTTCCCACAGTTTCACTATTAAATTCTTTAAATGAAAATCTACTCATTCTTTCTTGAACATAAGACATATCTTTGTGATTACTTACACTCTCATATTGAGACTGATTTGTTTTTCTTGGCATTTTTTTTTTATATCGTCGCCAATAAACAGTATTTAAGAAATACAAGTAATTGAAAGTAACTATTTATTTTCATAACACAAACTGTAAACTAAACATGCTTTAGGTTATATTTATTTTAAATCAACTAGATCAGCTGATTGTACAATCCTACAAGTGTATAACCTTTATTCTTCTGCACTTATATTTTTTACTAGTTTATAAAATATTTTTATTCACAGATATTGTTAACATTGTATTTTATACATTTTATATAAAATTTAAGTATTTATAACTAATTTGTATTTATGATAAACTGTAAATATCTCTATATATTTTTGTTGCTGTACATGAGCCTGTAAACTGATAAGGACTGATGAAAGCGTTTCGACGCTGAAACCTAGGTCTCCAAAAAACGTATTATTGGATCGTAAGGTAAGCAGTAAGCAATTTTATAAATCAATAATGTCAAATAACAATCCAGAGGCTATGAACCCTAATAAATATAATTTCAAGTATTTCACGGTATAAATATAATTTCAAGTAGGCCTATTTCAAGTATTTTCAAGTATAAACAGATAACGCTCTGTTTACATTCTGATGTACATTCAAACTGTAGGCCTATTTGAATAAAATATGTTTCTAGCCTATTATTTGTGTTTATACCTGTAATTAGCTAAGTACACATCCTATTTATGTTATATTAGGCCTACATTATATTGGAAATATTGTAAGTTGTGGGCAGATAATGGAATTTTTTTAATAAAACAAAAACACAGCAAATAATCAAAAACAGCAAATAAACAGTAACCTGATCAATACGTGATTCATATCTGATCTTTTGCCGTTCGTTTCTAAAGCAGACACGATAAAACATCTGATTATAAAGAAAACAAAATCGAAAGTAGACGAACTTCAGGAGGCTATATCTAGTTTGTCGAATAGAAATCAACAACCAATTCTATTGTATTTATTTCCGATTTGTTTTTACTCAATGGAAATTTACTATCGATAGAATTTGCACAAGATGGCAAGGGAAATTGTTCAGTCAATTTATGTTAGGCCTAGTAACTTATAATTTAGTTTTTGGCTAGCTTAGGGGAGAGTTGGGGCAGTTTCATACAGGGGCACCTTCATACAGTCTAAATTTCCAGCCTTACAGAAGAGCAGGAAACAAATCATTCATACCACCTATAGGCCTCATCATGTACTACAACCTATAAAAGTTTCAATTCTGCAGTGTACTTCAATTGGGTGATAGCCTATTTAACATTTACTGGAATCGGAGAAAAAAGTTTTTTTATGAATATCGGGAAAAAGAGAGGTAAAAGTAGGCCTAATTTGTTTTTATATATTAGGCGTTATTTATGCATTATTAGACAGCTTAATGTTTTGGACTACATATACACACTAACTGTAGATCTCCAATTTTAAGTTATAAAAAAGTTATATGGTAATTTATAACATAACCACACTTGGGGCACTTTCATTCATTGAAACGGGGCAGTTTCATATATTATTTGTATTTACTATTTATCAATATTGAATAATTTATCTTTGTAAAAATATCACAAAAATACTTAAAATTAACTATCAGCCTACACAGTTAAACTCAAAACATTTAATTTTTTTAAATTTTCTTTAGGGTGACAAATGGCGAGATATTATAGGAAATTAACTAATAGAACTAAGGCAGATGAAAATGTTTTCACAGTTAATTTTATGTCTATCTTTCATTAATAGTAAGTTTTAGGGTTGTTGATTTGCAAGAAATTGTACCAAAACTTATATTTTGGAGCAATATAAGCCAACACCCGAACCTAGGCCCTCCCCTTGGGCCCCTTTTCCCAAAGCTGCCCCTTTTGGTGGCTCAGCTGTTAACTTCATACAGCCCTATTTTTCTGTTGATATTTTAACAAGTAACATTGTGTAACCCTAATTTTAGGCCTAATTATCGTTAGTATCAAGTTTTTAAACAGCTTAAAACAACAAACATAAGTTTTAATGTCATTTGTTTTATTATTTTCCCTTTGTATGAATCTACCCCAATGAAGTATGAAACTGCCCCAATTTGGGGTAGTTTCATACAAAGTGCAGTGTTTTGGTAAAAAAATATTTTGATCATTTATATGAGAAAGAAATTAATTTAAAAACTTTCATGATAATGGTTAGATGCCATGCAATTTTAATTAAAATTTCAGAACATTTCGTTTGGAAATAAGGGAGCTAAAAATACTTAGGCTAAAGTTGATAGATGCGATTTTGTATGAACCTGCCCCACTCTCCCCTAATCATCTTAAATCTAGGCCTATTGTTATATAGTTTTATTATATTTATTTAGGTTGGGTAGGCCTATGTTTTACTTAGTGTCAGGTATTTGAATATTTGACAATAGTTTCAGTTACAGTTATTGGTTGTTATAGATGTTTCTTTCAATACTGATGGTTGTCGGAACAGTAAATCGATATAGTTAAACTCGATAAGCTAATACTTTCTTTAAAAGACATTTTTGGTGGGGCGTATGGCGTATGTGTATTATACAGCAGATTAACAAATATAAACTATTCGATACCAACTATCAGCATATTATACAGCAGAAATCTGCTGTAAGTTTATGTTATGCTGATAGTTGAGATCGAATTACCAAAATCTGAGCACATGCGAAAACGAAAGTGATCTTCGCCCATGCTGAATTATATTGAAAAATTCAGTTACTAAACCTGAGTAAAACACATAAGATAACAAATTTAGTATAACATAACCTGCGAAGGCAGATCATATATGAAACTCATGCCCAGCATCTACCCCTTTTGAATTTTAAATTGCTTGATACTTATAGCATAAAGACGTCTACTTACTGAGTTTTTAACCTCAAGAATGTTTTGACAATAACTAACTTGGTCTATGGTCTATTATCTTTCTATGGCCAAATAGAGCCCTCATGTCCTAACCACAACTTCACTATAATAACGTTCATGCAACTTTGCTTGAATAACAATTCAAATTCTAAACCGAAAAGGATTTAAACTCAAACAAAACGTATCTACAAAGCAATTAATTTAAGCATGTAAAGATAAAACAGGTATCTCTAGGGCTTGTGAGTTTAACGACTACACAAAAATTAATTCAAATCAAAACTAACTAAACCAGTAAAAAGGAGCGAGTAGGGCTGAGGCTGACAGGGCTACCAATATAACCTCTTCGAGAACGAATGTTGAGTTTGAAACTTGACATATATATAAGTTCATAATCAAGTAAATAAACTATTATATAACAATTAATTGTATTTTAGGAATATAAATAATTGAACGTTTATTGTCTTAGGAATGTTTGCAAAAATTATATGACAAAAAATATATTATTTTAAAGGAGACCTTTATTTATATCATCATTAAAAATAATTTTTATCGTGTATAAAAATATAAACAGTTTTAAATATTATTTTTCAATTATTATTCAATTTTTTTATTATTTTTTAAGGTTTATTGAACAGGTTTTAAGGCATGTAACAGACATAAATTTTAATTTTTTTATGTTAACTGCCGCCTGTGGAATATACAGGGTGTCCCATAAGAAAAGTGCCAAACTTTGGGAATAGGTTATATGGGTCAAAATAAAGATAAAATGTGGAATAACATTTTTTCCAAAAACGCTTTGTTTACCAGATATCCGCTATTTTGTATTTTTAACAAAATATTTTTTGTCTCCCAGTTTTTTTAATCGATATTTTCGAAACGCGGTATGCCCCTGTATCTAGTCAAGATTGGCTTATGAAAAAATAATCAGCATGATCGAATCGTAAATTTCAAAATGGCGGCCGTTTAAAATCTTCAAATTGAAATACCAAAAAAATGGTACATATTACAAAAAGATATAAGGAACAATAATATTTAGTCAATTTTATTTCCATTCCAACGATACCAAAATTATGAAAATCGGTTAACAAACAACTGAGTTATGGTCGAATTAGCGCATGGCTCAGCACATCAATGAACTATTTTGCTTCAAAAAATGCTGCCCCTCTAGCTAAATACGATCATAACTCAGTTGTTTATTAACTGATTTGCATGAATTTGGTGTCATTATATGGGAAATAAAATTTTCTAAAAATTGTAATTCTTTATATTTTTTGTAAAACCTACAGTTTTTTTGTTACTTCAACTTAAAGAATTCAAACGGCCGCCATTTTGAAATTTATTATTTGATCATGCTCATTATTTTTTCATAAACTAACCTTGACTAGGTACAAGTTCAAACCGAGTTTCAAAAAAATCTATTAACAAACTTGGGAGATAAAAAATATTTTGTAAAAAATACAAAATGGCGGATATCTTGTAAACAAAGCACTTTTGGAAAAAACTTTATTCTATGTTTTCTATTTATTTTGACCCAAATAACCTATTCCCGAAGTTTGGCACTTTACTTATGGGGCACCCTAACCAGGGTAAAATAGTTTAATATGTTTTTTTTGTTGGAAGATGTTTTATTACCATAATAATTGTTAAATTAAATATTATACAGCTAATTTGATATTCTTGCTTAGGTCATTTGATAAATTTTGACATTCTTAACATAATTTCTATTATTCAAGCCTGAACAGTATGCCAGACCAAATCTGACCATTCAAGTTATAACATCCGGCCTATAATAAAATAATCCTGACAAAATTTGAACAATCCTGTCAGGCCTGATTAAATATGCCTGATCAAGTCTGACCAAATCTTGGAGAAATTTGAACACTCCTGTCAGGCCTGATCAGTATGTCTGATCAAGTCTGACCAAATCTGATGATTCAAGTTATAACATCAGGCCTGATCAAATAATCTTGAAGAAATTTGAACACTCCTGTCAGGCCTGATCAAGTCTGATCAGATCTGATAATTCAAGCTGTAACATCAGGCCTGATCAAAAATTCCTGAAGAATTTGGAACTCCCAGGTCAGGCCTGATAAGGCTAGTTGATCAGTTTTGATCAACCGAGTCAGGCTTGATCAGGTTATTTGAACAAATCTGATCAAATTTGTTCATTTTTGATCCTGCTTGATCAAAAATGATTAAATTTGATCAGGTCTGATCAAGCAAATTTTCATAGGGGTGAGACGTAATTTTTGCAATGAGAACCTCCGAACACTAAAACACCTGCTTAGTAGAGAGGCATGGGTAGATGTGTATGAACCAACCTGTGTAGAAAATGCCTAAGACAACTTCATTAGCTCTGTAACTTCCCATGTAGCACTCAAATACCGTTGGGCCAACGTTGGGAAACAGTCGGACGGTTGGAAATTGGTTGGTGGCTTTGCCGACGATCTGCCAATGTGGGCCCGACATATATTAAGTGTTTAGTTGGCCCAATCGATTATGAGTCAGTTGGCCCGACAGTGGAAAATAGTGGGTTGGCCCAACCGATCGTGATTCTGTTGGCCCAACGTTGGGAAATGGTGGGTATTCCAACAATGAGCCTAAAAATTCAAACAAACCTTTTAAATACAAATTGTTTGTATTAATATCCTCTTTACAATAATTTTAAAATTATCTATTACACAAAATTTACATTGAAACTCCAAGTCCATGAGGAAAATGCTCTCCCGATCACTTCAAATCCTAAGGTAATACCACTTCATACAAGGGTCGTATTGGCCGTGTGGGTTAAGGCAAGAGTGTGGTAAGGTGAAGGCATTGGGTACAAATCTCAGTGGGAGCACTATCTGTTTTTCATGAAAACCTAATGTGAAGCCAATATTATATTTCTTTATGTATTGGTTTACTTAACAAATTATATTTTAGTATTATCACAGTTAAATAAAAAAATGGTTGGTGTAGTCCAGGCAACGAATGCTCAAAAAAGGTATAGAGGGAATTGCATGGAACACAATTTTTGACATTGCAGCTTTGTTTGAACTTGTTAGGAGGTGAACATATCAAAAGTCCCCGTCCGTAGCCCTTGAGCGGGGGGGAGGGAGGGAGGTCTAAAGGTACAATATTTTGGTTTTTCCTAAATGTCTTGAAAAATATCAACTTTTAGTATTCCCTATTAAATTAGAAAATTAAAGAAAATTAAATTTCCTGTAAGAAAAATACATAATATGTCTACTTTGGTCCAACCGTTTACAAGGTAAGGACTAATTTTAGTAATATTTTAAAAAAATATTCCTTCCATAAGAAATACATGTAAATTTGTGGGTAACATACATGCCCCATGGGACAACGCTTTTTTCATCTTAAGGAAAATGAACAGCATTCAGGGTATATTGACGAAATTTTCAGTAATTTGACACCTCAATCATAAAAATTTGTCTGAAATAAAGGTGTTGGCGAGCTCACAAAAAACATTATTTTTCAAGAAATTGTAACAAATTGTATGACTTGTAATTTATTCATTGTGCAAATGCCTCCAGAAACTGTATTCGAATTAAAACTAGGTTACTAGGTTACAATACCTTTCCGTCGACAGTTCCAAACAAGTCAAATAAGTTGACTTCATGTTTCGGAATTCAAAATTCCATCTTCAGGTCGTGGTTTGGTGTCAAATTAATCATCAAGTAATGTTGATCTTGTCAAAATATTAAAAACAGACAGTTTACACATAAAATTACACACTGCGCACACTACAACACCTAACATAAAACATTTATTGGTAACAAGCCGGCCGGCTGATAGACTCCGACACCAACCCACGACCTGAAGATGGAATTTTGAATTCCGAAACATGTAGTCAACTTATTTGACTTGTTTGGAACTGTCGACGGAAAGGTATAGTAACCTAGTTTTAATGACTTGTAAGCTTACAAGTCATTTTAAAGCTCACTATTGTACGACGCCGAGTTTCAAAGGTCGTTGGGTTATATAAAATCTTTTTTTTGTTTTATTGATGTCAATTTATGTTTTGGTACTCATTTAAAAAAATGTATTACTCGTGCAAATAGGATGATAGGATTTTGAAAGTTATTAACGAGAAGTTTGTATGGTATACTTGCCATATTTTACAATACAGTTTAATAGAGAACTAGTGCCCTAAACATAATTTAGTTTTTTCGAAAAAACAGAAATTCAAGTTTTAATGTGGAACGAGAGCTTATGATGTCTTATCATGCCTGAATTTTTAATAGAAATTTGATGAGGATTCTGATATTAAAAATAAAATCCATTCATTACTTTTTGATGCAGTTTAAGCCATTTTCTCAAAGCAAGTACACATCAGTATAACTATTTTTTTTAAATTCTTATGACCAGACATCCTCTACAAATCCTAAATTACAATTAATAAGAAGTAATTACACAAATGCTTTCTACTTACCAAGATCATTACGACCAAGACCATGGTGGCGGATTTGATGTAGGCCTTTTTGTTTGAGTGAACAAAAACGTTTGCCAAAATTAAGTAAGTTATAGAATTATTATATACTAGAGGCTTGAAGGGGCTAATAGCCCCTAAGCATAATCCTTCTTTACTATAGTACAAAATTCCTTCTTAGAAAGTAGGTTTTTGGATCCACAAAATTATGATTATATCTAGCATTTGGTTTTAAGTTAACAAAGCCTGCCTTTTTACATCCCAATGGTTTTTAAATGACAGCTATTTTACGTCATTTCTCATTTTATAGTAAGCTTAAAGCAATTTCTGTATTTTCCTCGAGCCCCTGGGATGGAGACCTTCAATTTCAGCTCCCTCCCATCATCCTGCGACCTTCCAAACGCCCATAATTTCGGCGCAAAAATTTCCCTTACGTAAATATATATATATATCATTTAATATTAAATCTGCATCGTTATAACATAAACTAATCAAACGTACTTAACGTTTATAATTTTAAATTATGAAAAAAACTCAAACCCTTAATTATTATAAAGTCCGAAAATCTTAAATTTGAAATATTTTTTGTTATAGTACATTGAACGTGCATAGTTAGCTGTATTTTGAAAAAAATCCTACATGTCAACATCTACCATATGGCTTTGAATCAAGCATTAGCACCACATGTTTAATGTAAACAAAGCAGACGTTTTTCAATCCCAATGCATTTTTAATGGAAGATATTTTTCTTTATTTCTCATTTTCTGGTATATTTGGACATAATCTGATATTTTTCCCGACCCCCTGGGACCGAGACCTTCCATTTGAGCCATCTCCCATCATCCTGCGAGCTGTCAAACTCTCACAATTTTGATTGAAAAAAATCGCTTACAGAATTAATAATATAGATAATTGTCAAAGGTATACTCGGTAGTGCTTTGTACTTTATACTTTTGGTTGAAAAACTTAATATGTCTACATCGAACCAGCCCGGCCTGTGATTACATCAGAGGATAATTGCACTCAGGTGGCAAACAGTCGTAGAATCATACACAGAACCATTGGTTATGACCAAATAAAATACATAGTCTAAGCTATGTTAAATTTTGAAGCATATAAAGTGATCATATATTACAAAAATTAGCACATTCTAATTGCTAATAGATTAGCACATTCTAATTGATTAACACATTCTGGCAGAGAATCTTGGTACTTATTAAAGAAATTTAAAGTACATTCAAGTATTAAGTTTTTAATTTTCTATTCTCCCTTTTGCATTAAATTTTGTCTAAAAATTTTCTGGTTTTGACTTTTTTTAATTACAATCCCTTTAACCCTATATCATATTTTAGCCTGGTAGAAGCAAAAATTTACCATTCCGGGGATAACAAATCTTTAGTGTGAAATCACAGTAATGGCGTGATCTCTAGTGACGAGTGCCAAACTAATTTCGCGAGTGCTCAGTTTCTGGCTTCAAAACATTCATAAGCATAATCAGTCTCCTTTTAGTTATTGACAGAACCCAGAACTCGTAGTATATAAGTTTGAAACTACATAACTTAATGTGGCTTCATCTACTTTAGATCTATTGGACTATAACCTAAAATTCCTCATTTTCACATTTCTATTGCAGCTAACATGTATATTCGGTCACTTCCCATGTTATTCTTATGAAGAATATTTTTGCATGCTTATTTGGACATAAATTGATTTGACTTGATGTGAGGCTTCGTGTAAATTATTTTTTCAAGCATTTGAAATTCGCTGAGAATGCAGGTCTGCTGCAACAGGCATATTATGTTTTTTTTAAATCTCGACTGGTCCAAATTTATTAAAAATACGTGAGTTTTTATACAATTTAAGCTAATTAATCTTGGCAATTTCCAAGGTAGCTAACGTAGTTTCTTTTGTGTATATCTTTTTTTGTACGAAGAAACAGTAAAAATGCGCTACTTTCGGCAATCGCGAGTTTTATACGGAAAGTGTTGTTGGGTATTCATATATGCGCTCAGTAACTAAAGATATATAAGGATATAAAGATACATGTAATTACAATAGCCTTGTCTTACGTATTCACTTAAACAACAGAATGTAAAACTTTATTTATTCCATTTAAAATTCCTTTAAAAATTTGGGGAGTGTTTAATTTTTGGGCCCTGGTTAATGAGCTAGATCGTAATATTCTTCGCCCCTTCAGAATCAGTCTGGCAGTTGTGTACTGCAGGTTGCCTTACTCCAATTGCAGGCACTTTATAGCAATAATTCCTTTCACCAATGCTTTACATAGATCCTAGATTAAACTAAATCCTGCCGTATGACTCCTTCAACAATCTGGTCCAACATAAAAAATATTTATTTATTTTTGACACTTCAAAGTGTGGAGACCTTAATTTTTTTTAGATAAATCACATTTTCAAAACTTCCTAGCTCTAGTCCAGTGCATGTAAATTCGAACGAAAATCCCGAACAGCACAAGAATTTTGATGCATCGGGATGTGGGGGATGCGCCATTGCCCTTTGGGGGGGGGGGGGGGGTGGGCACCCCTGTGGAGGAGGTAGGGAAGTCTACTCCCCTACTCAAGCCCTGCTCCTTTACTGCTGCTACGTAGCTATAAATAAGTCAAGTGAACTAATTCTCAAAATAAACAATTAGTCACTGTAGATGCGTCATAGTCAATGTAGATGCGGCAAACCATCTACATCTGACTATGACGATGCCTTTAATCAATTAGAAAAGGACTTTAAAGCAAAGGGTCTCAAAAAACTCATCTGCTCAGCAATGGGTTGTGTTAGAGATCCAATTGAAATACAACACTTTGCAAAAAACATCACAAGGTTTCATCGTACAACCGGAGCTTCTGTGTGTGTGGTATCGTACGACCAGAAGGCACAAAGAGATCTCTGGAAGGGACTTACACACGATATGTTTATCACAGCTTTAAGACTACAAATCTCAATACAACTTGAAGACAGTCTCAAACAAGAGGATCACGCCATGTCTGTTAAACAATCGCTTAAGACATCAGAGGAGTCCTCCATGCTGCATCATAGTGTCCTGTGCAGTGCCAAAAGTCAATCTGGTGAAAAAAGTGTTTTCGGTGATCAAGAAGGAAAATTTAAGTTACCTGTAGATAAATACCAGTAATGTCGTTGAGAAAGAAGTTGTAAATAGTAGTCTTAATAATAGTAGGGAATTGTTTTTAGTAAAATAGATGATTTTGTTGAAGTACCATTAGAGAAAAATTCACAGTCAGTAGGGAAAAATAATGATATGTATTTATTACAATAAGAGTTGATCAATGCAGGAGAGGTTCATGTTTAATGATTGACAAAAATATTGATTTTAAAATTAGAAATGACTTAAAATTTTTGAACGAACCATACTGTTTTGAGGGATCATATATTGAAGTAAATGAATGGAATTCAGTTTTTGTATCAATGTACAGGATACCTGGAGATAACATTGACAATATTTTTATAGAAAATTTTGAAATTTTACTAGACAAACTAGCACCAGAAGCTAGGACAAAAAATGTTTTTATATCCTCTGACACGAATATTGATTTATTAAGCAATAAAGCAAGTAAATATAACTTATTAGAAATTTGTGACTGCTTTGGGTTCACTCCTAATGTTATGGACCCAACAAGGGTAACCAAAATTTCAAGCACTTGCATTGATAATATTTTTTCTAATTCAAGAGCAAAAAATACGAGTAGATTAGTAGTAGATATTGGTGCATCGGACCACAAACTCTTGCTTTTGTCATTTGAGAAATTATGAATGCCTTCTCCAATAATCAGTTGCAAAAATAAAATACTTACTCGCAAATTTACAGAGAGAAATTTTAAAACTTTTGAGACAGCTCTAAAAATACTGAGTGGAACTTTTATGAAACATCAAAAATACTGACTCAAATTACGATAACTTTCTCTTAACTTTTTTAAATCTATTTAATGAGGCCTTTCCCAAAACATCTAAAGCGGGTGTTAAGAATAAACAATACCCCCGTCGCAGCAAACCTGCGTACTCAGCGAATTTCTAGTTACAAAATATCCAGTAATTAATCCAATGTTACAAAAAAAAGAAAAATAAACAAGTGATATATTTATATATTAAAATTATAGCTACTATAGCTTGTTTTACAAAACCTTTGTAAACAAGTATTGGTAAATGACTAAGATGAAAAAACACAAAGATTTCATATAATGAAGTAGGCAAGAAAGTTAATTTTTTAAATTATATTAACATAAAATTGATTAAAAAACAAAATTCTATTAAATTAATAAACTGAGAAATTACTCAAAGCGATTCCTTGAAAACCTCAGTAGAGAGTAAATAGGAAATTGACTAAGCCAACATTCTGATGTTCTGATACTATAAAAACCGGGAAAAATCGGAGACCAATGGACTTAGAGGAATGATTTAAAATACCAAATTTGTTGTTTTTTTTTTTTTTGCTAAATCCAATGGTGCAAACAATTTGTGATGTTCCAAAATTATGGGTAGCCTAGATTACTAAAGATTGATCATATTTGATAAACATTTTATTTATTATGTAGGCCTATGTATGATTTTTACTGTTTAGACTAGAAAATTAACCTTATATCCATTTTAATTCAACTTTCTTAATCAGTTAGGCGAAGTGTTACATTCCAATTTAGGCCTATGACATGTACATGCCATTTCATTTGCATGAATATAAAGAGTAGAGAATCATATCTGTAAATATTACCCTAGTTGAGTAGACTTAATTTAATATTTAATTTGTTGTTGTAGTTGATAATCAGTCGTACTTTCATTAAAATATGTAAATAATCTTAAATAACTAACCTAGGAAACAAAATGTCACTCACTTACCGTCTAGGTTAGGTAATCCGATTATCGGCTTCGTAAATAATAACACATTCTGTACTTGCATGATTTATTTGTAAATACTTTGTTTCTATTGTAAAATAATTAATATCCATTTGTTTTGAATTGTGATAACACGTAACTAATGAATAATTGACAATAATTGTAAATGTAGATTGAAAGATGTTTATGTCAATAGGTTAGAGTAGTGGTAAGCCTGGGGTCCACGACCCGACTCTGCCGAATGGTCAGTGATCACGTGATCATCCTCCAGCTGATCGGGGCTATATAAGCGGCGCTCCAGCGGCCGGCTCCAGAACAGATCGACACATCTCATTGACTGATGCTGCACTCTCCCTGAGAGGTCTGCAATCGCATCTCCACTATGGAAATAGGACCATACGTCCAAAGGCAGAGTCCCCGTGCCCCAGATCAAAATCAGATCTGTTTTAAATTCGATTTATAATCAATTGTCTGTATATATCAAGAACAAAATAAAAGGTTAGTCTACCCTATTTCCCGTTTTCCTTATTTATTAATTAATAATTTCAGATTTCAAAAGGTTGGACGTAATTGGTGAGTAGGCCTAAACAAAATTTAGATAATACACTTACACACGAAGGTTGCTTAGCCCTGACAGTCCGTCGGCGCGGCTTCCTTAACTCTACGCTTTCGGCACTTGCTGTTGCATCTTAATTGATGCTGCGGCCGAATTAAACACACACGTAGTGACACTTACATTTACTTACCCACGAAGGTTGCTTAGCCCTGACAGTCCGTCGGCGCGGCTTCCTTAACTCTACGCTTTCGGCACTTGCTGTTGCATCTTAATTGATGCTGCGGCCGAATTAAACACACACGTAGTGACACTTACATTTACTTACCCACGAAGGTTGCTTAGCCCTGACAGTCCGTCGGCGCGGCTTCCTTAACACTACGCTTTCGGCACTTGCTGTTGCATCTTAATTGATGCTGCGGCCGAACTTAACACACAATTAGTGACACTCTCAATACAAGCACAAAACCAAGGCACTTGCTGTTGCATCTTAACTGATGCTGCGGCCTTGATCTACACTGAACACGTCCAGCAATTGCTGTTGCATCTTAATTGATGCTGCGGCTGGATAAACCTTAACATACGAAGGCGTTGCTCGGTCTCTGGCTGAAGCTGCGACCTTAAACACACATTTTAGGGGATTATTATACAGGCCCAAGTGAATCAAGCAATGGCAAAGAACTCACCCTGAGATAAAAACAATAAGTTTGAATCATACAAATTATCCCCGTACACAATTTTATACAAAACAAAT
The DNA here is from genome assembly GCA_035578135.1 of Flexamia atlantica. Classification (NCBI taxonomy): domain Eukaryota; kingdom Metazoa; phylum Arthropoda; class Insecta; order Hemiptera; family Cicadellidae; genus Flexamia; species Flexamia atlantica. Next base: position 17,107,141 of record JAQJVK010000013.1, on the reverse strand, counting down.
TATTGGATAAATATAATTTTTCAATTTGAAAAACTCAAAAAACCCATTTTTGGGGGGTAAAATGGAGCCTTTACCCCACTTAGGATATGTCGATCTGGCTGGTTTACGAACTCGTCCAAGAGAATCTAGTTTTACATGTCTGTACCAAATTTTGTTGCGATCGGAGGATATTTACGAGAGTTATCGTGCTTACAGACACTCAAAAAATGAAAATTCTATTTTCCATAGAAGCCCATGTTAAATTTTGAAACAAATCATGATTTTTGCAGGTAAAAATGCGTTTTAACAATAAACTCACTTCATATCCAGAAAGTACACATAAAAAGCTGTCAATTAATATAAATATTAATATGATTGCTGAGGTTACCCTGAACGGATATTTTTTGTCCATTCTGATCTATTAAAACGACGGTAATAGCTTATTTCTAAGGAAATTCGCTAAAACAAAAAAAATTGGGTCACTCAAGGAATTAAAATATCAGCTGAAAAGAAAAAAACCTGCACAAGCATTTGCATTGTGGTATCGTGTGTAGAAACTGTGTACAAATGCATATCCTTATTTAGATTTTTTTTATTACACTTATTGGATTTTTTATATATTAATAATTACTATTTTGTTATTCGTTACTATGGAAGTGCAATTAACATCTATTCAACATCTATTCCACATCCACATAGATGTGGAATAGATGTCGATAATGGTGACATATAAACATTATAGGAATGTTTATTAGACGTTAGACGTCTATAACGGTTACGTTTAATAGACGTGAGTTGTTTAACATGAGGTACATGTATTAGACATCTAGTTGATGTGACTGTGCTGTCTGGGTTATTAGTAGCGAAAGCTGTAATACCGCTACTTTTTAAAATACATAGCTTGAAGCTGTAGCGAGCTACTATTATTGAAAAGCAAATAGCGGAATTTGATGTACTTTTCCACTACTTTCCCAATAGGAACCTTCATATTTTTAAGAAATCGGAATTTAAACATTTCAAACCATTGGTAGATTTTGAATAAAACGTGATGATCTTTGTTATTTTGTGATGAATGGTGATTGTAAATGATTTTATGTTCTTGTAATAAATTGTCTCTGTCTCTGACCAAAGACCAAAATTTGACTGTGGGAGTTCACTATCATCGCCCAAGGGCGAAACCGACTTGCCCCAACATTCGACCAACTATTGCAGAGCAATTTAAGAAATAGCAGATGCCTGCAAATGCTGAAAATGGCGTGCGCCCTAATACAAAAATGGCCGCCGGTACACAAAAAAAATTTCAAAAAAATATTGGGGCGTTCCCCGTATTTTGGTTTGGATTTGGATGTTGGTCTGCGCCGTAATGGCCGGCCCAGAGGGTGATTCATTCCCGATTGTACTGCCCGCGTCAAAAGGTAGCCAGCTTTGATGATATTAAATATTAATTAATAGTGAAAATATATTCCAGAATCCAGAATCATGCATAGATAATGTTTTAATGGTAAAGATACTACGTGATTGCCCAACTACCGACTGACTCTACAAGTTCGTACCTAACATTTGATTATATTGAAAACTGAAAAACTATTTATTCATTCATTCTGACTAGACCAAAGAAAAGCGTAGTAAAAAGGATTATTAATGTGAAGTTAAAGAAAAGATCCCTGCCCTATACCCCCCATTTCCCCCTATACGTTAGAACTTACATTGGACCCATAGTGACTGCTGCGGTGTTGTACGGGTGACGGATCAACGGCGACTCAGCCGCTGACGTCGCTGGTCAATGCTTACCCCTCTGACGTAGTGGTCAGAGGTCAGAGGACAGAGGTTTAATCTTACCTTCTCTCAGCTGTTAGGGGGGATCGGCACAATATTATTTAGAGAATTTCCCAAAAAAAATTCAAATTTGTTTGAGATGGTCAAGCAACCAGTGCTGGGCCTCTTGGCATGGACTGACCCGCGGAAACTTTCCTGACTTGAACAATGTGCCTTCAGCGCAGTTGTAGCTGGGGTTACATCATCGACATGAGCATTATATTGCATGCATGTCCCGACAGCGCCCGACCACATGTTACATTTTGTTAAATTTTTGTTTTTTACAGGAACCACATTGTTTTCCTGCAACCATAATCGACACTGATCATCAGAGTCAAGCGCAAGTTTGCACAATCCCCTAAAATTGAAAAGGTTCAAACGAAAACTCAACGAAATTGTATGATAATTATCTAACAAATCTCGCAAAACAACACGGCATGGAACTATATCCTCCACCAAACTGAGACATTGCATCACGGTCTGTCCCATAAGCGTGACTGGGTCGACCAAAGAGGGGGGGGGATTACATTCGAGGGTCTATTCCCCGGTAAACTTTTTAAAATTAGAACCATAAACTCCACTTGCTAGCGTCGAGGGGAGGAGTTAAGGAGAGGGAGAGCATCAATGCAATCTAGAGGGTCTGGACTCAACAGTGGTGAAATAGGCTAACCGGGTTTTTCCTGATTTTTTTTTTTTTTTTGTAGGATGTTCAGGGATTTGGCAGGAAAAAAATCACGTAAAATAGGGGATTTTATATTTGCGCTGCGGGATTCGCCCGAACACCTGGATATAAAATAAAAAAGGTAATGACAAGGATTTTGGAGAAACTGCAAAGATTTTTCATAATTTCAGGTATTTTATTATTTCTAAACAAAAGTTGGGGTACTTTGGTATAATACGATACAGTACCACCAAGATATTTAATAAATACGCCCACTATGATGCTACTGAGATTACCGGCTGCGATACAACCGTTAGATTTTATTGCCGCGAAATGATACGGCCAAAAAATAAGCTTTCGCACCTCACTCGCCTTGAGTAAATCGACTGCCGCCTTGCGCACAGTATGACGCATTACGCAAAATAATAGTGTATTCTGATCTGAAAAAACGTACTAAAAAACTTATCTCCGGACTTTTTATAGTTTAATTAGTGTATGAATCTGAAGGAAACGAAAACATTGCACAAAACGTTCTGTATTATTTAGTAAATTTTTAATTGGCCTTCAAAATTTGCCGCCCCTAGAAATTTGCCGCCCTGGGCCCGGGCCCGTGTGGCCCATGCCTAAATCCGGCCTTGGCAATACAACTGACTGGTTTGATGCCGCTATAGAACCGACCGATTTACGGCCACTATACGACTAAGGGTTTTTTTAAACAACCCATGTTCGCAGGCCACGATACAGCCTAAACATGAGCTGTTGTTGCCGCAATTGACCGGTAAATTTTCCAGTCGCCGCAAAACCAAAGCAGGTTGTTTACCAGATTTCACACATATTTTTTCCGACATTTTTTATATCTCCCGACTATTAAAAAAAATCATCATCAGTGAAATCAGTCATGATGCCTCCTTCAACAGAGCGACAGATTGTCTCCCAAGAAATGACCGAGATACATACGTGCCAACCGCTGTAAAACGACCGACTTTTCGGCCACGACATGACCAATATATGCGACGGTCGCGAAAAAAGCGAGTGACTTGTCGACCGCAATGCGACCAAAAGATCTGTCGGCGGCGAAACAAGCAGGCAATTTTCCGGCCGCAAAACTACCGAGAGATTTCCAGCCGCGATGTAAACGACTGATTTCCGGCCATAATGTTACCGAAATATTTGTTTGTTGTGATTAGATAGAGAGATTTGCCGGCCGCGATGACGATACCAACGATGAAAATTATATTTCGGCTATATTTCGTTTCGTTCTAACTCAAATATCGAAATTCCAGACCAAATGTTTCAATTCATTACTTTTTCCTGACTTTTAGCGAAGTTTTCCTAAAAGGAAGAAGCCCACCGAGACCGAGAGACTATGAAACGGCCGAAATAAAAAAAGGTGATGAAGCTTTAGTAGCCCCGAACTGGCCGAGAGATGATCGCGGTGAAACAATCGAGAGAATTTTAGACCCCTGCAATGCGACCATGAGATTTTTTGCCACAAATTAAATACATTTTTCAGTCTTGTTAACGAATTTTAACATTGGAAAACACCACAATATTTGTATAATTTTATTCTGAGAAGCCTTTCGCCAGCTGGCAACAGCAGACATATACACAATCACAAATAGGCCTATTATTGGAAGGAGGGGCGGCGAAATGCTTTGGGCCAATGGGCGGCAAAATCGTAAATCCGGCCCTGGGTACAATCTAATATATCAGCATGTTTTCTGTTTTTATATGCGTATGTGCGAATTAAAAAAATGAAATATGAAATAACGATTTATTTCCATCTTTTATAATTAAATTTATAAAAACGATATAAAATTCTTTGGAAAACTGGTCTCATTGCCCAGTAATCGTAACCAGGATTTATAAATTATCGTACATTTTCGCGTACGATATGAAGTATTATCGTACATCGTACAATCCAGAGAAAAAATCGTACATCTGGGAACCCTGCCCTTGTGATGGTTTTGATGCTGTGAATAACCGACTACAATAGTGGCTATTCGAAACCATTCGGCTACTTATTAGAAGTCCTTTACTCATCACAATTATTCTAAATTTGGGCAGCCGAGGCCGATAGTCAAGGGTCTAGGTGAATTATCGAGCCGAGGCCAAAGCTCAGGTAAAAGCCAATGGTGCACGACTCTTCAAAGATAATATTTTGTAATGCTTCGTTCCTCGACCCGCTTGGACAGTGGACACTACTGGGGTAAGGAGATCCAACCCGGTAGCCAAACTACTTCGCTACCTACACGGCGAGAGTCTCCGTATTATTATTCCACAGCGCAAAATAATTGTAGTCCTCTAACACCGCCTGCTGCAGTCTGGCGGCGACAGGTGGAACTAGCTGATATCACGCAGGACCAAGTAGTTCCGCCATTGGCCGCTTGTAGCGCGCCGCTCGCGTCAGTGAGAGTAGTTCACACGGACACCGGCAGAACGCGTTACGGTGCGTCCTGAGTGCACGCCGATTCCGATTCCGATTCAGTTTCAGATTATCGGCGCATGTTTAGGCTGAATCAGATTTTTTGTAGGTGGCCATAGTAGAGGAAGGCTTCGCCGACTCGGCGAGCAGGCAATAGAGTTGCAAATGCTGTGTATATTATTTCACCATTGATATTGTACAGCTAATGTAATAAATACCTAATTTAATAGATGTCATGAATTACTTTACACGGCATATTGGTAATTTAGGAGGCCTCTGCGGAAAAGATCGGGGAGTGGTAAAAAAACATTAAGCATTGAGCAACTAATTGTTTTATAATTGTAAACGGCAGCAAAGCAAGCTTAACAATAACAAAAATAATTTATGCTCGCAACTTCGACATAGTCAGGATTTAATTTGTGTACTTTATCTCAAGTCTTTCTAGTTCGTTGAAATCAACAAAAAATATATTGAGATAATGCGACGAGCAGATAAGGAAACAACAATGCGGATTTACAAAAAATGGAAGGCGCGTATAAGGAATATTTTAACTCTCATTTTAGCTGACTGATATAATAACCTATCATTTCAAATTTGACCTTTAGTTCCTGTGTCTTGAATCAGACCATTATACTTTCTTTTAAGTTTGAATAAGCTGTTTTATTTGTAAGAAAACTCTTATTTTGTCCTATCCACTAGGCTTACAGTCATTGAACATAAAAGAAGTATTGTATGAATGATATTGCACAAATACGTTGTTTTACTCATGATGTAAATAATTTCCTTACACCATGGTTTTACTAACCTTCAACGCCGAGCTCCAATGAAATTTCTTTCTAACATTTATCTATTATATCTCTGTTTGAATATGCTATGAGTACTTAATCCAAGATTGGTGGGTTTCTTACAATATGAGACCCACATCTTCTTTTCGCTGGTAAATCTATTGAACTGCTGAATTAATTAGATTTCAAAATTAAATGTCGATATTAAAAATGGCGGCTGGAGCAATCGGAAACTGGAATCCGCAACCGGAATGAATAATACATTCCGGTGAGCAGGCACCTGCGCGCAAGCTCTGCTTCCGGCTGTCACAATGGCCACTTCCGTTAAAATACTGTACAAGTATCATTCCTGTCGCCGGCGCCGTCGGATCTGAATCTGAGTCGGAATCGGAACCAGCGTGCACTCAGGACATACCGTACAACACTAAGCTGCAAAAGGGTTCCCATATTTTAAAATCCCATTATCGTACGCCAGCTGCTAAAATTATCGTATTTCCAGCAAAATCATCATACAAAGTTACCGATTCTATTTAATTATGTAGAAGCACAGAAGAATCAGATATACTTCATCTGTGGTAGAAGTAAACAATGGGCGCGTTCAGCCGCAGTCACCGGTGGTTAAGCGGTTACCATCTAATAGGCAAATCCACCGCATCTTGACAATCAACAATGTCCGGTTACTTACCGAATCCACTGTAAACACAACATCGGTGGATGCACAACAATGGTCGGTAGGTGGTACGTCCACCACTTATTATAGGTTCACTTACGGTACGTCCTGAGTGCACGCTGGTTCCGATTCCGACTCAGATTCAGATTTTCGGCGACAGGAATGACACTTGTATTTTAACGGAATTGGACAGTGTGGCAGCCGGAAGTAGAGCTTCCGCGCAGGTGCCTGCTCACCGGAATGTATTATTCATTCCGGTTGCGGATTCCAGTTTCCGATTGCTACAGCCGCCATTTTTAATGGCAACATTTAATTTAGAAATCTAATTAATTCAGCAGTTTAATTGATTTACCAGCTATAATCTCTCATATTATAAGAAACCTACCAATCTAGGATTAAATACTCATAGAATATTCAAACAGAGGTATAGTAGATAACTGTTGGAAAGAAATTTCATTGGAGCTCGGCTTTGAAAGTTAGTGAAACAACCTATTTGTGCAAGATCATTTATACAGTACTTCTTTTATGTTAATTGACTGTAGGCCTAGTGGATAACAGAAAATAAGGATTTTCTTACAAATAAAAATAAATAAATAAAGCAGCTTATTCAAATTTAAAAGAAAGTATATAATGGTCTATTTCAAGTCACAGGAACTAAAGGTCAAATTTGAAATGATAGGTTATTATATCAGTCAGCTAAAATGAGAGTAAAATATTCCTTATATGCGCCTCAAATTTTTTGTAAATCCATTGTTGTTTCCTTATCTGCTCGTCGCACTATCTTAATATATTTTTTGTTGATTTCCACGAACTAGAGAGACTTGAGATAAAGTACGCAAATTAAATCCTGACTATGTCGAAGTTGCGAGCATAAATTATGTTAAGCTTTCTTCGCTGCCGTTTACCATTATAAAACAACTAATTGCTTAGTGTTTTTTCTACCACTCCCCGATCTTTTCCTCTGAGGCCTCCTAAATTACCAATATGCCGTGTAAAGTAATAAATGACATTTATTAAATTAATTATTTATTACAATAGCTGTACAATCAATGGTGAAATAATGTACACAACATTGACAACTCTATTGCCTGCTCGCCGAGTCGGCGAAGCCTTTCAAGCCTCCACTATGGCCACCTACAAAAAATCTGATTCAGCCTAAACAGGCGCCGATAATCTGAAACTGAATCGGAATCGGAACCGGCGTGCACTCAGGACGCACCGTTATTACAGGTTAGTAGATTACCCACCGGTGACTGCTGCTGAACGCGCCCAATCTTTATGGTACAATCTAATATATCAGTATGTTTTCTGTTTTTATATGCGTATGTGCGAATTAAAAAAATTAAATATGAAATAACGACTTATTTCCAATTAAATTTACAAAAACGATATAAAATACTTTGGAAAACTGGTCACATTGTCCAGTAATAGCCAGGATTTATAAATTATAAATAAAATACATCCATTTAAATCGGAACAATAAAAATAAAATTATGATTTACAAAGGGAAAAAATTAAATCGGTATATTCTTACAAAATTAAGTTCTTATCTGAATTTTACAAATACGTAAATGAATAACTGTGTTACAATTTGTACGAAAGTTTACGTTTATTTGTAATAATGATCTTTATCAATGGTTTAAGAGTCCTCCCTACCCAGCCAAAAATGTTCAAAAACAGCTCTCACGCTGAACCATATAGACCACAAAAAGGAACTAAAACTCCCCCTTTATAACTCTTTCTTGCCTGGATTATCCCTCACTTTCCCATATTACTGACCTGCAATGGGTAATCCATAAATCACTTCACCGCGTTTGGCAGTTTTTGGAGCCCGCTCCTTACAGTCATCCTTCCGTCATAATCCGCCTGACCCCCCCCCCCACCAATGAAAAATGACGTCATATGGTACAGACATACAGACTCCTGAAATAATACCAGTCTTTGAAAAGCCCTATTAAATGTTTCTTCTATTGCATTCGTAGTTAAAAATCAAATTAAGTTTTAACCCAATTTTAGGCTAATTTGATTATAGAAAACGATTCAAACCAAAACTTTTTGAACTTTGTGTTGCACTATACCCTGATTATCGAAAGAAGGTGAGTGGCGGAGCGAGCGCGCGGCATTAAAAACATTTTTGTTCATAACGCTGTAGAAACGTGAAAAACGCTGTTAAAAATTTGCAGTCCATTTTATTCCAATGACCAGTTAAATTACCTTATCAGCGCTGTTTTCAAATATTTTTTACCGTATATCGTTTAGTTTATACTGTGAGTTATATTACTAAAAACACGATTTACGAATTAAAAAACTCAATTCTTTGTGTTTATTATAACTCTGCCTAGAAGCATCGGGAAAAATATTCCTGTATAGAGAACCTTTAGTCGACTTTCTTGGGAGCAATATATCAAAATTTGAGAGTCCTGTGATCAATATTTACGTCGTTATTAATTTATTTCTAAAGTTTGTTAACTCTTGTGTTAATTAACATTTTAATTTCATTTTCCCTTTAATTACAGTAGATAGTTCCCACAATCAATATTCAGTTAATAAATTACTTCAATACTACTAGATAAATCCATAATCAGTTGATAATTGAAATTAATTACCAACCTTGCTCGGGCGAGCGCGATCCAGACCAGGTACAGCCGTACAGCAACTGACCAACAACAACGAAGCACATGCTTTCAACACACACAGCACATGCAGTTCGAAGGAACTGGAAAGGTTCCTTATTGTTCAATGTTGGTAAATCGGCATTGTTTTTACAATGAATTATATATCTGGGAGCATGCGTTGTTTAAAAGAGAAAAACTGAGACATGCAGTGGCGCGCGAATAAAATGGGTCCACTAGGTCCAGACTGTTCTTCAACAGCCATTGTTGCGCTTTGCCTCGCAATGATACAGTCGTTTATATATTAATCTATTATGACTCACCATTCCAATAAAAACATAAATACCCCCCGTTGTAGCAGACCTGCATACTCAGCGAATTTCAGATGCAACACAACAAACGGTATTTCAATCCAACTTAGCGAGATTTTACATGTTTTGTAATCTCCATAAGAATAACATGGGGAATGATTATGCAGGTTTGCTGCAACAGGTATATTAAAACTGGTTGGTTTTAATTCATTATTTAGTAGATCTTAACTAGAAGAAGTTATACCAAGTTATATACCAAGTTTTGTCAAGAAATTTTAAAAAATAAGCAAGATATAGAATTTTTTTATTTCCCATAAGGATAACATGGGGAATGATTATGCAGGTTTGCTGCCACAAAAATTGAAATTTCGGGGATTTTAGACTAAAATACATTATATCTCATCTACATGAAGCCACAAACCAAGTTTTATCCAGATATGTTGAGATATAAGAGAGATATCGAATTTGACTTATTCCCCATAAGGTTAACATTGGGACAACGCACTGTGTTTACCACTTTCAATAGAACCCTCTAAGTAGGGACATCCAATGTTAATTTGTTTAGTTACGCCGCCGAAAAGCAGAGCAGAAATTAGCGCTGATGCATGGAATAGTTCAAGCTGGCCCCGTAAAGGCGGCGCTTCTATTCACTAATTGCCAATGGACATAGAGCAATGATTCAAAATACTAAATTGTTTTTTGAGCTGAATTCAATGGTGCCAACAAAGATTCGATAAATTTTATTTTTATATGTAAAAAACTCAAAAAACCCATTTTTGGGGGTGTTTATAATACATTCCGGTGAGCAGGCACCTGCGCGCAAGCTCTGCTTCCGGCTGGCACAATGCGGCTTTACCCCCCTTCCGGTGGTCCGATCGCGCTGGTTCACGAACTCGTCCATTCGATTACCACTTTACATGTTTGTTCCAAATTTCATTAAGATCGGACCATATTTACTGCCGCTATCGTGCTGACAGACACACATATATTATAAAAATTCGAACGAATGGTGTTTTTTGCTTCTGGTGGCCCTAAAACGAAAAGTTATCATGGTCTCGGGCTTAGGTCTTACCATGAGACCTACGTTAATAGCTTCTTCCCTATAGGGGAAATTCGCTAAAATGTGATGGAATTAACTTATATTTCATTCAAAGACAATGTTTACTGAATTTCATTCATCAAAGTAGTTTAATAGCTGAGATAACAGCACTTTGAAAATAAATTGATAACGACGTAAATATTAATCACAAGACTAAAATTTTGCTATATTGTTCCGAAGAAAGTCGACTAAAGGTCCTCTATAGGAATTTCCCCCTCGATGCTTGTAAGCAGAGTTATTATAAATCAAACACAAAGAACCGACTTTTTTAATTCATAAATCGTGTTTTTAGTAATATAACTCACTGTATAAACTAAACGATATCCGTTAAAAATTATTTATTTGAAAACAGTGCTGAAAAGGTGTTTGACTGGTCATAGGAATAATGTGGACTGCGAATTTTTAACAGCGTTTTTTACGTTTTTACAGCGTTTTCAATAAGAATGTTTTTACAGCCGCGCGCTCGCTCCGCCGCCGCCGCGCCGCTCACCTTCTTTCGATAATCAGGGTATACAGGCAGGATCGCAGAGTGACGAGCCTCACCTCCCCAGCAGCTTGGTCTCTGCCAAGATCCGGAGCGCGGCGAAAGATATGTTCTGCCTCTCAACGGCGAGCAAATCGGGGGGAATCACTCCAGCCACCACCATGACAGCCAGTCCAGACACGGTGCGATACGCACAGGCGATCCTGAGTGCAGCCCTGCGTTGGACAGAGAGAATTCTCTTACTGTATTTCTTGACTCCGGGCCCATGGCACCCGCCCACACTTCTGCGCCGAACAGAAGAATGGCGTTGACGGTGGACAAGAGGAGTCGCCTCTTGCTGGCTCTGGGACCTCCGATGTTCCCCATCAACCTGCTGAGCGACAGAACAACCCTCGCCGCCTTGTCGCAGACAGTCTGGATGTGCCCCCACCACGTGAGACGGCAGTCGAGCACAACACCCAGATTCTTCGCCGCAGTCTTCGTCTGGACCTCGACGTCACCGACAGTCATATGGGGATTACTGTGCGGATCCTCCGTCGAGTGAGCATGACGATCTCGGTCTTGGCGACCGCCAGCTCAAGTCCATGACCGCTCATCCATCTGTTGACCCGAAACATCACCTGGTTGAGGCGAAGCTGGGCCAACTCCGGATCCCGAGCCGTGATGACTGCGGCTACATCGTCTGCGTAGCCCACGAGAAAAACTCCTGGTGGCATCTCGAGGCGAAGCAACCCGTCGTCTGCCACATTCCAAAGGTCGGGGCCGAGGATCGACCCCCGGCTGAGACCACTTTGGAACGGGCTCCTGCTTCAGTGCTGTACACCAGCTTTTAATTGCGATCCTTCAGGTAGTCCTGTGTACAACGACCAAGAGATAGTCGGGTACCCTGAAGTCTCGCTGCAGCGCCTCGAGCATATCGGGGACGGCCCTGCCTTCCGAAAGCAGAAGGATGACCATTACTAATGATATTGACAAATGTACATTATTTAAACTATCAGCAATGTTATTTAAACCGGCCATTTACGCTCAGTATTATTATACTTTATAAACACGAATATCTACTTTATGCGAAAAACAACGGAAATAACATTGCGAACGCAGCGAACTGCAACAATCACGCGTAATATCGGCCGCAATGGTCGGCTGCAAAATGGTCCAGACATTGAATAAAAATAACCAGAACTGAACAAATAAAGAAGCAGGATACTTTTTATAAAGAAATTAAGAAATAGTTGTTGAAGAATATCAAGAAATAAAGCTGTTCTTATACAGTTTCTGGATCCAGTTTTTTTAATTTTTTAAATAAAGAACCTAATGTCATAGAACCTTTTTTTATTTTCGAACAGTAAACTGAAATTTTAAAGGTGTAATTAAAATTTCTTATCATGTAATTTATTATTATTATTTATTTATAATTTATTATTATTATTATTATTATTCGGGCGGCATTTCCACCTTTCGCCGTCCGGGGTGCAGAGAGACGATCCCTGACATATCCCTTGCCTCTGAAGGGATTGCCCAGCGGATCTCCGACTGGCGTGTCTGCGAGGACTACTCCTCCAGCGACCATCAGGCGATCCTTTTCAAGGTCCTTCCCGAAGGCGCGCGCTTGCGCGCTGAACCTGCTCCTCTGGCTCGACGCTGGAACACCAGTCGTCTGAGCAAAGACACATTTAAAGAAGTAATTAAAGACCAGAGCATTGAGAATTTCACAAGTGCCGAACATCTGGCAGCATCGACGATGCGACTCATCACGACCGCGTGTGAGCAGTCGATGCCCGGAGTTTCCCGCCGCCACAGGAAGAAGCCGGTTTACTGGTGGACGCCTGAAATCGCGGAACTCCGGAGGAGATGCCTTGGTCTCCGACGAGCTGCGCAGCAAGCCAGGAACCGCCCTGATGCAAATGCCAGATCGGCTGAGCACAGAGCGGCCCACCGAGAGCTCCGCGGTGCCATCAACCGGAGTAAAGTCAGGTGCTGTAAACAGCTGTGTCAGGATATCGACAACGACCCCTGGGGGACGGGCTACAAACTTGTAACCCAGAAGCTAGGGGCTCGCTCACCACCTGCGGTCATGGAACCACAAGCCATGGCCGCCGTCGTCGATACACTGTTTCCCAGCCACCCAGTTCGGCCAGTCAGGGAATTCGGAGAGGTAGGCGCCTTCCCAGCTTTCCGGGAAGAGGAACTCACCGCCGCCGTCCGATCCCTACGACCCAGAAGAGCGCCCGGTCCCGATGGCATTCTGGCGGAGGTGCTCAAGCTCGCTGCGGAGGTGAATCCAAGGCTTCTGCTCGACATGTTCAACGCGTGTCTGGCGGAAGGCGTTTTCTTTTCTTCATGGAAGGTAGCTCGCCTTGTTCTTATCCCGAAGGCGAAGAGTACACCGGGGACCCCTTCTTCTTTCCGACCCCTGTGTATGCTCGACACAGCCGGGAAAGTGCTTGAAAAGCTCTCGTGCGTCAGGCTGACCGAGGCCATCGTCTCTGCGGGGGACTTGTCCCCGCAGCAGTACGGCTTCAGATCCGGTCGCTCTACCATCGACGCTATCCAGGAGGTAGTTGAGGCAGTGCGGAGGGCGGAGGACCACAACCACTGGTCGCGCCGCGTGGTCCCTCTCGTCACGCTCGACGTGAAGAACGCTTTCAACTCCGCCAGGTGGAGCGATATGCTGTGGGCGCTTGAGCATACGTTCCAAGTTCCCTCCTACCTCCTGCGAATGATCGAGGCGTACTTGTCAGACCGCGTTCTGTTGTACGACACGACCGAAGGTCAGCGGCGCATTCCCATCACTTCCGGGGCTGCGCAGAGGTCCATTCTCGGACCAGATCTCTGGAACGTGACTTACGACAGCTTGCTGAGGCTAGACATGCCCGATGAGACCCGCCTCGTTGGCTATGCTGACGACGTCGCTGCCTTGATCGCGGCGAGGAACGTCGAGCAGGCAAAATTGAGGCTCAGCGTAGTAATGGCCAAGGTCAACGGGTGGATGCGAGATCACGGTTTGTCCCTGGCTATCAGTAAGACGGAGATCGTCGTCCTCACCAAAAAGAGGATTAACACCGTGTTCCCGGTGCAGATAGGTGACGTCACACTTGAGACTAAGCCTGCTGCAAAGTACCTGGGAGTCATGGTCGACAGCAGACTGTCTTTCGGCGAGCAGATCCGGCGCGCCGCCGACAAAGCCGCTAAGGGTGTCGCTGCCCTTGGTAGGCTTATGCCCAATGTCGGTGGTCCTCGCTCCTGCAAGCGCCGCTGGGGGCCTGACCTTGACACGACAACCCAATGCTGGCAGTGGGTAGCTAACATCCTCGCGCTGTTTCAGCCACAGGGCTTGGGGCGAGACTTTGACACGACAACCCAATGCTGGCAGCGGGTAGCTAACATCCTCGCGGTGTGTCAGCCACAGGGCTTGGGGCGAGACTTTGACACGACAACCCAATGCTGGCAGCGGGTAGCTAACATCCTCGCGGTGTGTCAGCCACAGTGCTGGGGGCGAGACCTTGACACGACAACCCAATGCTGGCAGTGGGTAGCTAACATCCTCAGGGTGTGTCAGCCACAGGGCTTGGGGCGAGACTTTGACACGACAACCCAATGCTGGCAGCGGGTAGCTAACATCCCCGCGGTGAGTCAGCCACAGTGCTGGGGGTGGTACTTTGACACGAAAACCCAATGCTGGCAGTGGGTAGCTAACATCCTCGCAGTGTGTCAGCCACAGGGCTTGGGGCGAGACTTTGACACGACAACCCAATGCTGGCAGTGGGTAGCTAACATCCTCGCGGTGTGTCAGCGGCAGTGCTGGGGGCGAGACTTTGACACGACAACCCAATGCTTGCAGCGGGTAGCTAACATCCTCGCGGTGTGTCAGCCACAGTGCTGGGGGTGAAACTTTGACACGACAACCCAATGCTTGCAGCGGGTAGCTAACATCCTCGCGGTGTGTCAGCGGCAGTGCTGGGGGCGAGACTTTGACACGACAACCCAATGCTTGCAGCGGGTAGCTAACATCCCCGCGGTGTGTCAGCCACAGTGCTGGGGGGGAAACTTTGACAAGAAAACCCAATGTTGGCAGCGAGTAGCTAACATCCCCGGGGTGTGTCAGCCACAGTGCTGGGGGTGGGACTTTGACACGACAACCCAATGCTGGCAGCGGGTAGCTAACCTCCCCGGGGTGTGTCAGCCATAGTGCTGGGGGCGAGACTTTGACACGACAACCCAATGCTGGCAGCGAGTAGCTAACATCCCCGGGGTGTGTCAGCCACAGTGCTGGGGGTGGGACTTTGACACGACAACCCAATGCTGGCAGCGGGTAGCTAACATCCCCGCGGTGTGTCAGCCACAGTGCTTGGGGTGGGACTTTGACACGACAACCCAATGCTGGCAGCGAGTAGCTAACATCCCCGGGGTGTGTCAGCCACAGTGCTGGGGGTGGGACTTTGACACGACAACCCAATGCTGGCAGCGGGTAGCTAACATCCTCGCGGTGTGTCAGCCATAGTGCTGGGGGCGAGACTTTGACACGACAACCCAATGTTGGCAGCGAGTAGCTAACATCCCCGGGGTGTGTCAGCCACAGTGCTGGGGGTGGGACTTTGACACGACAACCCAATGCTGGCAGCGGGTAGCTAACATCCTCGCGGTGTGTCAGCCACAGGGCATGGGGCGAGACTTTGACACGACAACCCAATGCTGGCAGCGGGTAGCTAACATCCCCGCGGTGTGTCAGCCATAGTGCTGGGGGCGAGACCTTGACACGACAACCCAATGTTGGCAGCGGGTAGCTAACATCCCCGCGGTGTGTCAGCCACAGTGCTGGGGGCGAGACCTTGACACGACATCCCAATGCTGGCAGCGGGTAGCTAACATCCTCGCGGTGTGTCAGCCACAGGGCTTGGGGTGGGACTTTGACACGACAACCCAATGCTGGCAGCGGGTAGCTAACATCCTCGCGGTGTGTCAGCCACAGTGCTGGGGGCGAGACCTTGACACGACAACCCAATGTTGGCAGCGGGTAGCTAACATCCCCGCGGTGTGTCAGCCACAGTGCTGGGGGCGAGACCTTGACACGACAACCCAATGTTGGCAGCGGGTAGCTAACATCCCCGCGGTGTGTCAGCCGCAGTGCTGGGGGCGAGACTTTGACACGACAACCCAATGTTGGCGGCGGGTAGCTAACTTCCTCGCGGTGTGTCAGCCACAGTACTGGGGGCGAGACCTTGACACGACAACCCAATGCTGGCAGCGGGTAGCTAACATCCTCGCGGTGTGTCAGCCACAGTGCTGGGGGCGAGACTTTGACACGACAACCCAATGCTGGCAGCGGGTAGCTAACATCCCCGCGGTGTGTCAGCCACAGTGCTGGGGGCGAGACTTTGACACGACAACCCAATGTTGGCAGGGGGTAGCTAACATCCCCGCGGTGTGTCAGCCACAGTGCTGGGGGCGAGACCTTGACACGACAACCCAATGCTGGCAGCGGGTAGCTAACATCCTCGCGGTGTATCAGCCACAGTGCTGGGGGCGAGACCTTGACACGACAACCCAATGCTGGCAGCGGGTAGCTAACATCCTCGCGGTGTGTCAGCCACAGTACTGGGGGCGAGACCTTGACACGACAACCCAATGCTGGCAGCGGGTAGCTAACATCCTCGCGGTGTGTCAGCCACAGTGCTGGGGGCGAGACCTTGACACGACAACCCAATGCTGGCAGTGGGTAGCTAACATCCTCGCGGTGTGTCAGCCACAGGGCTTGGGGCGAGACTTTGACACGACAACCCAATGTTGGCAGCGGGTAGCTAACATCCCCGCGGTGTGTCAGCCACAGTGCTGGGGGTGGGACTTTGACACGACAACCCAATGCTGGCAGCGGGTAGCTAGCATCCCCGCGGTGTGTCAGCCACAGTGCTGGGGGCGAGACTTTGACACGACAACCCAATGTTGGCAGGGGGTAGCTAACATCCCCGCGGTGTGTCAGCCACAGTGCTGGGGGCGAGACCTTGACACGACAACCCAATGCTGGCAGCGGGTAGCTAACATCCTCGCGGTGTGTCAGCCACAGTGCTGGGGGCGAGACCTTGACACGACAACCCAATGCTGGCAGCGGGTAGCTAACATCCTCGCGGTGTGTCAGCCACAGTGCTGGGGGCGAGACCTTGACACGACAACCCAATGCTGGCAGCGGGTACCTAACATCCTCGCGGTTTTTCAGCCACAGTGCTGGGGGCGAGACCTTTACACGACAACCCAATGCTGGCAGTGGGTAGCTAAAATCCTCGCGGTGTGTCAGCCACAGGGCTTGGGGCGAGACTTTGACACGACAACCCAATGTTGGCAGCGGGTAGCTAACATCCCCGCGGTGTGTCAGCCACAGTGCTGGGGGCGAGACCTTGACACGACAACCCAATGCTGGCAGCGGGTAGCTAACATCCTCGCGGTGTGTCAGCCACAGTGCTGGGGGCGAGACCTTGACACGACAACCCAATGCTGGCAGCGGGTAGCTAACATCCTCGCGGTGTGTCAGCCACAGTGCTGGGGGCGAGACCTTGACACGACAACCCAATGCTGGCAGCGGGTAGCTAACATCCTCGCGGTGTGTCAGCCACAGTGCTGGGGGCGAGACCTTGACACGACAACCCAATGCTGGCAGCGGGTAGCTAACATCCTCGCGGTGTGTCAGCCACAGTGCTGGGGGCTAGACCTTGACACGACAACCCAATGCTGGCAGCGGGTAGCTAACATCCTCGCGGTGTGTCAGCCACAGTGCTGGAGGCGAGACTTTGACACGACAACCCAATGCTGGCAGCGGGTAGCTAACATCCCCGCGGTGTGTCAGCCACAGTGCTGGGGGCGAGACCTTGACACGACAACCCAATGTTGGCAGCGGGTAGCTAACATCCCCGCGGTGTGTCAGCCACAGTGCTGGGGGCGAGACTTTGACACGACAACCCAATGCTGGCAGCGGGTAGCTAACATCCCCGCGGTGTGTCAGCGACAGTGCTGGGGGCGAGACCTTGACACGACAACCCAATGCTGGCAGCGGGTAGCTAACATCCTCGCAGTGTGTCAGCCACAGTGCTGGGGGCGAGACCTTGACACGACAACCCAATGCCTGCAGCGGGTAGCTAACATCCCCGCGGTGTGTCAGCGACAGTGCTGGGGGCGAGACTTTGACACGACAACCCAATGCTGGCAGCGGGTAGCTAACATCCCCGCGGTGTGTCAGTCACAGTGCTGGGGGCGAGACCTTGACACGACAACCCAATGTTGGCAGCGGGTAGCTAACATCCCCGCGGTGTGTCAGCCACAGTGCTGGGAGCGAGACCTTGACACGACAACTCAATGTTGGCAGCGAGTAGCTAACATCCTCGCGGTGTGTCAGCCACAGTGCTGGGGGCGAGACCTTGACACGACAACCCAATGCTGGCAGCGGTTAGCTAACATCCTCGCGGTGTGTCAGCCACAGTGCTAGGGGCGAGACCTTGACACGACAACCCAATGCTGGCAGCGAGTAGCTAACATCCCCGCGGTGTGTCAGCCACAGTGCTGGGGGTGGGACTTTGACACGACAACCCAATGCTGGCAGCGGGTAGCTAACATCCTCGCGGTGTGTCAGCCACAGTGCTGGGGGCGAGACTTTGACACGACAACCCAATGCTGGCAGCGGGTAGCTAACATCCCCGCGGTGTGTCAGCCACAATGCTGGGGGCGAGACTTTGACACGACAACCCAATGTTGGCAGGGGGTAGCTAACATCCCCGCGGTGTGTCAGCCACAGTGCTGGGGGTGTGACTTTGACACGACAACCCAATGTTGGCAAGGGGTAGCTAACATCCCCGCGGTGTGTCAGCCACAGTGCTGGGGGTGGGACTTTGACACGACAACCCAATGTTGGCAGGGGGTATCTAACATCCCCGCGGTGTGTCAGCCACAGTGCTGGGGGCGAGACCTTGAAACGACAACCCAATGTTGGCAGCGGGTAGCTAACATCCCCGCGGTGTGTCAGCCACAGTGCTGGGGGTGGGACTTTGACACGACAACCCAATGCTGGCAGCGGGTAGCTAACATCCCCGCGGTGTGTCAGCCATAGTGCTGGGGGCGAGACTTTGACACGACAACCCAATGTTGGCAGCGGGTAGCTAACATCCCCGCGGTGTGTCAGCCACAGTGCTGGGGGCGAGGCTTTGACACGACAACCCAATGCTGGCAGCGGTTAGCTAACATCCCCGCGGTGTGTCAGCTACAGTGCTGGGGGCGAGACTTTGACACGACAACCCAATGCTGGCAGCGGGTAGCTAACATCCTCGCGGTGTGTCAGCCACAGTGCTGGGGGCGAGACCTTGACACGACAACCCAATGCTGGCAGCGGGTAGCTAACATCCTCGCGGTGTGTCAGCCACAGTGCTGGGGGCGAGACTTTGACACGACAACGCAATGCTGGCAGCGGGTAGCTAACATCCCCGCGGTGTGTCAGCCACAGTGCTGGGGGCGAGACCTTGACACGACAACCCAATGTTGGCAGCGGGTAGCTAACATCCCCGCGGTGTGTCAGCCACAGTGCTGGGGGCGAGACTTTGACACGACAACCCAATGCTGGCAGCGGGTAGCTAACATCCTCGCAGTGTGTCAGCCACAGTGCTGGGGGCGAGACCTTGACACGACAACCCAATGCCTGCAGCGGGTAGCTAACATCCCCGCGGTGTGTCAGCGACAGTGCTGGGGGCGAGACTTTGACACGACAACCCAATGCTGGCAGCGGGTAGCTAACATCCCCGCGGTGTGTCAGTCACAGTGCTGGGGGCGAGACCTTGACACGACAACCCAATGTTGGCAGCGGGTAGCTAACATCCCCGCGGGGTGTCAGCCACAGTGCTGGGAGCGAGACCTTGACACGACAACTCAATGTTGGCAGCGAGTAGCTAACATCCTCGCGGTGTGTCAGCCACAGTGCTGGGGGCGAGACCTTGACACGACAACCCAATGCTGGCAGCGGTTAGCTAACATCCTCGCGGTGTGTCAGCCACAGTGCTAGGGGCGAGACCTTGACACGACAACCCAATGCTGGCAGCGAGTAGCTAACATCCCCGCGGTGTGTCAGCCACAGTGCTGGGGGTGGGACTTTGACACGACAACCCAATGCTGGCAGCGGGTAGCTAACATCCCCGCGGTGTGTCAGCCACAGTGCTGGGGGTGGGACTTTGACACGACAACCCAATGCTGGCAGCGGGTAGCTAACATCCTCGCGGTGTGTCAGCCACAGTGCTGGGGGCGAGACTTTGACACGACAACCCAATGCTGGCAGCGGGTAGCTAACATCCCCGCGGTGTGTCAGCCACAATGCTGGGGGCGAGACTTTGACACGACAACCCAATGTTGGCAGGGGGTAGCTAACATCCCCGCGGTGTGTCAGCCACAGTGCTGGGGGTGTGACTTTGACACGACAACCCAATGTTGGCAAGGGGTAGCTAACATCCCCGCGGTGTGTCAGCCACAGTGCTGGGGGTGGGACTTTGACACGACAACCCAATGTTGGCAGGGGGTATCTAACATCCCCGCGGTGTGTCAGCCACAGTGCTGGGGGCGAGACCTTGAAACGACAACCCAATGTTGGCAGCGGGTAGCTAACATCCCCGCGGTGTGTCAGCCACAGTGCTGGGGGCGAGACTTTGACACGACAACCCAATGCTGGCAGCGGTTAGCTAACATCCCCGCGTTGTGTCAGCCACAGTGCTGGGGGCGAGACTTTGACACGACAACCCAATGCTGGCAGCGGGTAGCTAACATCCTCGCGGTGTGTCAGCCACAGTGCTGGGGGTGGGACTTTGACACGACAACCCAATGCTGGCAGCGGGTAGCTAACATCCTCGCGGTGTGTCTGCCACAGGGCTTGAGGCGAGACTTTGACACGACAACCCAATGTTGGCAGCGGGTAGCTAACATCCTTGCGGTGTGTCAGCCACAGTGCTGGGGGCGAGACTTTGACACGACAACCCAATGTTGGCAGCGGGTAGCTAACATCCTCGCGGTGTGTCAACCACAGTGCTGGGGGTGGGACTTTGACACGACAACCCAATGTTGGCAGCGGGTAGCTAACATCCCCGCGGTGTGTCAGCCACAGTGCTGGGGGTGGGACTTTGACACGACAACCCAATGCTGGCAGCGGGTAGCTAACATCCTCGCGGTGTGTCAGCCATAGTGCTGGGGGCGAGACTTTGACACGACAACCCAATGCTGGCAGCGGGTAGCTAACATCCTCGCGGTGTGTCAGCCACAGTGCTGGGGGCGAGACTTTGACACGACAACCCAATGTTGGCAGCGATTAGCTAACATCCTCGCGGTGTGTCAGCCACAGTGCTGGGGGCGAGACTTTGACACGACAACCCAATGCTGGCAGTGGGTAGCTAACATCCCCGTGGTGTGTCAGCCACAGTGCTGGGGGCGAGACTTTGACACGACAACCCAATGCTGGCAGTGGGTAGCTAACATCCTCGCGGTGTGTCAGCCACAGTGCTGGGGGCGAGACTTTGACACGACAACCCAATGTTGGCAGCGGGTAGCTTACATCCTCGCGGTGTATCAGCCACAGTGCTGGGGGCGAGACTTTGACACGACAACCCAATGCTGGCAGTGGGTAGCTAACATCCTCGCGGTGTGTCAGCCACAGTGCTGGGGCGAGACTTTGACACGACAACCCAATGTTGGCAGTGGGTAGCTAACATCTTCGCGGTGTGTCAGCCACAGTGCTGGGGGCGAGACTTTGACAAGACAACCCAATGTTGGCAGTGGGTAGCTAACATCCTCGCGGTGTGTCAGCCACAGTGCTGGGGGTGGGACTTTGACACGACAACCCAATGTTGGCAGTGGGTAGCTAACATCCTCGCGGTGTGTCAGCCACAGTGCTGGGGCGAGTCTTTGACACGACAACCCAATGCTGGCAGTGGGTAGCTAGCATCCTCGCGGTGTGTCAGCCACAGTGCTGGGGGCGAGACTTTGACACGACAACCCAATGTTGGCAGCGGGTAGCTAACATCCTCGCGGTGTGTCAGCCACAGTCCTGGGGCGAGACTTTGACACGACAACCCAATGTTGGCAGTGGGTAGCTAACATCTTCGCGGTGTGTCAGCCACAGTGCTGGGGGCGAGACTTTGACAAGACAACCCAATGTTGGCAGCGGGTAGCTAACATCCTCGCGGTGTGTCAGCCACAGTCCTGGGGCGAGACTTTGACACGACAACCCAATGTTGGCAGTGGGTAGCTAACATCTTCGCGGTGTGTCAGCCACAGTGCTGGGGGCGAGATTTTGACACGACAACCCAATGTTGGCAGCGGGTAGCTAACATCCTCGCGGTGTGTCAGCCACAGTGCTGGGGCGAGACTTTGACACGACAACCCAATGCTGGCAGTGGGTAGCTAGCATCCTCGCGGTGTGTCAGCCACAGTGCTGGGGGCGAGACTTTGACACGACAACCCAATGTTGGCAGCGGGTAGCTAACATCCTCGCGGTGTGTCAGCCACAGTGCTGGGGGCGAGACTTTGACTCGACAACCCAATGTTGGCAGGGGGTAGCTAACATCCGCGCGGTGTGTCTGCCACAGGGCTTGGGTGTTATCTATCAACCGAAAAAATTATTTTATAAGCCTCAATCAATTATAGCGTTCTTTCCATTGTGCTCTAATTGAATAGAAATTTGACTTAACAGTATTACGATTCTAGAACGTTCAGTTGCGAACAATTCTACACATGTGGTGTTTAATTGTTTTCACTGTGACGTCATGGTTTTTTCTATATTGCAGGCAACGCAGCTGCAGACGTTTCTAGTTCACAATTTGATCTAGGTTATACAGCCCGTCTGAAGTTCTACAGATATCTGGTATTTATTATATAGAATATTCATGAGATCTAATACATAAATGTTAACTTAGATACAATTATAAAACCCTGAAAAAAGCTAGACAATCCATTAATGTTGTGACTATTAAATAATGTTAAACTAATTTAAGTAACAAAAGGCTTAACATCGCGGTGAAACATAGTATAGTTAGTAATTGCATGGTTGTGGCCGATAGTCCTGCAATGTTTTAATTTACTAGGCAGAAAACCTGTGTACTCACTTCCCAAATGATAAACTTAAAGGAAATCTATATTCTTAATACGCTACATGTAAACTTAGCTGCAGTATTAATTTAGTTGCAGTTTCGCTTTAATGGGATTGTGGCTACTGTACTAGTAAAATGTAACAAAGTAAAACCTTCGAACAACCGCCATTTTGTACTGGATCGACCTTTTTGAATGCGGTTTGCGGCATTAAACTTTGCTAGCTAAGCCCTTTAAAATGATGTGCATATTGACCTATGCTCCTATTTAAGATTTCCTTCTGACTCCTTGCGGGACGTCCCCATGATATGACAGAAAATTGATAGTTCCTTTAAAAAGTAGATTTTTAGGTGTGGTGTTGATGTACAAAATATTATTGATTTATCTGTTGTTTTTTAGAAAAATTAAGCCCTTGCAGGTCTTTATGTACACCCACTTTAAATGGCCGCCATTTTTAACGGGTGATCCTTTTGAGGCACGGTTTCCGGCATTGAACTCTGCTAGCTAAGCCCTTTAAAATGATGTGCATATTGACCTATGCTCCTATTTAAGATTTCCTCCTGACTCCTTGCGGGACGTCCCCATGATATGACGGAAAATTGATAGTTTCTTAAAAAAGTAGATTTTTAGGTGTGGTGTTTATGTACCAAATCTTATTGATTTATCTGTTGTCGTTTAGAAAATATTAAGACCGTGCGGGACTTTATATACACCCTGTATATGAAATGAGTATTGTTTTGTTAATCTTTACATTTTATACAACCTATTATTTAAGATGATCACATTTAGTTTATATTACGTGTTCAAACAATCCGTCATTGCCATTTGTGCTCTTTCTATCAAATTCCTGAACACGTGTTGCAAGGTACGGCTTTAAATTTCTTGCAATAAAATTTGTTACGTTTGATTTGAGGTGCTGAATAGGCTGTGAATTGTTTTCGTAGGCCTTACCTTTTATGCATCCCCCAAAAAATTATATAGTGGGGTCAAATCCGAGGATCTTGAGGAGAATAATCCTTAACTGATCAAATAAAGTTTTGGGTTGTTAAAAAAACACCCTGTATTACACATAAAACCCGCGTCTTTGTGTGCAGATGGGTAAACTGGCATTATAGTCCAGTCAAAAAACTTTAAAAAATGGCCCAACCTGGAAAAATTCCGTTAATTTTGAAACTTTGCACACTTATTTAGAAGTACCTAAGGATTAAAATACCAAAAGTCCTGGAAAATAAGTGGCGAGCTCTAGTGGCAATTGATGGAAACAGGGTACTTTTTTTGGTTTTTCGTAAAAATCTCGAGAACCGTTGGTCAGAGGAGAAAACTTTAAATATACAAAATAAATCTTATTAAATTTGCTACAAATTGATGTGGTACATTTTCTTTGCACTCCTAATGGTTGTCGAGTTATAGGGCGCCAAAAATAAGGATCTTTTCACAATTTTCCCCTAAAAATGAGCAAAATTTAGTTTTTTTTAGTTTTTAACATATGAAAATAAAAATTATCTAATTTTGGTGGGCACCATTAAATTTAGATTAAAAAACAAAACAATTTAGTATCCTGAATCATTGCTTTATGTCCGTTGGTCACCGAGATAATGGAGGCGGTAAACACCCCTTACATAGTACCTATGTAATCCTTATGGGAAAAAGTTCTATATCTCGCAACATATCATAGTAAAACTTGATCTGTGGCTTGATATAGCTTGATATAGTCCTTCATAGGTCTTGGTACAAAGTCCATAAGTCCACCCGGGTTTCAACTAACTATTCTACTATTGAACTTAGGATATTCTCCTCTGGACATAAGAGTAACGTTAGACAACGTACTGCGTTTACCGCCAAACTAAAATATCAACTATCTGCGCAACCAGTTGACGTAGATTAATAATTCAAAATACTGGCTACTTTATTTTTTCAAGGACAGTTTAAAGTTGCAAGTATATTATCTTCGTATGGTACTAATTTTGTAAAATTTGAAAAATATGAATTTTTTAACACTTAAACCCCCATAAGTTTTGAACCTGAATTTTTACAGACATGCGGGTGGGGTCATTTTGTTTGTCATCTTAAGCACCAAAATCCACGTAGCTGTTATCAAAATCGTTTGAGCAGTTTTTGAGACATTTGGATTTTTGCCTTTTTTCTGGGTTTTATGGGGTAAATACCCTTAAAAATCAGAAATTCTAAGAAAATGAAACAAATTGCCTGGAGATATCATGGTTTCATACCTACATGCCGAATTTCATGAAAATCGGACAACTGGTGTTACCTCTAGCTTTGTTTACATACTTACACACACACACACACACACACACACACACACACACACACACACACACACACACACACACACACACACACACACACACACACACACACACACACACACACACAAACACACACACACGCGAGCGCGCGCGCGCGCGCGGACGGACGGACGGATAGACACCACTCCGAAAACCACTTTTTTGGATTCAAGGAGCACTGAAATGAATATATCCAATAAAAACTCAAATTCGACAATTTTTACGAAAACAATACTTCCTTCATATACTATGTATAAGGGGGAGAAAGTAAAATGTCTGAATTTTACGTGATTAAAACTAATCATGTGAAAAGAGCAGAGGCTATTCATCCAAGTGCAGACTATTATCATAGGTAAGCCATGGGAAATCCAAACTCAGTTTTCTCATAAACACCTGAATTCCTCTACGTCACTTCCTCCCCTCTCCATTTCCTCTCTCCACTCCTCCAGACGCAGACCACACATGGATGGACACATAGCACTGTTTAGGCATATACTCCCTTGCCCGTAACCTGACGCATTACAACCTGGAATAGCTAGTGCTTATAAGAAGTCAAAACAAGTATGTATTTAATGTGACTAAAATTCTATTAATATGTCGTCTCCACATGGACACAGTAGTATTATCTACAGTATTTGTTAGTTATGCATGTGCCACAAGTAAATTATAACTGTATTTATTTGGAAAAAGGTCACATACCTGGATAACTGTCGTCAATTCAACTGTAATCATATACTGATTTACTTCAGTTTAGGCATCGGCGATACCATTTTCAAAAATTTTCATACAAGAATGTTTAGTTAAAATTTATTTTTATCTAATTTTTTAGCTGATTTTGCCGAAAACTTTTAGTTTGAACATTTTATGGTCCAATATATTTTTTTATTTGATTTTATCAGTATACTTTAATTTATTTTGTAAATGATACTACATAGTGAAAATTTTTCAAAAACGAAACGTACAAATTACTTTCTTAATTTTTTAACAACTCTCAGTAATATGAAATACAAGTCTTGAGCAATATGACATATGCATTCATCATAAATAATTGTTGAGTTTGGATTGCATGAATTTAATCTAAAAAGTTTCAAATAATTACCTAATATTGATGATAAAATTGGCTTTTACTACAGTTCATAATATAAAAATGGCCATTCAACTTTTGGAAGAACAGCCTGCACAGTTTTTCTAGTTTATTTAGACTGGAGGGACATTTAAATTAAATTAAAGATCGCGTTATACACTTCTCCCCTTTTTGAATGAAGTTTTCATCAGAGACCAACATCTTCTGGTTTTACAGCATATATAGTATACCCTGATACATCATTTGTGGGTCCACTGTCATGGCTGCTGGTGTAAAAACGTCCACATCATGCTGGTCCACTTGAGTAACCAAGATTGCGGATTTATATACTTGTTCACATCAAGCTGGTCCGATAGCATCTTCGAAGCGTGGACCACCATGTTCTATCGGACCTGCTTTGTTCTGCAGAGAAATAGACGTCGGACCAACAAGTTCGGGGATTTAAAACAAATTTCATGAAAACCGGACCACAGGTGTTAGACAACGCCAGAAAGGCTGCTGGTGTTCGCCGTGGGGCGAAACGTCCCACGTTCGCTGTGTGGGATTGTGGGAGAAGGGTGTGTTCTTTTTTGGATGGATTATTTTAAGGATATTGTGTTTTATTTATTAATTGTTTACTTAACAGCTGCTGAACAGGACGGTCCTAAAGTGCTTCGTTTTCCGTCTGTGTTTCTGTTTGTGAGTTTTACTTATTTAATCATACCTCATGAACCTCTTAACGAACCTCTTAACCTTCAAACAGTATATGGATAACCACTATCAATACCTATTTTTGTAAGAAGAATCGAATTTCTACATTTTTACCAATTCGAAATGGCCAATGTTTTTTTTTCAAAGATGAATATATTAGACTCCGTAAATTAAAAAAATATATAAAAGAGACAAAAAATGTGCAATATTTAATAATATTAACGCTGATATTAAGATTATGGTAATCGGACAACTAATAACGGAGAAATTGTAATTTTTCTGCATAAAAACATGGTTCTTTAGAACATACTGTATGAAATTTGTATTATTTTATTCGGAAATTTTTAAAATTCTCCATTATTAGTTGTCTGATCATTATAATTTTGAGATCAGCGTTAATTTGATTAAATTTTGCAACTTTTTTATCTTTTTTATAATTTATCTAAAATTTACGGTTTTTAAAATATATTTAGCTTTGAAAACAAAAACAGTCGCCATTTTGAAATTGCACAAAGTAGAAATTATACTTGTTACAAAATATATCTTAACAGTGGTTATCCATATACCAAGTTTGAAGTTGATACGTTTAGAAGTTCGTGAAATATGATTAAATATGTAAAAATTACAAATAGACACACAGACGAAAAACGAAGCAAATTAAGATCTATGTTTGTATGACATTTTTTCTTATTTTAACTCTACTATCATATACTAGAATATTTTACCATAATTTCCAAACATCTTGTATTTGTATACTAGCCTAAACCCCCAAATTTTGACATTTACGTTGCGGCAAACCTCTGCACGCTGAATGTCGAAAGACGCTAATTTGTGTAGGTTTCATTAACTGGAAACGACTAGCTTTATGTCAACTATTGCGAACTAAAAACTTTCAATCGCATTTTTGATTCAAACATAATATATTCAAAAGACTAGCTTTATGTCAACTATTGCGAACTAAAAAAATTCAATCGCATTTTTGATTCAAACATAATATATTCAAACATTATTCAAACATAGTTAAATAACTTCAGTGCCACAAACAATCGACCAAATATTTTGCTAATAGGATTACACAATTGGTATTGGTACAGATGGCACTTTTATTTCAGAGCTAAACGTATTTTACTGGTGCCTCTCCAACTGCTGTAAGTCTTATTCCACCTTCACCATTTTTCAATCCAAGTTACTTTTTAGATTCAACCCCATTCCGTGATCCACCCTCAAGTTCGCTCACGCCATGGACGTCCTTCCACTGATGAAATCAATCCTGATCTCATTTCTCTTGATGGTGAGTATCGTTACGAAAAGTTATTTTAAATTTTGTTTGAAATTACTTTTATAACGCAGTAGACATTAGATTCACCTGCCTTTGAAACCATCATGAGAATTATAAGATGTTTCGTTCTTTCAGAAAATAATTTAAAAATTAATGTTTTAAAATTTTAATACTGTACGCACAGTATCATAGATACTCATATAGAAGGCAGGCTCGAGAAGACAAACTAAATCCTTTTTAACTTACACGTTCTTGATTTAAAATGGTTTTCGCTTAAAGGTTTCAAAAATATATTTATTTATCTATAACAGTAAACACACGTTTTATAGATAATGACAAACCTCGTACACTTTAAGATTAATTGTACTTAATAAAGGCCTCAGATTGTAGTTCACTAAATATATGGTTCAAATAAACACCATATTGTAAAATTGAAAGAAGTATGAAAACCATACCTTTTATAACGCCATTGCACTTTTCAATGCCCTCCCTTATTGTATTATGTATGAAGCAGACTTCATTATTGTAAAAGAGACTTTGAGATTTGTGAATAAAAAGTGTTTTACATTGTTAAAAGTTTATAGTCATATTGTAGATTTTTTCATTAATTATTTTAGTTGTGCTTAAGCCAATGCATGTTCTTATGTTTTTTGGTAATAAAGGATATTTTACTTTGATTTTAACAAACAAAGACTACAATAGCTGTCATTATTTAATGGATATAAATAAAAGTCGTCTTACAATCCTGATATATATTTACACTTTACACTTATACTACACTCACGCACAAGACAGTAAATGTACTTCAAAGATAGAAAATGGAAAAAATGGGAGAATTTGAATCCCAACCCAAAAATATGAGTATATACTTTAGTGCTTCAGTGCAGCGCAGTTTACTACTGCTGGCAATAAAGAAACGGTGCTAACTCATTATAACTGCACATGCTCATAATCAGGATATAAACGATTTGTACATGAAAAGTCATAATCAATAAATTTAATTGTTTTTAAATAAAAAAAGTCATTCCTCTCTGAGTTTTTAGAATATTGGCATTTTTTGACGATCCGTTTACTTATTGTTGCTTACATGTTTTATTGTTAGCTTTGAAAGTGGTGAGTTATTATATAGTGGATAGTGAATTTGTAAAATATACAATAATAGTCCTATTTCATTTTGTATGTTGTTAATAATTATTCATGTGTTTTTGCATTAATAAATAACTAGACTTCTCGATTGGCATGGTACACGTTGTTCTATTTTCTGAATGTAAATAGAATACGTCTTACAGCACATCGCTTGTATATTACGCTTAAATATACTATTGGTCGCCGGAAGTCATTCATGCAATCAGGTTTCTGAAGTTCCACTTGAATCGAGGTTAACTTGTTCGTTCAATAATGTGTCTGTTTCTTCACATTTTTTGTTATAAATAAAGGCTTTTCCCCATTAATTCATAATATAGCCTTTCTTAAAATTTTTGAGGATATTTAGTGATTTCTCAATCGATGAAAAATAGAAAAATATTGAAAGATACATTCTTTACTTTAAGACACACATTCCTATTTTTCCTCAGTAGGAATAGTAGAAGAATCGCTCAACATCCTCAAGGATTGCGAGAGAAGGAATATTATTTGTGCGCGGGGATAATTTTTTATTCTTAACGAGAAAATTAATGAACGAGCACAACAACAAACACAATCTAATCGTACTATAGCATTTTACACAAATGCATTATTGATTGTATAATGACTCGTCACTTTCAGAGCTAACTATAAAAATATGTAACCAACAATAATTTGATTTATGAATAATCAAAATGCCCCGTTGCAGCAAGCCAGCATACTCAGCATCTTTTATTTTTAAGTGAATCATTTATACAGTGTCTGAAATCAAGTACAATCAACTTATATCCGAAAATGTGCATGCAACAATTATCTCCATGTCACCGGGAAATGAGTATGCAGGTTTGCTGCCATGGAAATGTGAAATTGAGAGATTATTTGCAATAATACAACAATCTCAACTAAACGAAGAATCTGTTCCAGATACAGATACCAAGTTTTACTGGGATATGTTGAGAAATAAGCGAGATATACAATTTTATTTATTTCCCATAAGGTTAACATTGTGACAACGTACTGTGTTTACTACTAGCGTATCTCGGGAACTAATGGCAATGTATATAGAACCAATTAAAATCCATCGTAGTAGCCCCTGAACTGTGAAATTGACTAGAATAGGTTAACATACCTCAACGTCCAACAGTTCAAATAGTAGAATAATCCACTACATGTTTCGGAGTAATAACTCCATTTTCAAGTGGTTTTTACAAAAACGTTCATCCGGGTCGGAGTCGTCAGGAAACAGTTGACACGCACAATACACATATAACATTTAACACTACACGGATAACAAACATTGCAGTAGGCCTACTGAACCCGACCGCGGTACTGACAGAAAGCAGACTCTGCTCACTGTCAATAAGTCTGCTTCCTGTCAGTACCGCGGTCGGGTTCAGTAGGCCTACTGCAATGTTTGTTATCCGTGTAGTGTTAAATGTTATATGTGTATTGTGCGTGTCAACTGTTTCCTGACAACTCCGACCCGGATGAACGTTTTTGTAAAAACCACTTGAAAATGGAGTTATTACTCCGAAACATGTAGTGGATTATTCTACTATTTGAACTGATGGACGTTGAGGTATGTTAACCTATTCTACTATATAGAACCCTCTACGTAGGGACTGCTTCATCTGTAATAGGGACATCCAATGTTAATTTTTTTAGTTCCATCGCCGAAAAGCATAGGAGAAATTAGCGCTAATGCACGGAATAGTTCAAGCTGACTCCGTACAGTCCGCACTTATACTCACTATTCATAAAGTCAAAATAATTTATTTTTGGTAAAAAAACAACCGACTTCAAACGCTCTAAAAAGTATGAAGTAATTTTATTTTATAAGTCAAATTTTGTAATATCCAAGCTCACGTATTTCAAGGGCGCGGCTCTATATTGCATCTTAGTTATGTATCTTCTTGGCAGAACAGCTCAAAGTCTTAGTAAGATTTGAAGAACGTATTTATGAAAATTGGGTATTTATTATATGGTTTACATGAATGTAACATTAAATCAAAAATCGTGTCAATTTCATATATCAAGAGAAAGGGAGAGTTTAAAATTAGAACTGGAGAAATTATTTCTAGGTCTACAATATTTGAAAATTTGCATTTCAAAGGAAAGTATTCGAGTTGACGAATGAAATTTTATCCCACATTTATCTTTGGACCAAGCTGGGATACTGATCCTTACTTACAGAAGTTCGTTTAATTTATCATGTATGGATAGAGCCGCGCCGACTTGAAATACGTGAGCTTGGATATTACAAAATTTGACTTATAAAATAAAATTATTTCATACTTTTTAGAGCGTTTGAAGTCGGTTGTTTTTTTACCAAAAATAAATTATGTCATACTTTTTAGTGGACGTTTTTGTCTTCTATGTTTGATTTCGTTTTATTCAATAATAGTTGTAGGATACCATTAATACTCCACTCCAGTTCATTTCGCTGATGACTCAATCACTTAATAGATTTCTAAACTGTAGGCCTACTACTGTATTTGCTGAACTCATTTTTCGGACAGGTTAGAACAGTCTATTGTACAGCGAAGTCTCAGGTAAATGACAATGTATATTGTACACATTATAATTTGTTATAGTCTCCAGCTATTTATTACTTATGCGCTATGCATATGGCCACATGTTTGTAAACATCTCATTTTATAAGGGATTTTAAAAGCCTATACATGGGCTTTACAGATCAGTCCTATATGGGCCAAATACATTACTGGCAAATTCTCAGCTTAATAGGTTCGTAATTTTCACATTTGACATACATTCAGATCCATATTTACATTATAAAACAATATTTAAATGTTTCACAGCATTTCACTACTGTACTGTGAGCAAAAAAATCATTTAAACAGTTAGTTGTTCTATATAACATAGATAAGCCACCAGACATTTAAAGATTTTGAGGGTGTAAAATTGTCTGACACCGAGTATGTTCCAGTTCTTCAACATTGGCTGTTTAAGATATATTAATGTATAGTCAATTTTTTTGTTAGCTCGAAACAGCTGATCTTGATCCTGCTCAATACAAAATATTTTCAGGTGTATTTTTTTTGTATTTTGTGTCTTTCTACGCTAGTGGCATTTTTTAACTGTATTTTAAGTGTATTTTAAGAACTGGAATAGATTGCCTCTGTGCTTAGCTCAATCTATTTATTAGTTTTTGCGCGTTTCTATCCTAAAGACACAAACAGATATATCAGACAAAGTTTACTATTTAACGTATTTACGCTTTTTTTGCTTTACAAACTCACGACCACAACATTGTCATTTTAGGAGAATACTTAAAACAATTTTGAAAGCAGATAAACCAAACATTAAAAACCTTATCCCTTCAGCACAGCCTTGGAACATTTCTGAAATTCTGATACGCGGCGGTCATATTATGAAGCACAATTACAATCTTCTATTGAACCCTCGAATTTGACGACAGATTTTCTCGGACAGTTTACTGCAGAGGTTTTTATTACAAGATAACCGTGTGCTTGGCACCTGGAAAATGGAAAATGAGTTCATTTAAGTACATTTGCAAAACTGTCCAGGGGCTCACTCATAAGATCGATCTAGTCTCGAATTGCGATGCTTGCACGTTAGTTGTCCAATCATATATTTAATTTCGTAAGGCAATTCCTTGCGTCAAAATTTTGGGCGTTTGGCAAGTCGTAGAAAGATGGGAGAGGGCTCAAATTAAAGGTCTCTATTCCGTGATGGCGGGAAAAATAATGAAATCGCTTGAAATTCACCAGAAAACGATAAATAACGTTAAATAACTGTCATTTAAAAAGCATTGGGATCTAAAAACGTCTGCTTTGTTTACATAAAACATGTGATGCTGATACTTGATTGAAAACCATGTGGTAGGCTAGATATCAATATAAGGTAGATTCAGTTTGCTATGAAGGTATTTTGTACTATAACAAATAAGGATTGTTTGAATTTTCCCTCATTAGGGGCTTTTAATCCCTTCAAGCCACTAGTAAGATATATAAAAATAATGTTTCGCATGTTTCAACCTGTGAAACACGAACTCAGAGAAGTGCCAATGACTTGCAAGGCCTGTTGGGGATTTTTTCAGTGGAAACTGCAAGAGCGCTCACATATGACAAGCCACAAAAAATTCCTCTTTGTAAGACGATGACATTATTTTTATAGCCATTTAAAATTAACTGGTGTGCTATAGAAGCAATCTATGATGGGATTAAGTTATGTAGGTATGTTCTTCCACAAGATCCAAGTTTCCGATGTATTTCTGAGGTATTCCTAGGCCACACTAAAACGTTAAGATTTAAACTTGCTTTTTAGTTTACACTTTTTTTTATTTAAGTAACAATAATCACAATGGAATTGACTGTGTTTGAATCTACATATATGTGACGAATTTCTCATAAAAGGAATAAAATTAATTTTCCTAATGATAAGAGAAGTCGCCTCAGACCTATGCCAGCGGAATCGCTCAAGTCTGGCAGCTGGGTCTATTCCAGGGTTCTTTGAATGAATTTTGAAAAGGTACAGATTTCTACCCAACAAGAAATCACTTAAATTATTCAGGTGTGAACTCAGAGCCCGCAAACGCAACGCTACTGTACCATCATCATCGTTCACACCTGATGGTAAAGCCAATTGGAAACTGACAAGTTTAATTTGCACAAAATGGTTTAGCAAACAACTTAGGTATCTATACCAAACAACGTACTCACGTTACTGGACACCACGGATCTCCCCAACACCACAGTTTTACCAACCACGGTTACTCTGGAACCAACGCCACAGGTCACCTGCACACATAGGTCCTGTTCTGACACGCAGGTTCCCCACCCGCGTCTAAGTGGCAAAAGGAGTCGAATCACCCCGTGACAAACGCGACGGGGTTAATTAAATTCGACGTGCGAAACGGCACCGATGATTCGTAGGAAACGCTACGAATCGAAATAAAACTCAAACGAGTAAAACGCCGATCACAGAGTTCTGAGCTGCCGGCTAACACTGACTAGGTTCGTCGCGATGGATTCGCACCGGACGAGGTCTAGTAGAAACGACCGTACAGTTCAAGAACTAGGAACCGAATAATCCACCCGCTAATCTTCCGGGTTCATCCCTCCAAAACTTCCCCTCCAAGGAAGGGGCAGGGAGGGGATAAACAGCTGATCACCAGTGGCTGTGATTGTGTGACGTAGGACCACTGCCACTGGCTGATCGTCAGCTGTCAATCCATCTGACATCGTCTGTCGTCTGTCACCTCAACAAAGCCAATTGAGGTTATGTTGCTCAACACCAACGATGTTTATTATGGCCGTCAAGGGGTTTTAATATTTAATCATACAAGTGTGGGGGCAATTATTCACAACAACAAGTGTCACAAGTGTTTTAACTATGAAGTTTTATGAAATCAACTTCATGTCAACACTATGGGCTGTGACACCGGCGAGAGAGGTTAGCCCTGTGTTTGGTTTATGGGCTTTCAGCAAAGGTTAGCAGTGCACCTAGTGTGATTTAGGTTATATTTCACTGCAATAACCATTATTCATGAGCTGCCCAACTACGTCAACCAACCAAAGGATGGGCTAGGCTTATGACAAACAAAGGCCTAGGCTAGGGTTCAACCTAGTTAAACCTACACCAGGTAACTTTACCCTTTTTATAGCTAGGCCTAAGCAACTAGCCATAGCAAATCACCTCCTCTAGCTATTAATCAGTAAATTTATACCCCCCTACAAATTTGACCCGTTACACCCCCTTCTTACTTCGGCCAACAAAAAAAAACAAATACAAAAGAGTGAACGCTTCGGGGTTCAAACAAAGTGAAACCAAGTGGTAATCGCCACTCACAACACACCCCGAACAAACGTATCAATCCCCAATCGCCTGTGCACCTTAATCCTAGGTTTCAGTCACCTTAGGGGGTTTCAGGCACTCTCGGTCAATCTTCACAAACGACAAGTCTTCATCAATGAGGCTTGAGGTTGCTGACGTAAGCTGTAATCACAGCTTGCATGCCTCACCTCTTTAACCTCATTGAGGTTCGCACCTCGAGAGCCAGACGGTTCACACCTAGATTCTGGAGTCTGTCTCAGTAACAAAACACGGGTCATGGAACAACAGAAGACCTCCGCCCAAGAGTTTGGGCAACTGGGGCCTTTTCTCCAATGTTAGGGTCTCCATCGCATTCACTTCGGGTTCAGGTCTGCTGGTGGAATCAGGAGGTAAAATCACCCTACGGTCGAATCGGACCAGGTTCATCCCCTCCAAGCAATGAATACCCAGAATCATGTCATAAGACAGATTTGGTATGTAATAAGCTTCCCAGGAGTGAGTTGTGCCACCCACGTCACCCGAAAGTCGATACAAGGACCCAGACTCGCTATTGGTTCCATCTGCCATCCTCATTGCCACCCCGACTGGCTCGGGTTCCACACCTTGCTCAGTCAGGAGTTTCTGAACTTTGGAGCCCAACAAGTTCACACTAGCTCCAGAATCAGCAAGAGCCATGAAGGTTTTGCCACCCAGGTTCACCTCAACGAAGGGTCTCACATCACCCCCTGGGGTTCCTGATATAGCTCCGGTAAAATACCCGGTCAAGCTATCAGAGCCATTAGCCAGAGGTCTCTTGTCGTGCTGCGGCACTATACTCAGCCGGTCTCCTGAATGCTGAGTCCCAACGCGACTTCTCGCTGCACGACATTCACAATGAGATGTAGCCACACCCCCTCTCTTGCAGTTGAAGCACCGCAACCTTTTGGGCTGAGGGCAACGACGATAACGGTGGCCACACTCATCGCAGTTCCAGCAAATCAAGTCACCCCAACTAGGGTTGTTTGGCTGCTGTGGAGGCGTATTATCACACCTCGATGACTGCTCTTCCATGCCTGGTCCTAAACGGGACTGCATGGGCAAGCTCAAGGTGGCCGGTTCCACACCGGCTGCGACATCACCGTTACCAGTGAACGGTTCAACAGCCGCAAGGTCAAAGCCTCGGTCCTGCCTTTGCTTACAATTGTAAGCCGTCTCAGGGACTAGTGCCTGAGCAGGAGGAGGCGGGGGCCGAAAGCTTTGGCGGTCCTGCAGGTAGACCTCATACTCTTCGGCCAGCCTTATCAACTCAGGGATCGTAGTAAACTTGCTACGATGCACCATAAGTTTATATTCAGGCCTCATATTTTTATATACGAGGTCCAATGTCTTTTGCGGGGAAAATTCACCGCTTCTCCTTATGAGCGTGGAGACAGCGGTTAAATAGCTGCGGAAAGGTTCATGTTCACCTTGCGTCCGCTTCCTTATTTCCTCGTCCAGGTTCCGCTTGTAACCACCCGGAAAGAACTGGGTTTTGAAATCCACCCGGAAGTCCGCAAAGTTCCGCCACGAACCTTTCAGGTTTCTGTACCATGAAATGGCCTCACCTTGAAGGAGTTCGGGCAGGGCCCTCAATACGTCCTCATCAGACAAAGAATATGTCTCGATGAGTTCCGAGAATCTCTCAAGGAAGGAGACAGGATCCTTCCTCCCATCGAATCTCAGGTTCCACTTTCGCACCGCATTGCAGACCGATGCAAAGTCGCGGCCTGGAACTCTAGTCATCACCCGACTAGGATCCTGCGTTTGGTCCCAAACAGACCTTGCAGTCCCTGGGTACCACCCTTCAGCCGTTTGGTAGCGTGAGCTAGGCACCCGTTCCCCCAGTGGGTTTAGGTTTGGCCTCACACGACTGGGCTCACTAGCTTCGGTTGAACAACCTGGGTTGAGAGACATCCCACCCAGTTGCCAGCTAGGATCGTTAGCCGCGTGTGAAGTCACCATGGCTGAGGGTTGCCTACATCCAGCATCACTCCCCAAAACCGGGTTGTTACCCAGGCTCACCCGCACATCATGTTGTGGGTTACAAAGGCCCAAGGAGTGAGACTCAGCGAGAGGCAGGGTCACTGATGTTGGTAGACCACCACTGCTACCCCGTAGTCCCCACCCTGCAGTAGTAGGGTTCGCACAGGGAAGTGGTGGCAGGGGTTCAGAATATCCACCAATCGAAGATTTCGGACATCTCTCGCTGTACATCACAGATTCTCTTTGCTGCCTAGAGGTTTCCACCATCTCGACTATTGCCTGCTCAACCAGCTGAATGTCAGCATCGGGTGATAGGCCTAAGATCTGGCGCATTTCCCGCAAAACCAGTAACTCATCATCTAAGTCCGGTTGCATCACCTTTTGACCACCCATGTTACTGGGTTGCATCAAATCAGAGAGGTTACCACCATGGGACGCGCCTTGAGACAAGGTGTCCATCACCTCACCTTCAGTCATGACCCTTGACAACTCAACTGTACCCGCAGTTGTTGTATAGGCCTGATTTTGGGAGAGGTTAGTATG
Source organism: Flexamia atlantica (assembly GCA_035578135.1). Classification (NCBI taxonomy): domain Eukaryota; kingdom Metazoa; phylum Arthropoda; class Insecta; order Hemiptera; family Cicadellidae; genus Flexamia; species Flexamia atlantica. Next base: position 17,069,365 of record JAQJVK010000013.1, on the reverse strand, counting down.
ACGAGTCGAAACTGTAAACACAGCCGCACTCGTGGTCACAACTATAGGACCAGTGACAAAGGTTTGTGCACCTGTCACTGAATCTTCATTGGTCTTAGGCATGATTATTTACCAAAATATAAATAAATAATGCCAAGACAACAATAAATTTAGAATAAATCCACCCTGGAATTTCAAAGTCACCGCCTACACCCAAAGGTCGGTTTAAATCAAATTACAGTAATCACTGTGCAAAATAGGCTATTTCACCCTGGATAACAGTCACCACCTTTAAATAAAGGTCGGTTTACAAAAAATCAATCCAAAACACGGTAACTATTGTCTAATTCACCACCCTATCACAAGGGTCGGTTAAAATCTATAACAATATAAAAATAAAATTTTTAACCAATCACCCCTCTTGTTAAAGAGCAGGTTTAAAAGATTTTAATTAAATTTTGAAAATAAATTTTAAAAACAATCGGCACTCCCAACTCACCTACGCTAAACAGCGCTTTACGGTTAAATAGTCAGGATGGCGATAAGTCACAACTGAATTTCAAAAATTCAATCGTTTAATGCCAATTTTAAAAAAATTCAAAAACTTAGTCACTTCGTTCGGGCGCCATGTTACTGTGACGAATTTCTCATAAAAGGAATAAAATTAATTTTCCTAATGATAAGAGAAGTCGCCTCAGACCTATGCCAGCGGAATCGCTCAAGTCTGGCAGCTGGGTCTATTCCAGGGTTCTTTGAATGAATTTTGAAAAGGTACAGATTTCTACCCAACAAGAAATCACTTAAATTATTCAGGTGTGAACTCAGAGCCCGCAAACGCAACGCTACTGTACCATCATCATCGTTCACACCTGATGGTAAAGCCAATTGGAAACTGACAAGTTTAATTTGCACAAAATGGTTTAGCAAACAACTTAGGTATCTATACCAAACAACGTACTCACGTTACTGGACACCACGGATCTCCCCAACACCACAGTTTTACCAACCACGGTTACTCTGGAACCAACGCCACAGGTCACCTGCACACATAGGTCCTGTTCTGACACGCAGGTTCCCCACCCGCGTCTAAGTGGCAAAAGGAGTCGAATCACCCCGTGACAAACGCGACGGGGTTAATTAAATTCGACGTGCGAAACGGCACCGATGATTCGTAGGAAACGCTACGAATCGAAATAAAACTCAAACGAGTAAAACGCCGATCACAGAGTTCTGAGCTGCCGGCTAACACTGACTAGGTTCGTCGCGATGGATTCGCACCGGACGAGGTCTAGTAGAAACGACCGTACAGTTCAAGAACTAGGAACCGAATAATCCACCCGCTAATCTTCCGGGTTCATCCCTCCAAAACTTCCCCTCCAAGGAAGGGGCAGGGAGGGGATAAACAGCTGATCACCAGTGGCTGTGATTGTGTGACGCAGGACCACTGCCACTGGCTGATCGTCAGCTGTCAATCCATCTGACATCGTCTGTCGTCTGTCACCTCAACAAAGCCAATTGAGGTTATGTTGCTCAACACCAACGATGTTTATTATGGCCGTCAAGGGGTTTTAATATTTAATCCTACAAGTGTGGGGGCAATTATTCACAACAACAAGTGTCACAAGTGTTTTAACTATGAAGTTTTATGAAATCAACTTCATGTCAACACTATGGGCTGTGACACCGGCGAGAGAGGTTAGCCCTGTGTTTGGTTTATGGGCTTTCAGCAAAGGTTAGCAGTGCACCTAGTGTGATTTAGGTTATATTTCACTGCAATAACCATTATTCATGAGCTGCCCAACTACGTCAACCAACCAAAGGATGGGCTAGGCTTATGACAAACAAAGGCCTAGGCTAGGGTTCAACCTAGTTAAACCTACACCAGGTAACTTTACCCTTTTTATAGCTAGGCCTAAGCAACTAGCCATAGCAAATCACCTCCTCTAGCTATTAATCAGTAAATTTATACCCCCCTACAAATTTGACCCGTTACATATAATTAATTCATAACCTAGAAGACAAATTGTTTTGACATTATATCAACATGAAGCAGCTGATCATTTGCTTTATAATTATAAATTTAATTTGAAGGATGTAACAGATGTAATAAAATAAACCTGACTTTTTCCTGTTCACCTTAGCTTTGTTTTGTAAATAAAAAGTATTTGAAAATGTTGAATATTTGAGGTTTTTTGGATTTTTCTCCCAAAAAATATTACAACGTAACATAATGTACGGGACCAACGGGAAACCATCCCGGTTATTTTGGTGGTAGACTCACGTTGATTGGTAAAAGTATCGCAGAGAAATCGGTGAACATCCCTAGAAAAAAATAAACATACCCCAAGACGAATTGAGAACCTCCTCCTTTTGTTGGTAGGTGGGGGACGTCGGTTAATGAGACGTTTGTAAACAAAAACAGGTTAACATTATGGCAAAACATACAACAATACAGAACAATAACATGCAACTGTCAAACCATTCCAACCAGCTGCTTGACTTTTGGAAAGTCAGCTTGATCCATAAACTCCTAGAGGTAGTGAGGTATGAGAAGAAGCTTGAGTTTGAAGTTTCAACAGAGGAGGGGAAGAAATCATTGATGACGTGGAGGGAAACAAAGCCATGTGATTACGCTACTAGTCTGGTAGATAAAAGATCCTTAACAAAAACAAAATGTGGGTCGATATTAGAAACAATGTTTTGCTCTTTGAATAAACAATCAATAAAACGGTGACATGTTTTTAGTTTAGCATGTAACACATGACTGACAAGAAATTTGTTGTTGAATCGATTGATCACATGTAAATATTTATTTCCCCTCCTGGAAAAATCCAAGTTCATCTGGGTTTGTTTGTAAACACCCAAGCTTCTTCTCATACCTCACTACCTCTACAACAATTCCAATCGCACTGAAATTTGAAAGTGGCGCCTTCTCTTTTTCGGAGGCGAGAACTATTCATTTTTCCATAAGGTGTCCCTACTAAGAGGGTTCTGCTGTATACATTGCTAATGGATGAATAGCAATGGTAGAAATTTGTTTTTTCAGCTAAATTCAATGGTCTAAGTCAAAGTTTGTTGATTTTAATTTTTCTATGTAAAAAAATAAAAAAAATCCAGTTTATAGGGGTTACCCAATTTAACCCCTTTTACGATGAACCGATCGGGGTGATGTTCAAATCAGATATTTCTTTATTGCCTTTAAAATATCATGCAATCTTCAGCATGCGTCGATTCTCATATATATATTGTATTATTTCACAAATAAGGGTAACTATAATAATTAAAGAAAAAATTAGCTGAGGCCCCTTTCGATTCATTTTATTTGTGTCACGTTTCAACCTTAGAGCATTTTATTCACTAAGCCTTGAAATTTTTGAAAATTAAATAAAGGAAAAATAATGGATCCAATAGAGAAGCGTTTTACATATATATCGCCTACAAAAACCTACAAAATATAACAGCCACAAACCATAATAAAATTCAATATTTGAAAAAAACAAGACTGTTAAAAAGCTCATTTTCAAGAAAAATGTTATACTATATCATGTATATTCTACAAACTAATTTTAGAATACACTTGTAATGTCTATGATATTTATTTTTTTATTTAAATCATGTAACTTATGTAAACACTGTATGAAGAGGTTGGGTAAAACTTGCTTAAAAATTGTCTCAGGTTAAAACATTTCGCAAAAAATGAATTTAATGGAAACTTAGTCAAATTTTCGTGAATAAATAAATAAATATATATCATACAGGGTGAATCTTCTAAGCCGTCGTCGGCAACAGATAACGAACGGCTACTACGACACGACTTCACAACCGACAGGACGGCCGGCGTCCACCGCTCGGTAGACAAACGACTTGAAATGCAAGGACGAAACCGAACATTTCCCCACTAAATAATAACCAAGGCACAACGTAAAATAAATGCTGGGGGTTAAGGGTCCGAATCTCATAATTTTTAAAAAGTAAACGTACATCATTTTAAAGCTATATGCGTGCATGACGAAATATTTGGTGAAAGCAGAACTCACTTATCTCTATTATTATAAAAAAGTGGTAATTTTAGTAAAGAAAATTGTATTTGCGGAATATCCCGTACCTCGGGAACCACTGAAGATGTTATTGTTTTGTTTTGTTTGAAAATTCCTAATCATTGTAAACTCAACTTTAATTTGATATAAAAATTGCCAACATTTAACAATATACAGTATATATTTTTCATAACATTTGAATTTTTTAATTAGTGGTAGTACTGACAATCAAAAATGTTAAATATCTAACACAATATTATTTTAAAGGTCTTGCAAAAACCCATAACTTTTCAATTTATATGTGATTCCTGTCTTTGGTAGTTTTCTAGTAATAAACAAAAAACTTCATGTTCCCTTAAATAAAGCATATGTTAAATGTGCAGTACTCGAGACATTTAAAATTGCATCCATTAACATTGAGTATTGCATATTTAACATGGCCGTTATAAGGGAAAATGTTTTTGTATATTACTACAAAACTAACAAAGATAGGAGGTAAGTATAAAGTGAAAAGTTGTAAGTTTTTGCAGGACGTTTAAAACAATAACCTGTTTGATAAATATTGCCGTTTAAAATTTTTGATTTACAGGGCTACCACTAGTTAAAAATAATATGTTTTGAAAAATATATCTCTCTAATTTTTGCGTAACGTATATCAAATTATAGCAGAGTTTACAAGGATTAGGAATTTTCAAACAGAACAAAAACATTGTAAGTGGTTCTCGAGATATAGGGTAGGCCTATTCCGTAAATACCAACATTTTTCACAAAACCGGCCGCCATTTTTAAATTAATAAAAATAAGTGGGTTCTGTTTTCACCAAATTGTTCGTCTTTCTTAGAGGTTTCAAAGTATGTAAAATAAAACATATGATTACATTTAAAAATTCTGGGATTCGAAATCATGGCCCCGGTTTTTAGAACACCTTGTATTTAAAAAATCACGTTTACAATTTTTACATTGTTCCTTGGGTAAGATTTTTGCGGGAGAAGTTTTGTTTCATTCTTGAATATCAAGCCGTTCGTCTAAAATTTGTTGTGAACGGCTTAGAAGACTCGCCCGGTATATGTACATAAAGACTCGGCGGTGTATGTGTTGGCACTCTAGCGGTTGAAATTTTTGTCCGATGGTTTTTGTATTTGGTAGTAACATGTCTCTCTATGGTATCCAAGTTAAGATAGATGGAGAAAAAATCGGATCACCTCTAATCCCAGTTTTGGGGGGAAAATGCCCAAAATGTGGGGGTTTTGGGCCCAAAAACCGTAAATTAAACCCAAAAAAAAATGAAATTTAAGGTATATTTTATTAATAAAAATTAAAATATATTTTTTTTAGCTCTTTCTCAACGTCATAGCACAAAAAATTGCCGATTTATGAACGAAAATGTGTATTTACAAAACGTAGTACGTTATTTTATGGTAATTTTGCACTCTAGCGGCCGCAATTACCATGCGATTTAATTTAAATTTGGTAGAAATATTATTTTCCTATCACTGCATGGAAATAATCACATTGACACACCTGTCAACTGTACGCAAAACTGTTCATTCCGCTTTCATTTCATTCTCGCTCGCAAAAGCGAGCGGGAATGGTCATTCTCGCTCGCTAAATCAGGGTTACTTATTAGGTTAAGGTGGAACACAAAAGAGATAACTATGACGTCAAATACAAAAGAACAGTTTCTATTGGTCAGAATTCCCTGGTCACTCACCGTATTCTAAATTCTAGTTGCCTTGCTCTAAATCAGCTGATTTCACTGTCGGTGTTTCTACACACTAACTTCCGGTTCGTTCCAATAAAATAAGCAAACATAACCTCAATGAACCTTTGAGTACAGGTTAGTTAATAAGTTAAATTGTTTAAATAATGGTGGTAGGAAAAATATTGTGTGTATTACGAGCACAAATAGTCGTTGCCGCTCTCGAAATGTTTGGCCGCACTCAGCTAAAGCTTCGTGCGGCCATCTACAATTCTCGAGCGGCAATGACGTACTTCGCGCTCTTAATACACAAATAGCTATTGTTACGACCTGATTGGCCAGAAATAAATCGGAAGCCCCTAACCATGGTGATTTTGGGTCTAGACAATTAAGCCCAAAAATTGAAGTTCGCTCCGTCATGTCGGAGTGCAGCGTGAGTACTCGTTTAGAACCTGAGATAGAAATTTTTTACTGAAAGGGATTCTAGATGGAAACACACTTATTATTAATCAAGCATTATCAGACGCTTAAATGAAAGCCTAAATATTACTGAGTATTCTATGATTAGAACGAACAACGCGCTTTGATTTAAACCGGATATTAGCTACATTGAAAATATGCTCTATGTCCATTGGTAACCGAGATATTGAAAGTGGTAAACACAGTACGTTGTCCCTATGTTAACCTTATGGGAAATAAGTAAAATTCTTTATCTTGCTTATTTCTCAACATATCTTGATAAAACTTGGTAAATGTCTTCTTCTAGTTCAGATCTACTAAATATTGAACTAAAATCACCCAGTTTTAAAATACCTGTAGCAGCAAACCTGCATACTCATTCCCCATGTTATTCTTATGGAGCTTACAAAAACATGTTAAATCTCGCCATGTTGGATTGAAACAAGTTGTTTTGCATTTGAAATTCGCTGAGTATGCAGGTCTGCTGCAACGGGGGTATTTGTAATTGTTTCGTGCCTAGATGTAATTGTTTTTTATTTCGGACGAATTAGTCTTCCTTAAAAAGTGCCGCTGCCGTTGGCTCGTCAGTGTCCGTCGCCCTGCCCCAGCTGCTGCGGTGGCCTCCGTCGTCGTCCCTGCTGCCCCTGACGCTGCCGCCGCGCCGCTGCCGTTGGCTCCTCAGTGTCCGTCGCCCTGCCCCAGCTGCTGCGGTGGCCTCCGTCGTCGTCCCTGCTGCCCCTAACGGTGCTGCCGCGCCGCTGCCGTTGGCTCGTCAGTGTCCGTCGCCCTGCCCCAGCTGCTGCGGTGGCCTCCGTCGTCGTCCCTGCTGCCCCTGACGCTGCCGCCGCGCCGCTGCCGTTAGCTCCTCAGTGTCCGTCGCCCTGCCCCAGCTGCTGCGGTGGCCTCCGTCGTCGTCCCTGCTGCCCCTGACGGTGCTGCCGCGCCGCTGCCGTTGGCTCCTCAGTGTCCGTCGCCCTGCCCCAGCTGCTGCGGTGGCCTCCGTCGTCGTCCCTGCTGCCCCTGACGCTGCCGCCGCGCCGCTGCCGTTGGCTCCTCAGTGTCCGTCGCCCTGCCCCAGCTGCTGCGGTGGCCTCCGTCGTCGTCCCTGCTGCCCCTGACGGTGCTGCCGCGCCGCTGCCGTTGCCTTCTCAGTGTCCGTCGCCCTGCCCCAGCTGCTGCGGTGGCCTCCGTCGTCGTCCCTGCTGCCCCTGACGCTGCCGCCGCGCCGCTGCCGTTGGCTCCTCAGTGTCCGTCGCCCTGCCCCAGCTGCTGCGGTGGCCTCCGTCGTCGTCCCTGCTGCCCCTGACGGTGCTGCCGCGCCGCTGCCGTTGGCTCCTCAGTGTCCGTCGCCCTGCCCCAGCTGCTGCGGTGGCCTCCGTCGTCGTCCCTGCTGCCCCTGACGGTGCCGCCGCGCCGCTGCCGTTGGCTCCTCAGTGTCCGTCGCCCTGCCCCAGCTGCTGGGGTGGCCTCCGTCGTCGTCCCTGCTGCCCCTGACGCTGCCGCCGCGCCGCTGCCGTTGGCTCCTCAGTGTCCGTCGCCCTGCCCCAGCTGCTGCGGTGGCCTCCGTCGTCGTCCCTGCTGCCCCTGACGGTGCCGCCGCGCCGCTGCCGTTGGCTCCTCAGTGTCCGTTGCCCTGCCCCAGCTGCTGCGGTGGCCTCCGTCGTCGTCCCTGCTGCCCCTGACGCTGCCGCCGCGCCGCTGCCGTTGGCTCCTCAGTGTCCGTCGCCCTGCCCCAGCTGCTGCGGTGGCCTCCGTCGTCGTCCCTGCTGCCCCTGACGCTGCCGCCGCGCCGCTGCCGTTGGCTCCTCAGTGTCTGTCGCCCTGCCCCAGCTGCTGCGGTGGCCTCCGTCGTCGTCCCTGCTGCCCCTGACGCTGCCGCCGCGCCGCTGCCGTTAGCTCCTCAGTGTCCGTCGCCCTGCCCCAGCTGCTGCGGTGGCCTCCGTCGTCGTCCCTGCTGCCCCTGACGCTGCCGCCGCGCCGCTGCCGTTGGCTCCTCAGTGTCCGTCGCCCTGCCCCAGCTGCTGCGGTGGCCTCCATCGTCGTCCCTGCTGCCCCTGACGGTGCTGCCGCGCCGCTGCCGTTGGCTCCTCAGTGTCCGTCGCCCTGCCCCAGCTGCTGCGGTGGCCTCCGTCGTCGTCCCTGCTGCCCCTGACGCTGCCGCCGCGCCGCTGCCGTTGTCGCTCCTCTCATTCGTTTAGGCGCTTGTCCACGATTTCCGTCACCTCGATTTACGTTTCTTAGAAAGTCTGCGAAATCATGCTTAAATAACGCCTTA
>JAQJVK010000013.1:16350334-16356818 GCA_035578135.1 Flexamia atlantica | reverse complement strand
CAATGGGTGGATCGTAGTCATCTCTAGTAACAAGGCTCTTGGGAGCTGTAAAACTACCTTAAATTATTACAGTGTTGTTTTTTACACCATTTTTATTACATGACCTACACTTTGGCAACAACTGTAGCTAATGAGGAAATGTAATTGTTTTGCAGGCCTCAACATGGAAACTCTTCCGTACTTAGTGTTGGAGAAGATCGTCCAACAGTTGTCACCTCAAGACCTGGCTCGCTGCTCTGCCGTCTGCCGAGGGTGGCGCGAGATATTCAACCAGGACTGGATGTGGGAGCCGCACTACGACCCTGAGCTGGAGGAGCCTCTACGGACCATCCCCAGCGTCGTAACACCTGCATTTGTGACTCCGGAAGAGGGCAACTCAACCTTGGCACCGATATGTAAACGGAGATTGGCTTTTATGAGGGAAAATCACCTTTGGGAAAATTGGAGAAAGCGAGATGAGAAAGATGTTCTCAGGATTGAAGACGGAAGTCTTGTAGATGTCAAGTTTCTAACTGATTTCTTGATTGTTGTTTGGCATCGATTTCATATTGAAATTTTGGATATCAGCAGCAATCCCCCAGTATCTTGGGCTGAGTTACATGATGGATCCATCGGTATACGACCACATGATGATCGGTGTATAGCAGTTGGACCCAATATAATACTCATAGAGTATTATGATGACGTTCGAGTTTACCATGTTAACATAGCAAATAAATCAATAGAACACAAATATATTATCTGGACTGAACCTCACGAGTATCGCCTTGTCAAAGAGCATAAATGCTTATTTACTTCCAAGCATGGATCAGATAAAATAAATGTTCATGACCTTAATACTGGCGAGGTACTAAAGGAAGAAGCATTACCAATGAAAATAAATCCGAATCAAATTGTTAAACTATGGGATACTAAAAGTTGCCCGAATAGTGACTTCATAGCTGTCACTTTTGAAGTCGAAGAGGACAGAAAACCTTTACTTAAGCTTCATGTTTACAACATTAAACTCCTTACATTCCTCCCAGATGTCGTGTTTGATCTCAATTACCACAGTCGATTGGGTAAGTCCAGTGTAGCTCTGTTTGGCCAATGTTTGGCAATTTACAATGGTACAACATTGACTGTACATAATTTGGTCTCAAAAGAAGACCTATTTCATGTGGACCTAGGGGACAAAATAACCCAGATGTTTGTGTGTGATAATAGCTTCATATTCACTGAGGAAGCTTCATCAAAAGAAGTTTGGCTAAAAAGCTACTTACCATTGAATAAATCCTTGACCACCTTTGGTACATTTTCCAAAATGTGTATGAGTCAAAAAATGACCAATAAATTTTTTTCGGACTCCTCCACAAGAGTTTGGAGATTTTGCGGGAAGAAAGTGAAGTGCGAGGAAGGCCTATTTTTTCCTCAACGTCATTATAATTTATATTTTGAGGTAAATCAATCTTGTTCAAGAGCTGTAACACATGATGGCTATAAAGACGAACTCATAATTAGATATTCTTGGTAATAACCAGTAGATTCGGATTTGTAGAATTTTAACATATTCGTTCAGTGTCACGTCACTCATCAAAAAGACAACGTTGAAGTGTAGTGTTTTTTATCGTCATTAGTTCATGAGGTAAAAATTAGAGGAATATTGCCAGAGAGGCAACAACTAGAGACTTTAGAGTGGAAAGGGCACGGGAGTATGTGGCAACATAAGTAGGAACAATGTGGTAACAGCCTTAGGTAACTTGTGACAATAGAATTTCATTTAAATTTTTCCTGAGGATTGAGGATTGTAAATTGCTAGGCTGCAGGTTGGCTTCATTGACTCTTGATAATTTGTAAAGGCCGAATCAAATAACAAGGCCTAGTCCGTCCATAATACCTCTTAAACACTTCTCAAGACTGGGACGCAGCACTGTCTGCGTATTTTAACCGAAATACTAACTAATGTTAATTTTAGCATTGGGCTTATGGGCGGCATGGGCCACATTATTTGACTCGGACTATATGTTGATCTGCTTCTCTCCCAATATCATCTTGTAGAAACCATTGGTTAATTATTTATCATTTCAAACACCTCAGTGTTTACCTTTTAAATGTTGAACTTGTTGAAATATTAATGATATAAATTTGATTGTTAAGTTATATGTTTGAAAATTCTGCAACACCCCATCTGTGTTTTCACTGGGCGGAATAAAATTTCCCTCGAACTATTCCTGAAAATACCTCTTTATCCCTATGTCCCAATGTTAACCTTATGGGAAATAAGTAAAATTCTATATCTCGCTTATTTCTCAACATATCTTGATAAAACTTGGTAAATGGCTTCTTCTAGTTCAGATCTACTAAATATTGAATTAAAACCACCCAGTTTTAATATACCTGTAGCAGCAAACCTGCATACTCATTCCCCATGTTATTCTTATGGAGCTTACAAAAACATGTCAAATCTCGCTATGTTGGATCGAAATGTGTTGTTTTGCACTTGAAATTCGCTGAGTATGCAGGTCTGCTGCAACGGGGGTATTTTGTCTCTTGTGTAATTTTTCTAAAATTTACGGTTTTTAAGATATTTAGTTTTGAAAACAAAAAACAGTCGCCATTTTGAAATGGTACAAAGTAGAAATTTGATAATCCATAGAAAAATAGTTCTTCATAGTGGTAATCCATATACCAAGTTTGAAGTTTATACGTCTAGCGGTTCGTGAGATATGATTAAATATGTAAAAATCACAAACGGACACACAGACGGAAAACGAAGCAATTTAGGACCTATGTTTATATGAACTTTTTTACCTATTTTTACCTCTACTATCATATGCTAAAATATTTTACCATAATTTCGGGACACCCTGTATATTAGCGAATTTCCCCTATAGGAAAGAAGCTATTACCGTAGGTCTCATGGTAAGACCTAAGCCCGAGACCATGATAACTTTTCGTTTTGGGGCCACCAGAAGCAAAAAACACCATTCGTTCGAATTTATATATCTATCTATCTATCTATCTATCTATATATCTATATATATATATATATATATATGTGTCTGTGAGCACGATAGCGGCCGTAAATATGGTCCGATCTTAATGAAATTTGGTACAGACATGTAAAGTGGTGATCGATTGGACAAGTTCGTAAACCAGCCCGATCGGACCATCGGGAGGGGGGCTAAAGGGGGAATAACCCCCCCAAAAATGGGTTTTTTTGGGGTTTTTACATAAAAAAAAGAAATTAATCAAATTTTTGTTGGCACCATTGGATTCGCCTCAAAAAAACAAACAATTTAGTATTTTGAATTTGCTCTATGTCCATTGGTTACCGAGATATTGAAAGTGGTAAACACAGTACGTTGTCCCAATGTTAACCTTATGGGGAATAAGTAAAATTCTATATCTCGCTCATTTCTCAACATATCTTAATTAAACTTGGTTTGTGGCTTCATCTAGATGAGATATAATGTATTTTAGTCAAAAATCCCCGAAATTTCAATTTTTGTGGCAGCAAACCTGCATAATCATTCCCCATGTTATCCTTACGGGAAATAAAAAAATTCTATATCTTACTTATTTTTTAACATTTCTTGACAAAACTTGGTATATGGCTTCTTCTAGTTAAGATATACTAAATAATGAATTAAAACTAACCAGTTTTAACATACCTGTTGCAGCAAACCTGCATACTCATTCTACATGCTAACCTTATGGGTAATAAAATAAGTTGTGTAGTTCGCTCATTTCTCAAAATATACTGATAAGAAATGGCATGAGGCTTCATACAGTTAATATCTACTTGATTATGGCTTAAAATATCCAAATCATCAAATTCCTGAGGCAGCAAACCTGTGTACTCTCTTTCCCAATGTTAACCTTATGAGAGGTAAATGCAATTGGATAGCTTTCTTATTCCTCAGCATATCTTGATAAAACATGTTATGTGGCTTTGTATAGTTTAGATATATTGGATTGTAGCCTATAATACCTCATTTTCAAATTTCTGTGGCAGCAAACCTGCATTTTTCCATACTAATCTTATGAAGAATAATTTATTTTTGAATACCAATTGTGGGCATTTGGCAAATCACAGGATGAGGGAACAGGGCTCAAATTAAATGTTTTAATGTCAGGGACTCAGGAAAAGTACTGCAATTTCTTAAAGTTTGCTAGATAACAAAAAATAACATAAAATAACTGCCATCACAGAGTAAGGAGCGGATACAGAGAGTCATCCTATAGTTCGGCTTGTCGCCACAGAGGGCAGGTCATGTACTTTCAGCAGCAAATGTTGTTCCGCCACTCGCTCGCTACGCCTAACGTTGCCAATTCGTGCGTGCGGATGTTATCTTATCACCACGCACTGCCTCTCCTCGACTCACGGGCCTCCGTCTCAGCCCGTCTGGTGTGGGTGCCTTATGAAGCTTTGTTATGATTAAGCAATTTAGTAATTATGAAGGTAAATGTGGAATTTTCTTTTTTCAATTAAAATAAATCAGAGTGCTGAAATAAATAAAAAGATATTATAAGAATTAGAATATATTTATTCCACAAGTAAAAACAGATTTACAACATGTACATGGGTGGAATGACTGGTCATCTTCTCCTGTAAATGATGACCAGTACTGATAAATAAACATAGATAAAAACCAAAACGGTCAATAATTATTATCTTTGACTTGGGCGGCTAGCTGCGGTGCGTGTAATCAGTCCATTGCTCTCTTATTAACTAATTTCACAAACACTTTTTATGATTTGAACCTAAACAAGTGGAATAACAATCATAAAATATATTGTTTGCCTCTTTCTTAAATACATGTCATACGTAAAATAAAATACAATTTCCCTTTAATAAACTTAAACTACATTCTAAGTTAGAACATTACTGTAAAATTTGTAGAAGATAATTATATATCTTTTGTAATTAATTAAAAATAGGCTACTTATCATCTTATATGGCGTGCTTCAAAAAATCTTGGGCGTACCTAAAAACAGTCGAAAATGTTGAATCACAATTTTTGATTCGCTCCGTCCAGTAGTTATCTGTCAGTAAACGATTTTAGGTATGTAATTTAAACTTAAAGCGCCTATGCTATGCTTGATGACTCGAATTTTTGCAAAGAACATCAAATTCCGACATAATGCAAATTTAAAATCATGGCAATATTTGGTCTTTAAATTTAACATGAGTATCTCAAAAACAAAGAAACTTACAAACAGTTGTTTTATTTCGGTCGTAACTTAAAAAAACATAAAACTTCTCTATTATTTCTGTTACAAATCTAAACATTTTTTTATTTAACTAATATAGTACGTGTGGTTAGCGTTGATTTCCACCAAAACCTTGCACTTTTTGATACAGCTTAGCCACTTGGTGAGTGTATACAAGATACCAGTAGAAGTATTTTTGTCCGAAGAACCAACCTTGAATTCGTGTAGAACACCCCCATATCAGCCATTAAAGATGGCCGCCACAAAACGCATAAATTGCCCCATAACTCGTGAAAGAGTAACCCGATCGTAATAAACTTTTTTTTATTTGAAAGGTCTTTTATAAACTCAACTTTTTTGTATTTAACTTTTTTTTATAAACTTAATGGTTTTCTTTGTATATACGAAAAAACGCATTTTCCCATATAATTCCATGGGAAAGACAGATTTCTCAATAAAATGCATTTTAATTGATTTAAGAAGGCTAATTCCGGGTGGAATATCTGGAGTAGGCTAAAGACTTATGCATACTATGATTTTATGAATATTAATAAATTATTTTAGTAATAATGGTCTTTTACACATTTTTTAACAGGCCATTTTTTAATTTTTTTTAATTTTTCGATTATTTTATTGAAAAAAATTTTTTATCCAGCCCAAAAGTACATTAAATTATAGAAAATGTATTCAAAAATCGAATGCTATCGCTCAAAACAAGAAAATCCAATCATTTAACCTATTTATGAGGATTTGAATGTGTCATTGACGTCCCATAGTAAGTATATGGCGGGGGAAATCGCGGGTACATTTTCTGCGATAAAATTACTACCCGTCGGTAGAATTGAGGAAAACTTTTTGGAAATGTCCAATTAAATCATTACTACAGTATACCAAAGAAAAATGATGAAAAAATCATCGAGAAACCATATTTAATGTGCTTTTTATGATTTTTGTTTAAAACAACATGCTGCCGTGGCCGGCGCGTAGACGTAGTTCCATCAAACTCTCACAGAGCGCGCTCCTCTCGCTACCACGCTGAACCTATCTATGGCTAGCGGAGTCCATGGGAAAGCTCAGACATCGCGCAATCGTTATGCTCGTTCTTTGCCGGCAACACTTAACATTGACATCATATTAATACCGATAGCAATAGAGTAATTAATAAATAATAATATTATAATAATAATTGGCATTCAATTATATGCCTGCTAGTACGTTTGCCTCTATTAGAAATCATGTTAAGCATAATGATTTATTCCTAATTGCGTCTTTCTTAAGAGATGTATGG
>JAQJVK010000013.1:16160334-16347834 GCA_035578135.1 Flexamia atlantica | reverse complement strand
TTTGTTCTTTGTAATGTTGTAATGTTGCTGAATAAACGATTTCTGACTTCTGACTTCTTCTGACTTCTGACACACACACACACACACACACACACACACACACACACACACACACACACACACACACACACACACACACACACACACACACACACACACACACACACACACAGACAGACAGATACCATGCCGAAAACCACTTTTTTGGATTCAGGGAGCACTAAAACAAATATATCCACTAACAGCTCAAATTCGAAAATTTTGACGAAAACAATACTTTCTCCATATACTATGTATAGGGGGAGAAAGTAAAAATGTAAATTTAAAAATAACTAGTGGCTTGAAGGGGCTAAGCCCTTAATAAGGGGAAATTCAAACAATCCTTATTTATTTTATTACAAAATACCTTCATGGCAAACTGGCTTTTAGATCTACCATAATCTAGCGCATGTTTTTCAATCTAGTATCAGCATCAATTGTTTTATGTAAAGAAAGCAGACATTTTAGTTCTCAATATTTTTAAATGGCAGATATTTTACGATATTTATCGTTTCCAGGTGAATTTAAAGCAATTTTAGTATTTTTCCCGTCGTCACGGAAAATAGACAATTAATTTGAGCCCTCACCCACCTTTTTACGACTTGCCAGGCGCCTACAATTTTGACGCAAAGAATCGCCTTACGAAACTACATATATGATACTCATCAACAATAATACAAACTTGGAATGGTTTCAAACTAATTAAAACTCAAGGGCTTTCCTGTAGTTTACCATAAAAACTTTTGAGTCCCGTAGGACCTAGTGAATTTTGTTATTGTGTATCTGTAACTCCTATGCAATATCACCAGTTCTGTTCAGGCCTTATACTTTAGTAGGAGTATATTATTAAATAGTTTTGTAGGTTCGCTGTCCGTTAGACAACCCCCTCTCCTTTGATACATAATTACACTATTATAATTTAAGTTTTCCTTATTTTTAGAGAACATATAACAATGGGCTAGCAATGTTAAAAAAAATTAACAAACTAAAAATGTATTTTTCTAGCAAGAAAACGCAATGACGCAACGGTCTCACATAAGAAACCCCACATAAGTCGTCCCACATAAGTAACAGTATTATTGAGTACGCAAGAAGTATTCCTTATTCATTATTGATAAAAATAATATTATTAGTGTCTGAAGTATGAAACCTTACATTACGTCCTTATGTTCATCCAACTTTAACATCCAGTGCAGCATCAGGTATGTCTGTACGATTAACCAATTACTAGATAACACATAGCTCGAAATCGAGCAAAAAATCATATAGTAAAAGAATAAAGAATAAACAGCCTAATTATATACATTTAAAGATTAATCAAAGAGCTAAATTCAATAGCAAAATTATGGCTAAACTACTGAAACTTCAGTATAAACCTCAAATCAAGTTCATTTAATCGACCGCAGGAGATTCCGGTAAACGATTTTTTAGGGAAAATATTTTAATTTATTACAGATTGTTTATGGAATAGTTGAATGTAAATGTACACACACGTTCATTTAGGCTAACTTGAAATATTTTCATCGTTTTAAAAGACTGCGTGGGCAGCGAAAAATGTAATGCTGCCAGAAGGTAAATATAATTACTTTTAGTAGCTCTAGCCTATCGTGCCCATTGGCGGTCGTGGGGCACTCGGTTGCTTACTCAGAAAGGGACAGAAAGACCCAATTTTTCGCTTTAATGTTTTAATAATAATATAATTTTATTTTTATTCGTTTACATAAATCAAACATTTCATATAGTTAAGTATAATACTTAGAGTTACAGTTTTCTTGTTTACGAAATGGTTACAATGATAAACAGCATAATATAATTTTATGAGGTCTTATTCCCACAAAGAGTAATGTTTACTTTGTTTTTTTTCAGCAACGAAACACAATGATCTAATGTAGAGTTTTTAAAGTATTTCTAATTAGTCTACGAATAGTCCAGCTGAATGTACATTCAACCTTTGCATTACGTTCTGTATATATATTAGGTATACCTTTATTTATTTGCCTTAATACTAAGCCAATTATGTTTTTTAACAATAAGGGAGTTAGGATATTTGTTTTCTATATAAACTTGCAACTTAGTAAAAAACCTTATAAAAAGAAAGAAACAATCTATTTATAGGCTATTATTTCAATAACGCAATTACGATTAAAAATATTATAAGCAACTAGCTGATCAATCCGGTTTTACCCGTGGAAAAACAGAAACTCTTTGTTGGATTCATGATTTTTTATGTTTAGGTTGCCATGAAAACTTCATAAGCTTCCCTGTTTAACAATGAAACTTTGATATAGGCGTAGTCCTCAGGGAATTTTAAAAAATCCGTTCTTAGTGGATGCCTACGCCCTATGGGGAAAGTCCATGCGAAGTTTCAAGGTTCTAGGTGAAACAGTTTAGGCTGGTCGATTATAGATGAGTGGTAGTTGACAAATAATTAGAATATATATGAATTTACTAAAAGTTTTATTAAATAAACTGTTAGTGGTTTCTTTGTTTTACAGCAACTAAACGTACTGATCCAATACACATCTGGTAGGTAGTCTTCTTAATTACACAGAAAAAGTATTCCCTCGATAAAAAAATCCTGCAGCGTTCTTTCCTTATGGCGTTTCCGCTTTGGTCTCATGTACTGAATCATAAAGGTAGGCATATAATTATTTGCTCTTATATGAAACCAATAATATAATTTTAATAAACATAATGAGTAATACTGTACGAAAATTAAAGTCGAAGACGGTGATTTAGAAATAATTTTAAGATTTCTTTAAATATTAATCTAATTTAGTGTTCAGCTATTTGAAATCAAAACAATTACTGATCGACAAAGGCAATACCTAATTAATTTTCATTACTTTATGAAGAATATATATTCTTACTGTTCATAAACATTCTAATATACAACCTGTAATTGTTCGTAAAATCAATTGAACGAATTCAATTATATATCGGAAATGCTTATTTTATTTACTAAAGGAATCAATTTTAAAGTTTCATAAATAGTGAATATAATTCAATTTTCGGTTTTAGTTTCAGTTGGAATTAACCTGAGGTCAATGTTAAAAGTGTTGCCGGCAAAGAACGAGCATAACGATTGCGCCATGTCTGAGCTTTCCCATGGACTCCGCTAGCCATAGATAGGTTCAGCGTGGTAGCGAGAGGAGCGCGCTCTGTGAGAGTTTGATGGAACTACGTCTACGCGCCGGCCACGGCAGCATGTTGTTTTAAACGAAAATCATAAAAAGCGCATTAAATATGGTTTCTCGATGATTTTATTATCATTTTTCTTTGGTATACTGTAGTAATGATTTAATTGGACATTTCCAAAAAGTTTTCCTCAATTCTACCGACGGGTAGTAATTTTATCGCTGAAAATGTACCCGCGATTTCCCCCGCCATATACTTACTATGGGACGTCAATGACACATTCAAATCCTCATAAATAGGTTAAATGATTGGATTTTCTTGTTTTGAGCGATAGCATTCGATTTTTGAATACATTTTCTATAATTTAATGTACTTTTGGGCTGGATAAAAATTTTTTTTCAATAAAATAACTGAAAAATTAAAAAAAATTAAAAAATGGCCTGTTAAAAAATGTGTAAAAGACCATTATTACTAAAATAATTTATTAATATTCATAAAATCATAGTATGCATAAGTCTTTAGCCTACTCAAGATATTCCACCCGGAATTAGCCTTCTTAAATCAATTAAAATGCATTTTATTGAGAAATCTGTCTTTCCCATGGAATTATATGGGAAAATGCGTTTTTTCGTATATACAAAGAAAACCATTAAGTTTATAAAAAAAAGTTAAATACAAAAAAGTTGAGTTTATAAAAGACCTTTCAAATAAAAAAAAGTTTATCACGATCGGATTACTCTTTCACGAGTTATGGGGCAATTTTATGCGTTTTGTGGCGGCCATCTTTAATGGCTGATATGGGGGTGTTCTACACGAATTCAAGGTTGGTTCTTCGGACAAAAATACTTCTACTGGTATCTTGTATACACTCACCAAGTGGCTAAGCTGTATCAAAAAGTGCAAGGTTTTTATGCTAACCACACGTACTAATATGATACTTGAAATTAGGCTATGGTAAAATATTTTAGTGTATGATAGTCATCGAAGTAAATAAACATGACAGTACAGGTAAAAATGTGAAAAAAAAGATTTATGTTAACATGGGTCAGAAAGTGCTTCGTTTCCCGTTTGTGTGTGTGTCTGTGCTTATTACATATTCAATTATGTCTCATGAACCTCTTAACGTAGAAAAACTTCAAAACTTGGAATATTGATGACCGCTATTAAGATCTATTGTTGTAAGAAATATCAAATTTATTCCTCGTACCATTTCAAGATGGCGTCTACTTTTAGTTTCAAAGCTATATATATCTTAAAAACCGTAAATTTTAGAAAAAATATAAAAAGACAAAAAAGTTGCAAAATGTAATCCAGTTAACGCTAATATTAAGATTATGATGATCGGGCTACTAATAACGGAGAAATTTTAACTTTTCTGAATAAAAATATTATTGAGTATTCAATAGACATTTTGATTACAACAAACTTTATTATAGATGACAAAAATTGTTTAAAAGAGAGAGATTTGGGATCTTCCTATTCTTCTAGGCTTCATCTAACTTGCCACTTTTAATAATCCATTGTTGGACACATGCAAAATTTGAATTTAACAACAACAAAAAAAGAACAAAATCAATGCCATCTGTTTTTGGTACAAACAAAAAAAATACTATATAAAATTAACTCAACATACCCCCGCCCGTGAACCACACTGGGGTTCACTGAAAAAATGAGAAACATAAACTAAAATCTGATGGGAGTTATGATTACATTTGGGATTAATCTTCTGTTGGGAAGGGTGACACCTTGGTGACAGCCCGAGTGAGAGATCCTTTGTTGGTGCGAAGGTGCACAACTCGTACAAGTCCGTCAGGTCCAGGGGATGTAGCTGTGACACGACCTATCCTCCAGCTGAGGGGTGGAGAATTCTCTTCGTGGATTAAGACAAGGTCGCCTTTTTTGATGTTTTCTTCAGGGGATTTCCACTTTCCTCGTTGCTGTAGAGAATGGAGATAGTCTTGTTTCCACCGCTTCCAAAAATGCTGAGACATAGCTTGAACGAGTTGCCATCTTGAGAGTCGATTGGTGGGTACTCCTTCCCATGTTGGCTCTGGAAGAGCGAGAAGAGAGCTTCCGACAAGAAAATGTCCAGGTGAGAGGTAGTCGACCTCCAAAGGGTCAGAGGACAGCGCTGTAATCGGCCTAGAATTGAGGATCGCTTCTATCTTCGTAGACAAGGTAAGAAACTCTTCGAAGTTAAGAAGTTGATTCCCAACAACCCGGCAGAAGTGATGTTTTATGCTCCGCACCATTCTCTCCCATAAACCTCCTTGGTGAGGTGCTGAGGGGGGTATAAAATTAAACTTGATCTGGTTTTCATTACAAAACTTATTAATGGCTTGTTTAGTATCATTCTGTCTTAAGAGTGACTGAATTCGTTGTAGTTCTGATGCAGCCCCAACGTAATTAGTCCCACAATCTGAGAAAATATTAGAGCATAGGCCTCTACGTGAAACAAAACGGGACAACGCCGCAATAAAGGCTTCAGTAGACAAACTACTAACTACTTCCAGATGAACAGCTTTAACAGCCAGACAAATGAAAACACAAATATACATCTTCACAGGACTTGTTCTTCGTAAGTTATTAGGTTTTACCATAAATGGTCCCAAAAAATCAGTTCCACAATTGTGAAAAACCTTAGAGGGAGTGACTCTAACTGCAGGTAGATCACCCAACTTCTGAGAGGCTAATTTAGGTTGACATCGAAAGCAGCGAATACATTTAAACAATCTTTTTTTGATTGCACTTCGAGCGGAGAGAATCCAAAACTTTTGAGAAATAATTCCTTGGAGATAGTGTGGTCCTGCATGTAAATGTTTAACATGATAATAATCAACGATCAAATTTGTTACATGGTGCGACTTAGGCAAGATAATTGGGTGTTTTGCAGCGTAAGACGCTTGAGAGTGCCTAATGCGTCCTCCTACACGAATCAATCCACTCTCGTCTAAGAAGGGAGAGAGTGACGCCAATTGTGGAGAACAAGATTTGCCCTTTTTCAATCGAGAAATATTTTCGAAAAAGACTGTTTGTTGAATCAATTTACAAATAGTTACTGTTGCTTTATCAAGTTCTTCAACTTTTAAAAATCCTGATTCTTTCGTTTGATTTGATAGGTTGTATCTGAATCGTAAAATGTAGGCGATGACTCGCTGGAGGGTTGACCATGAGGAAAACTTTACAAGAAAATCAGGTTCTTGGGTGGTTACCATTATTGGTAGTGGTTCGGCTTTGAGTTCCGGTAATTGCTCCTTTTCGAGAGGGATAAAGCGAGGAATAGGCCATGACTCCTGCTCCAAAGATAACCAATCGGGACCGTTCCACCATAAACGGTTGTCTTTCATTGATGAGGGAAGAGTTCCTCTACTGGCAATGTCAGCAGGATTACAGTGTGTTGAGACATGTTTCCAAATATGAGTAGGAGTGAGCTCTTGTATTTCTGTGACTCGACTTGCGACATAAACCTTTAGGCGAAAGGGCACAGTTTTTATCCATGAAAGAACTACAGATGAGTCACACCAAGCATGTACTTCATTCACTAGGTAATTTTGCGAAAGTATGGACTTGGAATAGTTCAAGAGTTTAGACAAAAGGTGGGCTCCGCAGAGCTCAAGTCTGGGAATGGATATTTTCTTAAGAGGAGCGACTCGCCCTTTAGCAATTAGGAGATGTATGTTTATCTCTCCAGAAGAGCTTACACAGCGCAAATAGACACAGGCTCCATAACCTGTTTCCGATCCATCACAAAATCCGTGTAAACTTATTTGAACAGCATCAGCTAAGGAAACGTACCGAGGTAAGCTAAGTTCACTTAAGAAAGGGAGTTGTTGTAGGAACTTTGACCATTTTTCATTGAGATCTGGGGGTATAGGGGCATCCCATGACAAACCAAGAACCCACAAAACTTGGATCAATGCTTTCACCCAAAGGGCGACAGGAGTTAACCATCCATTTGGGTCAAAGATTTTGCTTACGGTTCCGAGAATACCTCGTTTGGTGGGTGGAGTGTCTGGTATGTTTAGTTGGTAAGAGAAGCTGTCTGAGGTTGGGGACCATTTTATGCCTAAAACTTTGAAATAAGGTTGATCAGAGGAGTTAAAGTACATGGGTGTCTCTTTATAAGAATCTGGCAGAGTTTCCATGAGTTGAGAGCTGTTACTAGTCCATTTCCTAAGATCGAAACATCCTTTGGAAAGAAGTTGTTCCACCTCATCTTTCAATAGCAACGCTTGATCTGTGTTATTGGCACCTAAGATTAAATCGTCTACATACACTTGTTTCTTTAGAGCTTCAGCTGCTAGCGGAAAGTTTGTGCCTTCATCATTGATGAGTTGGTGTAAAGTTCTTATGGCTAAGTATGGAGAGCAGTTGAAACCAAATACAACCGTAGTTAATCGATAGACTGAGGGAGGCATATCTTTCTTTTCCATCCAGAACAACAGTTGATAGTTCCTGTCATCTGGATGGATCATGATTTGACGAAACATTTGTTTTATATCGCATGAGAAAACAATCGGTGAAAACCTAAATTTCATCAGAACATCATTCAGATCATTATGTAGTTTAGGCCCTGTATAGAGAATGTCATTAAGACAGACACCTGAGGAGCTACGAGCACTGGCATCGTAAACAACTCGAAGTTTTGTTGATGAGGATTCTGCTTTGACTACTGCATGGTGAGGCAAATAAAATTGTTTATGATCATTTTTAGGAGGAGGGTCAACTGGTTCCATGTGTCCAGATAACAATAGGTCATGTATGGCTTTACTGTACTCAGCTTTTACTTCAGGCTGACTTTCTAATTTCCGTTCAAGCGATAAAAATCTATTGCGAGCACAAGTTGATGAGTCACCAAGAGGTGGGTGATTGTCTTTAATAGGAAGCCTAACAACATATCGACCTTCAGAAGTTCTAGAGACAGTGCTTAAAAAATGATTCTCACAAATTTCTTGTTCAGATGTTACATGAAGTTTGTGTGGGGGTTCCTCTAGGGTCCAAAATTTCTGTAGAGAATTATGCAGGTCAATATCCTGTGTGCTCAGAAGAGAAACATTGCCATTGTCATGAGAGGCTGTTTTATTGGAATTGACAGCAGAAAGGGTTGGGGCAGAGCCTATGATAAGATATCCAAATACAGAATTCATAGCAGCAGGAAGGTTCTTATTGATGATAATGCGTTCTCCAGTAACTACTTTGGTGAACAGGTCAGCACCGATAAGCATATCTATCTTACTGGGAATATGAAATGTTGGGTCAGCAAGGACGACATGTTTGAAGTAGTCTTTAACATTTACAGGGACTGCAGTGTGGGTAAGTTCGATGTGATTCGATCCAATATTACAACTGGATGTTTAGTCGCAATAACGTCTCCACTAAGTGATGAGATGTCAACATTCGACAGTCCTTTAGATCTTACTTCTACTGAGGATAGGCCATCTAGCTTGGAGTTACAAAGAAAGTTTCGTTTTACCTTAAGTAGACTAGCAACATTTTCGGTTATGCAACTTACCATAGATGCAGAGTCAATAACGGCTCGGGCTACTACTGTGTTACCGCTATCAGACTTCAAGTGTACTAAAGCAGTAGCTAACAATATAGTGGTGCTGGAGTTTGAGGAAACAGCTACAAAGGAAGGCTCAGAGTGATCAGAAACTGACAATGAAGCTTTGTTCATTTCGTTGTGGTTTGGAGAATTGTACTTGTGGACTTAAGGTCTGACCTATCATTACTAGGCCTACTAGTTTGATGTAAGAGAGAGTGATGTTTTAGCTTGCAGTCAAAACATGTTTTATTTGACTTACAATCCTTAACAGAGTGAGATGTTCCTAAGCAGTTCAAACAAAGATGGTTTTTCTTCACAAAATTGTACCTTTCTTGAACAGACAAATCTTTAAATTCTGAACAGCGATAAATGTTGTGATCCGTTTTACTACAAAATACGCATGTGGCTTTCACATCACGAGAAGCGAGCAGGCTGGTGCGGTTTAGGCTTAATGGGGGCTTATGTAGGCCTATCTGAGTGGGGTGAGGGCTAGGCCTCTTACTATGTTGAGGGTAACCTACATTGCTTGGAGTGGTTTTATGAGAGTTAGAGAAGTTAGCGGCTTCGAGACAGGAGCATTCATTTTCTAAGAATGTCATTATTTCTTCTACAGTGGGTAAGTTTTGAGAGTTTATGCGAGAGCTTTCAAATTTTCTGCGAATATCTGCATGTAGCTTTCTTAATAACATGGCTGAGAGTAAGATATTTTCTTTAGCTATGTCATGATTTAATGCAATAAGGGCTTGAGCATTTTCACTATACAAAGATATGAATGAGCGAATGTTCTTGAGAGAGATGTCGGTTAGGTTAGGTAAGTCTATTATGTTGTTGAGATGTAGGCTAATAATTTTCCTACTGTTTTGATAACGTTTCTGGAGGAGATCCCATGCTACATCATAATTTTCAGCGGTGATAGGCAGGTTTTTTACTACATTAAAAGGTTCTGCCTGAAGGGTAGAAAGCAGATATTGAAATCGCTCGACTTTGGAAATGTTTTCATTTTCGTGTACCGATACTTGGAATAGGCTGACATATGACAACCATTGTTCTGGTGAACCATTGAATGTTTTGAGAGATAGAGGAGGGAGCTTTAGTGAGTGGCTATCTATGTTAGAAGAAGAGGTGCTAGGCCTATGAGATAGGCTACTCGTTTGTGGGCGGTCAGTAGATTGGGTGCTATCTGTGTTCAAGTCAGTGTTTGGGACAGGCCTAGGACTAGGTGATTTTGGATCTTGAGACAAACCTAAGTGTTTCTTAACAAGGGTTTGGATCCCTACATACAGGTCAGAGATAGAATCTTGCAGCTGAGAGAGAGTATCTTCATCATAATCATCGGGTAGATCCTCACTACTAAATAATTTTTCGAGAGAAGTTTCAAATTCTAGGTACTTTTTGTGGATTTCAGTGTTAAGCAATTCCAACTTATTAATCTGTTCTGGGGACAAGTTACTACCTTCAGATACTGTATCTAAGGCCTCAATGTTGGTTTTAATCTTAGATAGACGATTTGAGATGGTACTAAACTGTCTTGAAATAGTAACAAACTTCATTCTGTACGGTATAGAAGGACTTGTTATAAAACGAAAAGGCTAAGTTATAATACCCTACTTTGGGAAAGCGATTCAAATTGGAGAAGGTGTAAGACAAAATAAACAGTATTTATTACTTACGATTATATTTTAAGTTGCAAATCTTTAATTTGTTTGAGCTAGTAAAGTTTTGAGGTTACTTTACTTTGTTTACGTGAGTTTCGGTAGTTTTCGTCTGCAATACGAATTTGACTTAACAGATGGCATTGTTACAATAGCGCTTAGTGGTGGATTTGAGAACTACAAAGTATTTTGTTTTCATTTAAAATAACAAATTCACAAAATTAATAAAGTCTGAGTAAAATTGAAGTATATAAATGTTTATTCGATATTCCAAAGTTCTTGTCTTCTGACTTCTTGTTTTGAATGATGATGTTAAGAATGGATACTGTTTTACCTCTGAGTGCGTAGACTGTAAAATCCAAAAGAGCTGCCATTTAATCATCCGGCGCAGGGGGAACATATTGAGTATTCAATAGACATTTTGATTACAACAAACTTTATTATAGATGACAAAAATTATTTAAAAGAGAGAGATTTGGGATCTTCCTATTCTTCTAGGCTTCATCTAACTTGCCACTTTTAATAATCCATTGTTGGACACATGCAAAATTTGAATTTAACAACAACAAAAAAAGAACAAAATCAATGCCATCTGTTTTTGGTACAAACAAAAAAAATACTATATAAAATTAACTCAACAAATATGCTTCCTTAGAACTTAGTGTCTGTTATTTGCATGTTGTTTTTCGGAAAAATTAAACTACAATCGATATTCCTGATTAGAAAAGTTTGGAGATAAAAAATATTTTGTGGAAAAATCAAAATGGCGGATATCTGGGTACAGTTAGATTTTTAAACTAGAAGCTGTCAAAACGAGGAGGAATATCTTTGGTGATGAACTTTTTTGTTTGTAATATAATCATATGTTTCTACCTGTCAAATATTGAGGTTAGATTTAATCAAAACAAACAATATTCTAAGCCATTTCATACAATTGTTTATTTTTTTGGATTGTCAACAAAGGCATTACAAGATAAACAGAAACACATGATTTTACTTTAAACAAAAGAAGTGCATTGCCAAAGATATTCCACCTCGTCTTAACAGCTTCTAGCTAAAAAAATCTAACTGTAAAAGGCATTTTAAGATATACCTTCATATGAACTTTTTTGCTTATTTTGACCCAATAAACCAAGTTATGGAGTTTGGTGACGGACTTTATAGACATCCTGTCTATATATTAGTAGCCTTCAATATAAAAAAAAATTACTTGAAAGTTTTCACTGAAACACATTATTTAATTTTTTAAGTTTTTAATTGTTGTACGGAGCATTTGTTTATTGATCAATATGAATGTATGTCTTTAAATTGTTTACAGTAGATGTGTTTTTAATGACAAAATACCCCGTGGTATTGTATATAAATATGACTCGTCAGTTTATGTGAAACAAAATTTCAACAAATATCTTACACGCCTAATCTTAGTAATTTTTAACCAAACGGCAAGTGACGATATCTTAACCACAGTTGTTTTTAAACACTTCAAATGACATTAAAATTTTACAATCACTTTGCTAGTCTAACGCCTGTATAAAGGGTGATGGAAATCAGATTTTCGTTTCGCTCCAGATAATGTGGAACATCAGTTGATGGTATAATTTCCCGTGAGAGAATTATTGGACCCTGTACCTTAATTTAACAGATTTCCTTTACTCATGCTTGCGAGAAATCTCAGCTCATTGTATCTGTGATGCTACTTTAATAATTTGCTTAAGTCAAGAAAATGTGTATTTCTATTGGTTGACGGAATATGTGTGGTTTTACCCGCCAGATTTTTGTTTGGATTACCAACTGGAATGTGATGGACACTCAAGACGCCCGTGTGTTGTCCACCGCATTGTAAATATTGATAAGATAATGGTATGTTTTCTTCGCTATCTCTAGTGGATAATCAATGCGCTATCCATTCTCCACTTCACTGAATCTTTAGTTAACAGTTTTTCTATTCGCATTTCTTATTACAATACACTATAACCAAGTATTGGTTTTTATACCTAAATAAGAAAAAATATAATTTTTTATCAATACTAAAACTTGGGTTGAATGGGCCCAAAGTCTCTATTCATATTTAGAGAAAATTTGAAGTACCTGGTGGACCGAGCCTTGCTCGCGGTATTATTTTATATTTACCAGTTCATCCAATTACAAAAAACCATTCAAAAATATTAAAGTATAAATGCACTTTTTTATGTCTCCATGCAATATTTATCCCACACGCTGTATTTTTCTTTGATGGATGCAGTTGGCAAACATCTGTTACTATTTGTTACTGATTACTTTATTTGTTTACACTCTCCTAGTTGTTTTGTTGATATCATGGCAAGCCATAAGGCCAATGTTAACATTTTAAAATTTTAAAATTAATTTTATAAAGTTATTAGATTTTTTTCTGGCCAACGTAATCTGCATAGAACACGTTTTTAAGTCATAAATGACTTATTTCCAGACTTCAAAGGAAATCATCGAAGCCGACGAAACGAACCCACGCAAGATAACATTACTCATATAACAATACTTCTTTATTTCAGTACAATATACCTTCATAGCAAACTGACATTTAGGTCCACCGTATGATAATATATAGCGTATGGTTTAAAATGAAACAACAGCACCACATTTTTTCATGTAAACAATGCAATAATGCAGACGTTGAATCCCAATCCTTTTTAAGATTATAGTTTAAAAAAATTAATCGCGTATCAAACTTATATTACGTAAAAAAGAACGGTAACAGGCTCACAAGAATAAACCAAGTCTATCAGCTGAGGCTGAGGCCTGTGGAGCGGCGTCAGCGCGAGGGGATAAGGGGACGGCCAAGGTCGCTCATACACGACGACGTCACTGCCCCACCAGTCAACTTACATCGTTTGAATTTAGCTCGGTTTGCGTTCAACTTGGTAGCAACGCGCGCGCTTTTTTTTATCGCAGATAAGCTCTTGACGGTGGCGCTCTGCCGTGATTAACGCGGGAACTAACTCAGCGCGTGACGCGCTTTGACTATCTGCGTCTATATCCTTTCTCTGTGCTGCCATTTAAGTAGCATTGGGAAGTAGCATTGGGATCTAAAACGTCTGCTTTGTTTACATTAAAACATGTGAGCTGATGTTTGATTCAAAGCCACATGGTGGATACAGACATATGGCTTACTTAAAGGCCAGATAACTAAATATGTCAAATAAATGTACTATAGCGAATACAGAGTGTTAAGAATCAGTGAAACGATCAATCGCGGGTTTGAAAATAAACTTCACTCTACAGCCGCATTCCTAGATGTAGCACAGGCTTTTGACAAAGTTTGGCATGAGGGCCTTGTATACAAGATGCATCAATTTGGATTTCCCTTGTACTTACGAAATATTGTACAATCTTTTTTAACTGACAGGACCTTTTCCGTCAGACTCAACGCAACTTTTTCCAACGTTCGCCCAATAAGAGCTGGTGTTCCTCAGGGCTCAATTTTAGGGCCCCTTCTGTTCAACGTCTTTATGGCCGATATACCCGTCCTTCCCCAAGCTACCCTTGCTCTCTATGCTGATGATACTGCCATTATCACCCAACACCATGACATCAATCAGGCTGTAAACTCATTACAAGAAAGTGTTACGACTTTGAGTAACTGGTTCAAAACTTGGAGACTGTCGCTGAATGCATCAAAGTGTGAAACAAAAGTGTTCTCTCTTAGGAAATACAATGTGCCCCCGGAGATTCTGATCGAAGATAAAATTGTTTCGTGGAACCCTGATGATCAAGGTGTACAATATTTGGGCATATATTTAGATAAAAAACTAACTTGGAACTTGCATGTAAATTCAAAATTAACACAGGCATATGCTCGCTTAGCCATGTTGTTTCCATTAATAAATCGTAATTCAACATTGAAACCTGAATGTACCCTTTTGATTTACAAAACAATTCTCCGTCCTTTAATTATGTATGCTTGTCCAGTTTGGGGCATGTGCCTATCCCCCACTAAACTTAATAAAATTCAAATTTTCCAAAATAAAGTTTTAAGAATAGCTACAAACAGCCCTTGGTACATTCGAAATGCGCAAATAAACCGTGAATTAGGCCTTCGTTCTATTAAAAACTTTGTAACAGTGACTACAAGAAAATTTCTTTCAAATTTGCACCTCGTCCCTGGAGCAGTGGCATTTAACATCGGCGAACCAACCCTCAACCGTAGATTGAAACCACGAATCCCTCAAGATTTTGGCGACATGTTGGAAGAATTCAATTGAATTATTTCTGCAAATCAATTTTTTGTCTTTCCTTATTGTTAACTATTTTTATTTAATTTTGTTCATGGGTGTCTCCAAATAGAGCGAACCCGATAATGTTATGGCTGTACTGTTATCCTTTCTGTGCATAATATTTTGTGTATTGACCCAGAAATAAAACCATGTTAAAAAAAAAAAAAAAACAGATTTTTACTGATGATGTTTATGAAATTTTTTACTCAAACTTAAACAGCTGGTCATTTCCCCATACGATTAAATTGGAAAAGCCAGCTGTTTTGAAGTTTTGAACATTGCATTTTCGTGCCAGTTATAGGCTATTATTTTTTATAGCCTGTTGATCTTAAAAGCCACTAGGAGAGTATTTTTGCACGCTTTCTTTTGAATGTGCAAAAGAATGGGGTGGTGGTAGGCCTGGCCTACCTGAGAAGTCTAAGCAAAGTACGGTCGATATAATTTTTAATAATAGTGCCAATTTTTGAAAACAGTGTTTATTTATCTACCTCTTGAAAACTTCCAGAAGGTTTGCTGAGTGATATGTTACAAGGACAATTAACGTAGTCGAGCTGTAAGTAATTATTTGTTCGAAAACGTAACTAACCTCTCAGGCAAAGAAGACGACCAACGAGTTTGATAACAGCTATCTTGTCCGCGGCGCATCGCCGGTGAGACGCTCGTACTACCAACATCACGGAACTGAATATACCACTAACCGCTGTTTTTCCTCTACCGTCAAGGGACTACGCTGCTGACCGATTTCTCCAGCGCCTTCATTTTCTACCACGCAACACCTTTCCAGAAGTGCATTGAGATTGTCGACTGCGTTTTCAAGGAACTCTTTCCAAGCATAAAATAATTGTTTACCATATACTGCATGTAATATTCTATTGATTTACTGTATGTCTATTAGTTGAATTTTTAATTGTATATGCATTTTTTTAAATAAATTTATTGATTGTTATTAACTTATTGGATGTATTTATTTTTTGGTTAGTTTATATTTAATTTATCGGGAGCGTTTCATTTCTTCCAGATTTCATAACTACCAGACCGATAAAAATTATTAAATATTAACAAACTCACAACTTCCAGATATCACTTCTACCAGAGTATGATAAATTAAATATAAAATAAATGTTGTAAATAACTTCCAGTTTTCATAACTTCCAGATTTCACAACTACCAGGTCTTAAAAATGAATTAAATTGAGCGCCTCACTACTACCAGACCTCACTACTACCAGGAGTACAGTCCGCACCAAAGCTGGTTGTGCTGATTGCCTAGTTCTTATTGCAGGCACTTCGGCGAGCGTGTATTTTTGCCGCGCCGCTTTATCTGGTTATCTCAATTAAAAGTAAATAGTTAACAAATAAATTAAATAGTTTTATTGGTCACATTTAATAATATTATTCGAATTCTGGTTTTTTTATTTTAGTTGGATAACTTTCTGGTTGACTGAATGTAAAATATGGGTAAATGGGAATGCAAATTACTAGTTTTTATTTTCCTCTCCACTTCAGTTTTCAATAATTCCTTTATTCTGGCTTTATGACAAAATGCGCATCGTAGATCACCATGAATGAGTAGTTTAAATTTGACTTGTATGTACGGTCATAAATTAAAGAAGTGCAATATAAAATTGATATTTGATCAAAATCGCATCAACTACGCAACGGGTTAGCTAGTAATACATTTCTTTTTAAATCTACAGATACTATTTATGTTGTGCTTTATGTTTGCTGAGTGTATTGTAACATAAAGCACAAAGAAAAGGAGAATAAGAAGAATGAGTTTTATTGTTTTTTTATTCAAGATGTGGATTAAATAACATGCCGATCTCTCGAAGAGAGAGAATTATAGAAAAATTGGTCGACAAAACTCGAGGGCTATGTTAATAAATATATATTTTAATAAATTATAAATATATTTTAAAGCAATAATACAACTCGAACCAAATAATTTGAGATACATTTAAACAATTCAAATCCAAAATGAATTTTCTCTCCAGCTATAAGATTATAGGTCAACAGAATTTAGTATCACCAGGGGATCCATACGGAAATCGCGCATTTTAATATTACTTTCATGAGCGTTTTCATATTTTTTTAACTGTTGCAGACGATCTATTTTTGTTTACGATCTGACTTTAGTAATCTGGCTAGCGGCGCAAAGACCTAAACTAACTATACATTTTAATAACCCCTACGCCATTGCGCTAGATCATAAGTTTTTCAATGACACCACGATCTTAATTATCCCCGTCGCAGCAGACCTGCGTACTTAGCGAATTTCCATAGGATTTATTTTATATATGTGAGCAATCATCTTATTTGAAGGAAAGTATAGTTTGAATATGTTTTGTAAATAATAAACTAAAAATGAATATTTTAATCATTCGTGAGCTTTCAACTTGAGGAAAATTAACAAGGGGATCATTCTTTCTTTCTTTCTTTTTCATATTCTTTGAGAACAGATTAAAGGTCAAATGCACATTGGTTTTCATTAGTACAATGATGTAATAAACACTTTTTGTATTTTATATAATTCTAAGTCTTTTAATTTTCTATGAATATAATTTTGTTATATACTGTACACCTCGGATTATCTTGGATTAATGTAGCGGAACACTGATCCGGATAAAAAAATCCGGATAATTCGAGGTCATTACAATATCGCCATCGCCTATAAATAGCGAACACAAACCTTAGCCCCTGCTAAATGATGCTGCAAACAGCTTATCAAGACTGTACAACAAAATAATCTTTCAAATTTTACGGGGGGTTTAATTTTGAAACAAATTTTAGAATTAAGCCTCATTATTAATTCTGTGAATATAATGTTAGGTTTTACTGTACTTACGGTCTAGGTTTCGAATAAAACGCTGGATTAAAATATTTAATTTATTAAGATTCGATAATCATTAATCAAAATAACTCAAACTTTAAAAAATCATAACGAAACTTAAAGTGCGGTAACTGAAAACTAATTACTGTAACTCTTCTTAAAGAAGTAACTTAACACATCAAATGACAGCAATAAACAAACTTTCAAATAGCCAATGTTACCATATCGCCGGATTTCCTCTGAGATTACTGGATTTTAAGGGTAAAATTTCAACTCCGGGGAATTTCAATAAGAAATGGGAAATCTCCTCTTTTTGGGCTTTACAGTGACACTCGTTAAAAAATATGAAGAATATTAAGTGAAACTCCTATTTCAGAACAGATAAATATTTACATCCATAAGTTTACTGCTAAATAAAAACACTGTCTTTTGTCTTTTAAAATTCTAAACGTATTTTATTGATGGAATATTTCGTTTTTCGATTGTCCAGTACTCCCGATATAAAGCGCTTACAACTCTAAGATCTCTGAATAATTCCAGTTTAAGACGGCATTCAGAGTGGTTGATTTAGATTCGTGGGAATTGTGTTTTAGATTCCTACCTTAACACTGGGACTTGATAATTTTTAAAATTGTATGTTTAAGTGAAGTCAGATTTTGTTCATGTATTAATTTTTTGTGTTTTCAATATTTTATAAGTAAACTTACTTAGTTTTATACATAGTTATAAAATGAATGTATGGTTAAAAATAATATATATTTTTTCTCCTTTGTCTGAAAATGTGCAAATTAGTCATAAACAGGACTATTGTATTACAGACTAGCTGATAAACACGGTTTTACCCGTGGAAAAATAGAAAAACTTTCTTGAATTCATGAGTTGATGTTTAGGTTGCCATGACAACTATATGAGCTTCCCTATAGTTTAACATTGAAAATTTGATGTACCATAGGGCGAGGGAATTTTGTAAAATCCTTTCTTATCGGATGCCTATGCCCTGAGAGGAACGTTCATGCAAAGTTTCAAGGTTCTAGGTCAAGTAGTTTGGGCTCTGCGATGAAAGGTGAGTGGTATTTGACAAAAATATAGTAGATTTCTTATCAATTGGATGCAACAAAAAGTTTTTTAATGCCTATTTCCATCAAAGTTACGGGGGGGGGGGGGGGGGGAAGCGTTGGGGTAAAATCTTCTCTTTTTCCCATATTACCATATGGGAACCCTAAATAGCCGTAGTCTACCCCTTTGTTGATTACTGCTAGCGCCCCAAGTAGCAACCAAGAAAACTAAGTTCCCGAAAATGCTGTAATTTACCGTTCAGGCAATACGTACTTTTTATTCTGATTCTAAATGCGTACAGTAATGTACTGCACTTGTATTTTATATTGAGAAGGCGCATTTAACCCGTAAACTTGCTAAATTAACATTTTTGCCATGAATTTCTTTGTTTATTTCTCGGATGGACCGATCCGGATATCCGGGATCCGTATAATGTGGGGTCCGGATAATCCGAGATGTACCGTACTCAATTCCACGTTCACCTTTCAGTACAGGCCTAGGTATCTGCCAGGCCAGTACAGGCCCGGGGCCCGGGGCAATCTGCCCCCTTTGCCCCCCCCCTCTCGGCGGCCCTGACGATTGCTATCACAATCTTTTACGAAGAAATAAAACCCATCTCCGCAATTACGTACTCCTCACGTGGTACGTAACCTCATTCACAGGTGGGTCCTCCATGACGAACAGACAACTAAATATTATTTGTAAAATTAATGTGGATTTTGTGGTAGAAGTAAATGAGCAGTCGAGGTTTCTTTAAGAATATGAAAGAAAAAAGACTAAATATTTCATCTCTGAATGTTAGCAGATCCAGAGCGTGTGACCAGAAGGCGTGTTTTACGGATCAAGTCTAGTTCTAAGAAACGTTCCTAACAGTACTGGCACAAAAAGGTTTCAATCAATAAAACTGAAAGTCCCTTTGTTAACTGAAAGTCCTTTTGTTAAAACAAATAAGTTGTAATAATTATTGCTCTTAACTTTTTTCAAGTTGAATAACCTCTGCAACCTCTTGATCTGATGTAAAGATTAACAGCTAAAAGGTGTGATTGTAATTCAGCGTTTCTACAGCGTTTTAAATAGGAATGATTTTACTGCCGCGCGCTCGCTCCTCCGCCGCCGGCGCCGCGCCGCTCACCTTCTTTCGATAATCAGGGTAAGGGGGAAATACAATTTTTATATTCCCAATATGTGAAGTTACACATGCGATATGATCCGTCTATGGGTATCAATAATTGGACTTTATAGCCAAAAGCGTATTTAAATTTTTTTGCTGTGTTAGTTTTAAAACAAAAAGAAATAATAGTTGGTTAGTTGTGTCTGCTGATTGTCCACTAGATAGTGACACGTATGAATTACTCGGTCGTTTTCGTCTATTTTCACGGGGACAGGTTTGGCGCCAGCGAACGGAAAAAATGTAATATTACTTGAATATTACCCTCCCTCTCACAGTTGATAGTTGTTTTAGTTCTAGTATATGATGGAATAAATCAAGGATAAGAAAATATGTGTAAGTGTGCCGACGCACAGTGTGATATCCTCTCAAACAGGTGGATTTTATTAAAAATAAAAATTTAATAAACTCATGAAATCTCTAAAACATTAAGTAGTAGGTGTGGTTTTTAAAAACAATAAGGGTGGTTTTCGGAGATCGGTATTAGCTAATGGTGGAGCTACTTAATACGAGAATTAATTAAGATAATACTCTCATGAAAAATCGGGTTTCGGAGATCCGAATTATAACTGGCGCCAATTCTTGGGGCCCACGCAGTCCATAAGACTAATGTTAATTTTAGCATTGATCTTATGGACGGCGCCGCGGCATGGGCCCCAAGAATTGGCGCCAGGTATAACTTCCTCAACTCTCGTATTAGCGTAGTTTACTATTCGACTCGAGGGAGGGAATCACGGGGAATTTCATATTTTTGGTAGTGGTACGAGTCAAGGCCGGAGAGACGGGCTCCGCCCCAGACCGCCATCCGCCACTCGCCACTCCATTGTTTTGCTGCTGCCGGAAGGGGTTGGAGACGTTGACCGCCTTTACCGATAACTTATCACCTGTTTCACCGTTTTCCTAACTATGAAAAATGAGTATGACTATTATTACTAATTTTCGTTGTTTTTTCTTTATGACTATACCATGTACAATATAAAAGGGTCACAAAATAACTTAGCGGATGACAGCCTTATGGGTACCTTTATGGGGGTCAAATGGGAACAGACCTTTTTCCAAAATCATCAATGTTATCATTTATTTAATTTCGTAAGGCGATTATTTTCGTTCTTTGCAAAATTTTGGGCGTCTGGCAAGTTGTAGAAAGATGGGAGAGGGCTCAAAGTAAAGGTCTCTATTCCGTGATGGCTGGAATAATACTGAAATTGCTTGATATTAATCAGAACACGAGAAATAACGTTAAATATCTCATGATGGTATAGCCTCTGAATCACTGTATATTACCAAAAAAGGTGTAAATTACCTGGAATACAGCCAAGTGATCCGTCTATTGGTGAGAACTACCAATGGTTTCGTACCTTCATGGGTAAATTTTCAAGTTCTAAACATAAGCTAAAACATTCTTCTTCAATGATGGTGTGGTTGAAGAAACGTCAGACATAAAACTTACACGAAAATATTGAGACAAACAAACGGACACACGAACGTTTAATTAATAAAAACGAAAAACTGGCCAATACAGAACCGCACGTGTTCATGAATCGTTCAAATGTTTATGTTAAATAAGTTCATGAATTTTTATTCATTTCTACCGACGGATAACCGCGCGCCTCATGTATTTTCCTTGTTCTGTATTTATTACGATAAAAGTCTGAGCCTGTCCTTTTTCCCTATGCTTAACATGGGGCGACCAAAAACTTCTTTTGGACCTTCAAAATGGATGAAAAACAAGGATTATACTATTATGATCGATTTTTCACATTCCTTTAGTTATTTTTCTTCATTTTTATTCAGGTTTCACCTCAATAATAGTTTTTTTACTCCATAAAATACCGAAATACCCCCGTTGCAGCAGACCTGCATACTCAGCGAATTTCAAATGCAAAACAATATATTTTAATCTAACATGGCGAGATTTGACATGTTTTTGTAAGCTCCATAAGATTAACATGGGGAATGAGTATGCAGGTTTTCTGCTACAGGTATGTTTAAACTGGTTGGTTTTAATTCAATATTTAGTAGATCTGAAGTAGAAGAAGCAATTTACCAAGTTTTATCAAGATATGTTGAGAAATAAACGAGATATAGAATTTTACTTGATTCCCATAAGGTTAACATTGGGACAACGTACTGTGTTTACCACTCTCAATATCTCGGTAACCAATGGACATAGAGCAGTGATTCAAGATACTAAATTGTTTATTTTTTTGAGCTGAATTCAATGGTGCCAACAAAAATTTGATAAATTTTATTTTTCTATGTAAAAAGCTCAAAAACCCCATTTTTGAGGGGGTTTATCCCTTTTTACCCCCCCCCCCCTTCCGGTGGTCCGATCGGGCTGGTTCACGCACTTGTCCAATCGATTACCACTTTACATGTCTGTACCAAATGTCATCAAGATCGGACCATTTTTACGACCGCTATCGTGCTAACAGACACCCACACACACACATATATATATCTAAAAATTCGAACGAATGGCGTTTTTTGCTTCTGGGGGTTGCAAAACGAAAAGTTATCATGGTCTGGGGCTTAGGTCTTACCATGAGACCTACGGTAATAGCTTCTTCCCTATAGGGGAAATTCGCTAAAAAACTAGGCTAACTCGGAAAATGGCCTGTACGTATATCTTTTTGAGGCCATTATTCTGACAATAGTTGACCTATTGGAATAACATTTCTGTGCGTATAAGTTTTCAACCTTGAGAATATTCTAAATTTAGCCATAGCCTTGTTGAGCCCCTCAAAACGTATTTTATTGAGGAATTAGACTTTCCCATGGAATTAAATGGAAAATGTAGTTTTTCAAATATACAATGAAAACTATTCTTTCGAAAAAAATGTTAAATGCAAAAAAGTTGTATTTAAAAATTATCTTTCAAACAAAAAACGATCGGAATACTATCACCGGAGTTATAGAGCAATTTATGAATGTAATGGCGGCCATCTTTAATGGCTGATTTGGGGGTGTTCTACACGAATTCAAGGTTGGATCTTCGGACAAAAATACTTCTACAGGTATCTTCTATACACATACCAAATGGCTGAGCTGTATCAAAGAGTGCAAGGTTTTTTCGCTAACCACACGTACTATCTGTTATTGACAGACGAAAGCCGCCAAAATATTAATTATTTCACACGCTACAGTGTTTTCAAGGAAAAATGGCTATCATTAAGGCCGGAAACTTGAAAAGAATTTATGTTTAGAGGAAAAGAAAAAGTTTTGGCCTGCTGAAAAAAGATTGTGCCCCCATTGCAGCAGACCTGCATTTTCAGCGAATTTCAAATTTAAAAGAGCATATTCAATCCAACATAGCGATATTTGAAATGTTTTTGTAAGCTCCACAAGAATAACACGAAGAAAGAGTATGCAGGTTTGCTCCAGCAGGTATGTTAAAACTGGGTGGTTTTAATTCAATATTTAATAAATCTCAACTAGAAAAAGCAATATACCAAGTTTTATCGAGATATGTCGAGGTTAGGGAATCCAATCCCGGGATCCCGCGTGATTTTAGGGCTTATTCAATCCCGGGATTTTTCGGCTAAATCCCGGAATTTTCAGGATTATAAAGTTACGTGTAAAATCGATATTTACTAGAATCTTATCACAATGTTATAACCAAGAAAAACCAGTTACATGTTGTTTTTGATCAAATAATCATGGTTTGATGAGTTATTAGTCGTCTTGTAGTAAGTATAAAAGTAGTTTCCAGTTAATATTTTCAAGCATCAAAAACAAATGCATAAAGATTTTAATTTGTTTCTGATACAATGTATTGCAATTGCAATTAAGTTTCATTAAGGTGCTCTAATGATCATTTTTATCGTATACTTCTAGTTTTTCTAAGCGTATAGGCCCTGTATATTGCTACTATGTGGTAGAACCTGTGAACTTTATCCCATTCACATTTATTTGTTTTTAACAAAACCGATAATCAAGATTTTAAATAGTTCTAGAGATATAACACAGAAAGCAGGGCTAGCAAGTCCATTATAAAAAAACATATTTATCCAGATTATAATTTTGATTTCTTATAATGAATATTGACTTTTTTAAGACAACAGAAAATAAATACGAGTGTTTACCCTATTGAAACTAAGACCAACAGTCCGTAATCATCTTAATTTATTGTATTTCTTTACTGAAAATTTTAATGAAATTGAAAAAGGAACGTAAGTATCTCGGGAGGTGCCTCGGATATTTTCTAACAAGTTATTGACAATGAATACACATTTATGCATGTTTCAACGTTTAGACGATTGAGTTTTCAATTATCATTATTATAATTAAATATTAACCTAAAAAAATCAAGTTTTAAAATGCATTACAAATTTTAAAACCTGTATTTTGTTAGTGTTGTTGGATCACGAACGACATTGAAGTGTTAGCCTGCCTGTTTTACTCGATTTCGAAATGTACCAATAACAATACGTATATTCAGTGAAGAAAGTTACGTTATTTGCTTAGGTAGAAATTTGCCAAACATTTATTTAAAATGATGCGAAACAAAAAATGGGTCAATTTGAAAACGTAATTCCTTGGCCACTATGACCAATGAATAATTTGTTATAACGGCGAGTTGCTAGTTTATAAATGCGGTTTTCAGTAAAACAGTGGTTTGTCCATCCTCTTACCATTTTTTTGTTAAGACCAATAAAAATGAATGCAAATAAACGGTATCAGGAAACTGACACATACTTTCTCCCTTCAAGTCATTTAAAACCAGAAAACATATTAGTGAAATAAAACAAATTAACAATTAATTATCACACAAATATATACCAAATGCTATCAAAATCTGTTAGTAAATAACGGAGATATCGATTTTTACATATTTGCCATAAGAATAACATTGGACAACGTACTGCGTTTACCGTCGAACTAAATAAATATCTATTATCTCCGCAACCAGTTGACGTAA
The DNA here is from genome assembly GCA_035578135.1 of Flexamia atlantica. Taxonomy (NCBI): domain Eukaryota; kingdom Metazoa; phylum Arthropoda; class Insecta; order Hemiptera; family Cicadellidae; genus Flexamia; species Flexamia atlantica. Next base: position 16,323,236 of record JAQJVK010000013.1, on the reverse strand, counting down.
ACTACTGATTCAAAATTCTAGATTATTTAGTTTTTCAAGTCAAATTTATTGGTTGCAAGTATATTTTCTTTAGAGGTCACGGATTTTGTGAAATTTGAAAAATATGAATTTTTAACACTTAAACCCCCATAACATCTGAACCTGAATTTTTACAGACATGCGGGTGGTGTCATTTTGTTTGTTATCTTAAGCACTAAAAACCATGAAATTTTTATCAAAATCGTTAGCCGTTTATGAGAATTTTTTGGATTTTTGTCATTTTTCATGGGTTTTATGGGGTAAATACCCTTCAAAATCAAAAATTCAAAAAAATGAAAAATACGCCTGGAGATATACCACGGCTTTATACCTACATGCCAAATTTCATGACAATCGGACCACTGGTGTCGTCTCTAGCTTTGTTTACATCCACACACACACACATCCACACACACAGACAGAATTGGAATTTTACAGACACCACACCAAAAACCACTTTTTGGATTCAGGGAGCACTAAAACTAATATATCCACTAACAACTCAAATTCGAAAATTTTTACGAAAGCAATACTTTCTCCATATACTATGTATAGGGGGGAGAAAGTAAAAACTGATGCGTAGATTTTGTGTAGAATTAACATAAAGATTCAATATACTTTTCAAAAGAAAACTCTCAAACAGAGACCCATGAAGACGCGCCAACCAATGAAGATCCATGTAAACTAACCCCAATTAATGCAAAATAAATGTTGTTGCACCGTCGCAATTTCAAAGAATAGAACGTATACATTGACACTTTTAAAGCAGATGAAATAAATGGACTTCTCGAATTCCGTGAGGAATTTCTTATCCATATTGAGGATTCAAGTCTAATGTGTTATTTTTAAAAGTTCGCCCCGATGAAAAGTTCAATTTATGGCAATTTTATAAAAGTGATATGACACAAAGGATTGGTCTAGAAAATTAAAGAAAATCTCAAAAATTCATACACTCACTCATTGACAGTTATTTCACGCCAATACTTCATTCATACTCAACATGAAACTAACGCATATTTTACCAATTTTTTTAAGTCACGAAGTGACGCGGGCTGATAGTATATATATTTACAAGTACCGTAATTAGCTGCATTTTGAAAACACTAGAAGCAATTTAGTAATTACACACTGTACGACGCGGTGAAATGACTGCGATCGGGAGGCAGCTACACTGTACGACGCGACGCGGTGAAATGCCTACAATCGGGAGGCGGCTACCCGCTCAACAACTCTTGGCTCGGACTGTACTGGAAGTTGTGATGTCTGGTAGTTCTGACGCTCTCATTATTTTGTCATTTAATACCCCTGGAAGTAATGAAATCTGGGAATTAAAATATCTGGAAGTTATGATGTGATTATTATTTAATTTTATACTAAAGTCTTCTGGTAGAAATGATATCTGGAAGTAGTGAGTTTGTTAATATTTAATAATTTTTATCGTCCTGGTAGTTGTGAAATCTGGTAGTTATGAACCCCACCCAATTTATCTATATATATTTTTGTACTTAGTTTTAATAACTTTTGACTATTTGTTAAATTTGACCATCTTGCTGACTGAAATGCCTCCAATTACCCGTTCAAGAGATATGTTAGGAGTGACTGATGGGTTATTTTTTATTGACGACGAAGCGATTGAATTAGTGTCCAGCTTTTATTCAGAACTTCGCTCTACTATAGCAACCTTTGGTGAAGAGTCAGTAGTAAAGCTTATCCCTCATGTTGGCAACATTATGGAAAAACTCAATAAAGTCTGTAAAATTAATGAAGAACAGCGAAATGAAGTTTCAGACCTCCAAGACAGACTCTCCTCTGCTGAAAGTAGATTCAGCGGCCTGAACAAAAGCTTTCAGGACAAGTCAATCACTTGTTGCGAGTTGGAGGAACTATATGACACAGATGTTGAAAGGTTGAGTCGTGAACTCGAGGAGTTTAAAGCGGCAAATTCAGAACTGAAGCGAAAGTTGAAACTGAATTCGACTATTGAAGACATAAGGAGAGAAAGTGAAGAGAGGCTTGCTCAGATGACTGCTGATCGACAACGCTTGTTAACTTCAATTGAAGTTTTAGAAGCTGACGTTAAATGTCTAAGGAGGGAGTTGAGGCAGGCTGAATCTAAGTCAAGGCAGAGAAGGATTTCTTCAAATGTAGATTTGCTGACTGAGCTGTCCACAACTGATGACGCTAGATCACCACAAAACCAGCAACAACAAGAAAGCCAACAGCAGTCTATGGAAGTTGTGAAAAACATATCTGTTCCAGACACATCTGCCATGCTGCCGCCCATCTCACCTACACCCTCACTGACGTGCCCTCCTTTCTCAACGGAACCACAAAATTCAGTGCAGCCCTCTCAAGCCAAAGGACCGTTTGAAAATGTTCTTCTGATCGGTGACTCACACTTGAGATATTCCGCTAGGAAGTGTGAGCAACAAGGGGCTTTTGTTGAATGTTGTCCTGGGGGGAAGGTTTTAGATATTAAGAATAGGTTGCTTAGTTATGTAGATGTAAACTTGAGTGTTATATATTTCCATGTTGGCTGCAACAATCTGAGACGTGGCTATCGTGGTGGCCCAGGGTACAACGGGGGGCATGGGAAACGTGAGGCTCTCCACGCCGTGGCGGACCTGCTGTTCACTGCCAGGACACAGTTTCCAAATTCAAAATTGATCCTCAACAGTGTTCTAATCAGGCGAGACATTGGCTACAAAGCTCTCCACGACTTTAACTGTCAGTTGGAACTGATGTGTGACAATTTCGGAGTCACTTTTGTGGAAGCAAACTGTTGTGTTGGTAGGAGGGACCTCGTCCGGGACGGTGTTCATTTCAACCGCCGAGGTGTCTCTCGTCTCGGGCATTTGTTCGCGGACGTCACTACCGCTATGTTGCGATCTCTGGATACTTCACAAGTCTCCCCTCCGAGTGACCAGGCTGAGGTTGATGTCGTGGTGCCATCACCTGTTCGCGGCTTGGATCTGGGCACGGTGGACGTTGCCGGCCATAGTGTTGTCCAAAGTGACAATGGCTGTGGTGCGGCCGAGGCTGCGGTGCCGGGAAACTAGCCGTGAGGGGGGGATGTAACCGTAATCTTAGAATTGGGCATCTCAACATGCGGTCACTCAATACGGGGTTCACAGAAATGTGCGCCCTTGTGCATGATTTTAATTTTGATGTCTTTTGTGTAACTGAGACATGGCTCCAGCCTGGCACTCCACCAGAAAGCTATGCATTACCAGGCTACACCATGTTGCGGTGTGACCGCAATTCTGGACCTAGTTCATTAGATAATGATGAAGTAACAGGTGGAGGTGTCGCTTTGTACATTAAGCAGGAATTAATGTACCATCAGCACACCTTTGGTTCAGAATTAGATCTTGGTATTGAGGCTCTTTGTGTTGTCCTCAAAGTAAAGAGGCGGAGACTTGGTCTGTGTGTTGTTTACAGGCCGCCCAATGTCAGGTACACTTGCCTTGCTTCGTTGTTTCACTCTCTGTTTGTTGATCTGGCAGTCCAAGTCAACTCTGTGATCTGCATTGGTGACACAAATATTGATCTGAAGTCTACAACGTGCCATAAATCAAAATACTTACGCCGACTCTTGCAAGAAACTAACACAGTACAATTGATTAAAGAGCCAACAAGAGTGACAGCAACCTCGGCCACATTGTTAGACCACATTATTGTGGACAAGTCGGCCGAGTTCAAGAGGAACGGCGTTATTGATGTTCCTGGAATCACAGATCACAGAGGGAAGGCGATTACAGACCACAAGCTAGTATACTGTGATCTAATTTTAAAGAAAGAAAAATCAGAACCAAAGATTATTTCTTACAGAGATTTCTCTGGATTCAATGTCAACGAGGCGGTAAAAGATTTATCGGATATGGACTGGAAAAGTATTACAGAGATAAAAGGGGTTGATAACATTGAAAATGCCATTACTTCCAAAATACTAAAAGTGTTCAACACTCATGCGCCAATAACATACAAGAAAGTGACTAAGAAAAAAGCCCCGTGGAGAAATGAAGAAATCAAAGTCCTGACAAAAAAGAAAAACAAACTTAGAAACAAGTATTGGAAGTCACGGAGTGAGAACGATTGGGAGATGTACAAGTCCACGAGAAATACACTGAATACAATGATCTGGCAAGCCAAAAAAAGATATTTCACAGATAGAATATCATCGACAAACAATAGTAAAGAATTTTGGACCTGCTTGAAGCAGTGTGATGTACATAGACACCCAGAATCTGAAATTGTACATGATTTCAATGTTGATGACATCAATAGATACTTCGCAGAAATGGGGTCTGACATAGACATAAATACTGATGTTCTTGACTTTTTTAAGAATAACAGGCAAAACGAAATCATTGGTGAATTTAGATTTGTTGCTGTCACTGAAGAAACAGTCAAAGCAGAAATGAATAGAATTAAATCTAAGGCGGTAGGTAGTGATGAAATATCCATTGAAATGATCAAAACTGTGAGTCCATTTGCTATTGAGTCTATTACCCATCTGGTAAATGAGTCATTAAAAGAAGGAATATTTCCACAAGCTTGGAAGAAAAGTATCATTCGACCACTACCTAAAGCAGCAGCCCCCACTTGTGTTGAACAGTTAAGACCAATATCTATATTGCCAGCTATGTCCAAGATCCTAGAGAAAGTTGTCATCAAACAGATAATTGAATACGTGAATAACTGTAAATTGCTCCCAAAACTTCAATCAGGCTTTAGGAAGAACCACAGTACATGTACCGCCCTAACAAACTTGTTCAGTGAAATGATTGACAACAAGGACAAGGGCAGACAGAGTACCCTTGTAATGCTTGACTACTCAAAGGCGTTTGATTCTATGGATCACGATATGTTGATTGCAAAATTGCATTACTTGGGATTTGGTGAAGATATTGCCGCATGGGTTCAATCGTATCTCAAAGACAGACTCCAGGTTACCAGACTGGGGAGTGAAACATCAGAACCCCTTGCCAAACGGCGAGGTGTTCCTCAGGGTAGTTGCCTGGGGCCTATCCTGTACACTCTTTATACAGCTGACTTTCCTAATTGTGTAAAATACTGCACGGCTCACCTGTATGCTGATGACTCCCAGCTACTTTTTTCATATGAGCCAGAGCTTATGAAAGAGGCCTTCAGTCAAATCAACGCTGATCTGCAGAACATTTCAAAATGGTCTGTTGCTAACGGCCTCAAGCTCAATTCCGATAAGTGCACCGTTTTACACACTGCACCTCTTGACCTCGTACAGACTCTCAAAAGTAGTGGAGTGAGCATATCACTTGATGGTGGGAGTCTAGCAGAGTGTGACAAGATCAAGACTCTCGGTGTAATTCTTGACAAGGGTCTCACTTTCACGGACCATGTCACACATGCTACCCAGCGAGCCGTAGGGAGGCTGAGAGGTCTGTATAGGTTTAGGAGTCTGCTGCCAGAGGCCGCCAAATTACAGCTTGTGCAGTCACTGATTCTATCAGTATTTTATTACTGTTTTCCTGCATATGGCAACAGTCTTTCTAGGGGCGATTTGGGTCGGATCCAAAAGCTTCAAAACTCTGCTATTCGCTTTGTTTTTTGCTTGAAGAGATCTGACCATATATCCCCATACCGCGAAGCGGTTAAGCTGTTGCCCATGGAAGCTGTTTGCAGGATGTTGACATGCTGCATGATACATAGGGTTTTGATGACAAGCGAGCCCGACTACCTTTGCGAGAGGCTCTCCTTCCGCGATGAGGTCTCTCAGCGCAGGACTCGCCATGGTGGGAGGCTTCACTTTCCCAGAGTCACTCTTGAGCTCGGGCGGAGAAGCTTTTCATACTTTGGCCCCCGGTTGTATAATGAGCTCCACGATGACCTTAAATGCTTGAACTCTGTTTCATTTAAACTTAAATTAAAAAGAATGTTAATTGGAAATGCTTAGTTTTAGTTTTTTCGTAAAATACTGTACACATGTTTAGTTTTAAGTTGTAAATATTGTGACGATAGTTGTTCTGAAAAGCTGGTCTTCCAGAGAAACGCTTGATTGAATAAAGGCATTTTTATTTATTTATTTATTATTTATTTATTTAATGTATATTGATTTTACTTGATGCGAGATTTCATTTAAATTATTTATTTATGCACTTGAAATTCGCTGAGTATGCAGAACTGCTGCAACGGGGGTATCATACTTATTTAACGCTAGGGGTTTTTTTTGTGATCATTACTCCTCCGAAACTACTGGGCCGATTTCAATAATTTAGGTGTCGTTTGAAAGAGCTTGGCGTGAAGTTTTGCAGGAAATAAAATTTATGAACGTTAGACTAAAGGGAACAGCCCTAGACGCCCTTAAAGTTTCATATTTGTCCATAAGATTTAACATGGGAATATAAATTTGAAACAAAGCAGGTGAGAGGAACAAACAAAGATGTTCAGCAAAGCCAGGTGTTTTGAATGAATTGAAACCATCTTGAACAATGGAATTGAATTGTTCAAGATATTCAAGATGTTTTGAATATCTTGAAGCAAACTTTAAACATTTATTTATAAGTAGATTTTAGAAAACCATTTCAGTTTGGATCAAGATTAAGGCGGGATGTATTTAATCGCAGATACTGAATTACAGAAAGTTTTATTATAATAATGTAAAACCTACGAAACAAAGTGTAGGTTTTTGAAAACATATTAATTCTACAACTAGTAAACCCGTTGCTCGAAATCGAGCAATTGTTATGTATTGATTTCAAAATAAAAATAATTACGGTACAGTAGTCTAAAACTATTTTATTAATTACTAGCAGTTCCCGTGGCTTCGCTCACGATAAAAATTATAGTTTAACCTTGATTTGACGAATCTGAAGGGGCTGAACGAAAAAAGGTTATAAGGGAATATTTAATGTAGAGGACTGTTTACGTGCTATGGCGTTGTTGTAGTTAAAAAACAGATTTACTCGCATTACAATAGATAGGTTTTTACAATAGATAGGTACAATAGATAGGTTTTCTTTTCTCAGCCATGACTCAAAAACGGCAGAACCGATTTTAAAGCTGAATGTTCGGAACAGTGGCGCTATCCGTCGATAGTGTTACAAACTTCAGTCACTTGTTTACAACTTAACATATGGGCGATTTTCTATATATTTTGAAAGGTTAACTACAGACTGTAGCACTTATTTTTTCCGTGCAAAGCCAGGAAACCCTCGGATTAGATGAAAAAGGAATTCGCCAAACTATTTTGGGGGATGAATACATTAAGGACGCCCTTAGGGATAAACTGTAACTCCCGTTGCCTAAATAAATATTGAGCCACATTTTATGATTAAACAGATAATGTACATAAATTGATGATGGATGAAACCTTAACTAAATGTAACTTTTAGATAGTACGTATGACCTAAATAAATTGACAAAAAAACCATAAAACCATGATGAAAGGAATCAAATTATAGATAAGCTGAAACAACGTATACGTTTGAGAAGCTATACCCTCTGCTTGACTGATGAAATCGGAAATGCAAAAAAATATCATCCATTACATTTATACGGGAATATTTCAAACCTTTGACTCCGCCAAAAAAACCTTAAAACCCAGAGAGTTTTATAATTTAAGGATTACTATATAAATAGATCACAGAATTAGATTAAGCTGTTACAGCACAGTCTGTCGGTGACTAAAACATTATCGTACCCCCCTCTTTCAGTCTTGCGGGGTTTTCAAGACTCAACCAAAAAAGGGAGAACGCTCTTCAGGTTTTAAACTATAGAGGTCGAATTAGATGAAACGCCAAGTCATCGTAACAGGCATAATTACAACTCCCGCTATTGAAATAAATATGTTTCCATATACTGAATTTTTGATTAAATTAATTAGATACTAAAACTAAACTAAATGTAACATTTATATGGTACATAATTATGTCCATAAAATAAATCAACAAAAGAATAATAAAACCGTGATGAAAGAAATAAATTTATAATCAGAATAATCGGAAAATTTGAAAAATTCGGCCTCGCCAAAAACCCCTTTATACTACGAATTTTGTAAAATCCGTTCTTAGCAAATGTCTACGCCCTAAGAGGAACATCCATGCAAAGTTTCAAGGTTCTAGGTGAAGTAGTTTGGGCTGTACGATGTTTCCACTGAGTGGTATTTGACAAATATGTAGTAGATATAAAATAGTAAATAAAAATAGTAATTAAAATAGTAAATATATATTTTTCCAAACCAATCTACATAACACCAACTAATAATAATCAAACAAAGCCAGCAATATCCATAAAAAATAAATGAAGTTATAGCTATATTATAGTGTGAATATTGTATGAACACTTAACAATGAACTATACAAAAAATAGCACAAATTATGATTTCTCTTGGGTTAAGAGTAATTTTAGGCAATTCTTTTGGTAATTTAGGGTAATTTTCTGAAAAATGTAGGGCAAAAATGGTTGGTCATGGTGGAGACTTTGCAAGCAACACTCAGTCAAAACATGACGCCCAGTGTTGCCGCTTTTGGGGATTTTTCTTGGCCTTCAGGATTTTTTTGTCAAATTGAGTATGAATTGGAATTTTTGGCGGATTTTGGTGGAGGTAAATAATAAATTAGATATGAAGCAAATATATAGTTATAATATATGAAGTGAATTTTTTTACTGTACCCACATATCTACGGTCATATATATGAATTTTGGGATGATTAGCAGTTGAAAGGGATTTTTATTGGATTTGGCTATTGGATGGGGAAAACTTGATGTTTTTCTTTTGTTTTCTATGGCTTGGCGGATTATTGTAGGATTTTTACTTTGGCTGGGAAAAATATGGGGATTTTTCGCTAGGCAGTAGGGAAAATTTCCTGGGTAAGTGTTGGCAACACTGATGACTCAGATGTCAGAAGAATCGAAGCTGGCGGATCTGCATTTTGTTGTCTTTTGTGAGGAATTGATAAGTATCAGTAGCAATAACTATATTTCAAACAAATTCTCATTGATTCTTTAGGTAATGCAATCCAATATCAGCTAAGTTTTGTGCTACACAATTGGCTCAATCAATCATTTTGTAGATCTTAACGATCATACTCATTCTAACCTACTATTGCTTCGTGGTGTTTTGTCTTTTTTAGTGCGCTTGTTTTGGACGACTTTCGATTGATAAACAGATATTTTACTTCATTTTAACTACTTCTTACACTTTTATCATAATTTTTGTGGTGGGCTCTGTGGATCATATGCCCTGGATTTGGATACCCATCAAAGATTTTCCTACTAGGCCTATTTCTCTAGTTTTAACTTGCAACCTTGTGTTCACAGAGTAGTCCTACCACGAGAGTAAGGCCCAACCTACCTATGAGAATATTTAAGTCTAACACAATAAACCTGTGTGAGGTACTCAGAATATGGGTACGAGTTCCATATCTGATCTTCTGCCTTTTCAGGTTATGTTTGCTGTTTACTAAGGCTACAGGTGTTTATGTTTAGTTCAGTAACTGAATTTTTCAATATGGTTTAACATGGGTAGTTCATATTTGCTTTAGGCCTATTGTCTAGTCCAACTCCGCATTGATTTCATTATTCGGAATCGACGTCAACCATAACCTAGGCTATTGTGTTTGGTCGACTAATTCAATATACTGTTCCGTCAACTTTCAGTAGGCCTTACTTACGGAGGGGAAGCATCGATAAACACCAGTAACTGAATTCAAGTTCAAGTTTACTATCGAATCCTTTCTCAAATAGCCCAAGAGCCCACGACTGCCAGACCTTAGTTTTTTTCATTTATAAAAGCTGAAAGTTTCTCTGAGCAATGTTCCGAGTACACAGGTAACAAGAATCAGCAACTATGAAGTTTGACTACAGGTAGTGGTTGTTTTGGCTAATATTCGCAGATTCATACAATTGCAAGCTTCGAATCAAAATTACAGTAAACTCCCGATTATCCGCGGAATTTGGTGGCGCAACTACCGCGGATAACGAAAATCGCGGATAATCCGCAAGTGTTGAAAATGGGACAGAATAAAAGAGAAAAACAATTCCACCATTAAAAATCAATGTATTTAACCCTTTTAAGGCCGACGGCCGTAATAGGCCCCCGTGGTAAAAAGTACGTTGAAGGCCGGCAGCCGTAATAGGCCCCCGTGGCAAAAACTACGTTCGCGGCCGACGGCCGTAATAGGCACCCGTTCACTTTTCTCTGTTTACTGGCTGGTTGTGTTTTCCAAAGGCCATTAAACTTGATATTCCCTTGTAGAGGAACATCTGGGCTTCATGAATAATGGAAAATACTGCCGTTTTAGCCTAAATTTCCTAGTTGTCTGTATAGCTTTTCATGTCATGATCATCTGCTGGCCATGTGATGATTTTGTTGCTGTTTAATTTTTGTGATTTGTTGGTTATGTGATGAGGTTATTGTTTTAATTGATCAAATATAATTTATTAAATGAGTTGTGTGTGCTTGACTTGTGTTTTCGATGAAGAATGTGCAAAAGAAGTTGAGATAAATGACCTGTAAGCGAAATCACCCTCCTGTATGCAAATAACATGGCGTATGCCATTTAGGCCTAAAACAGCGAAGTGTCAATTTTTACCTTATCCCTTATAGTTCTGTTATTAATTAAGGTAGGTACTTTAAAATTGGCATACTTCCTGTAAATAAGTTTTACTTTATAGTAATAAATGCTTTTTGGATGTAAAACAAAGTTATATATTTTTTATATGCCGTCAAAGTGGAAAAATATAAATTAGCTCATTAAAATTTTCTTATATTAAATCCGTAAACAAAATTTCTTTCTGATGATTTCATAATTTATTCTAAAGCATTTTGAAGCCCATTTAATTAGGAACAATTTAAAAAAAGAATTATAAATATCTGACAAAATTGTGGAAATTATAGCCCTTTAACTAAAACTATGCACAGCACATAAGAAATGGCTTGGCCTTTTTCGCAAGTACCACAGTTTGGGAGCTGGCCTTTTTCGCAAGTACCACAGTTTGGGAGCTGGCCTTAAAACGGTTAATACAGTCAGGGGCGAACTAAGATTTAATTTTGTGACAGGGTATATCCTATAACATCACGGTAAGCGAGTATCGCGTCACAATAGACGAATATGGACGTCGCGGTAAACGAATATCGTCGTCGTGGTAGACAAATATAATTGTCGCGGTAGACACATATTGTTGTCACGTCGCAGTAGACGAAAATCATCGTCGTGGTAGAAGGATATCGTTGTCACGGTAGACGAGTATCGTCGCTGCGGTAGAAAAAATATCGTCGTCGGGTTATACGAATATGGACGTCGCGGTAGGCAAAGTTCGTCGATGCGCTAGACAAGTATCGTCGTTGTGGAGACGCCGCGGTAGACGAATATCATTGCTGCAATAGATAAATATTGTTGTCACATCGTAGATGACAAAAATCATCGTCGTGTCGCGGTAGACCAAAATCGTCTTCGTGTCGCGGTAGACAAACATCGTCTTCGCTCGCGGTAAACAAAAATCGTCTTCGCGTTACGGTAGACGGAGAAAGCCTGCGCGCGTTTTGTACTCTTAAAACTTGTCAGATCAGTCTAATTTTTTTATAAATACGTATTTTCTTGCTTTTTGTAGCACTCGCGGATAATCGGGAGTTTACTGTACTTAAACAGCTGGTAACTTCCATTTAAAATAAAAGGAAGTGAACAGCTGTTTTAGTAATGTATAAGCTTGCAATGATATGAATCAGAGAAAATTTGAATGATTTAGCTCAGTTCCCTTCATACCATCTTTGGAATAATATTATAAATCATGTCATTCACCGCTTGACATTTATAATAATAACAACGATAGGACCTAATAAATGCCTTTATTTCAAGCGTTCCTCAGTTACAAACAGTTTTTCATGATAACTCAAGACAATGATAGTAGGATATCCTTCACTCATATTCAGGGTAACGTCCTCCATGAGGTACCTGTCTTATTAAAGTGATTAAGTGATTAAGAGTGTCAGTATAAAAAATATATCATCAAAATATATAACAAAAGTTTGGATATTATTATTTTATTAGCAAACTGTCTTTCAACTTGTATTTGAAAGAATTTAAAGAATATGATTTTAGGATGTTAGGGGGGGGGGTCATTGTAAAGTATAGGCCAAAATAAGAGAAACTTTTCCGGCCCAGTTGAAGCCTCACTTTCTGAAAATGAAGCTTCAGACCCCGATGTGTGTTTCCACGTTGTGAGACCTCAACCCGATACAGTACCGCAGCCTCTCACTCAGTTACTGGGGCTCCTTGAGTGTAATTTTAGCATTGTTACAACCTTTTTTCTTGACATCTTTAAAAATTATACGAAGGGTAATTATACAAATGTTATACCGTAATTTAAAACCTGAATTTCATGTGTGTTACATGGGGGGATATTGATGTTTCCTCAGTAGCCAGACAGTTCCGACAGTTTTAACATCTCTTCAGACAACTCTGCAAATAATATTTGTAAATACATCTTTCATAATTACTATAAAGAGAGTAGGATTATAAAAAATTACCAGCAGGAATGATTCAAAAACCAAACATTATATTTTGGAACAGTTTTTATACATTTTTCTATTGTCTGCGTCATACCATTGCAACATTTGATTGACCAGTGATACTATGACGTGCCTAATTTTTCCTAATATCTAATCCATCCACCACACTGCCAGTTTCCAACCTAAAAACCTGATTGACAAAGTCGAATTTGACAGCTGGTAGAAAATAAGATAGAAGATAGATGACGGTTCTCATGCCAGTATGGTTTACGGGACACACTTCGTAGGTACAGGTATCAGCTTCAATATTACTTAAACAGCTGTTCACTTCCTTATTATACTTTTTATAGAAGGTGCCAGCTGATGAAGTGATTTCTAAGCTTGCAATGATATGAATCTGTGAATATCAGCCAAAGTAACACTACCCAATATTCATAAATGCTGAATCTTGTTACCTGCATTAGGAACATTAGGATTCTTGTTACATTAGGATTCTTGCTAATTTGCTGGGTACTTTAAATCTACTTTCACTACATCCTCTTTAACTGAAAATGTCATTGACCCTCAAACTTGTCTGTCTTCCCTAGTCTTAATTATTAGTCAAGTTTGTGAAGGTGATGTGAATGATGCAATTAAACAGCTTAGTGGTAAACGATCTGCTGGCCCAGATAAAATTCCGACCTATATTTTTAAGGGTTGTCGAGAAATATTTGTCAAACCACTTTGTATAATTTTCAATCTTTGTTTAGCTAATAATGTGTTTCCTGATTTTTTTTTTAACTGACACGGGTTACACCTATTTTTAAGAGTGGAGATTCTAAGCTCATTAATAACTATCGACCTGTAGCAATTTTATCAACTCCTTCGAAAATATTTGAGATAATAATTTGCAAAAAGATTTATGTCATTTTTGACTGCATCACTGTCTGATAAGCAGCATGGTTTTCAATCTAAAAAGTCTATTGTTACGAACATGTTAAATTTTACAGAATATGCATTACTTCAGTTGGATAATAACTATCAGTTAGATGTAATTTTTACAGATTTTAGTAAAGTTTTTGACAGAGTAGACCACAGTTCAATTTTAAGTAAAATGCATCATTAAGGTTTCTCGTCAAATTTAGTTAAGTTTTTTATTCTTATTTTTGTAATAGGTGTCAGTATGTTTCTTATATGGGGCACAACTCTGGTAATTATGTAGTTACTTCAGGGGTTCCGCAGGGGTCTAACCTGGGTCCTGTATTTTTTAATTTGTTTATTAGGGTGAAGTGGGGTAAATGTACGCACGGGGCAAGTGGACGCGTTGACTATAAATAAGCCATAAATGGAAAAAAAATTTTTAATTCATCTTTTTATGTGATTTGAAATGTGATCTTTCAGATTCTGAAGCCAGAAATCAGTATTTATAATTGTTTATACATGAAAATTAAGTTTTAAAACACCTTTGCATTTCTACTTACTACGAAAGTACCGCCTTCAAATTTTGAAAAATCATATAAAATCAAAAAATAGGAATAGAAATTTGAAAATTGGTACACTGTTGCAGTTTTGTAAGAGGAATCCAAAAATGTGGTTTATGTATCTCTAAAATGTATTGTTAAAAAAAAAAGGGGGGGACGTACACTTTCCCCGGGCCAAACAGTGGTTGGGGTAAGTGTACTTCCAGCCCCGGGGTAAGTGTACATAGCCCTAAATGCAATGGAAATTGGCTTATCATGTTAGGGACAAGTTTTACTCTCCTAATTTCATCTTTCTAGTTGATTTAACCTTTGAACCTTACACTTGACCTGTGTTTTAAATAAAAAAAAAACATTTTTTTATTTTTTTAAATAAAAAAAATATTTTTTTCATTTTTTTTAATAAAAAAAAATAACAAAAAACTAGCTGTAAATATGTTCATAATAAGTATTTTCAAAGCAAGTGAACAGTTCCTTAAATATAGTGTTAGTGAAATAGTCATGTAGCCTAATATGAACTACTTAAGAATTATTTGGCGGAATTTAAAAAAAAGTCATTTACATTGCAGAATTCACCTCCAGGTAAGATTTGTATACGCATATTTAAAATTGTGTTTCTAGATTCTAACTAGCCTACCATTATTTGTGAGATATTAAATAAGTTTTTTCAGCATTTAATTCATTTAAAATAATTTATTAACACACTAATAATAATAATTGTAAATGTACCAATTAGCCGTTTCACGAAAATTATATGCGGAGTTCCACAAAAAAGTTCATAACTCCTGAACGGTTGGAGCTAATTTAACAAATAAAAAACCATTTTAATCAGCAGATTCTAAGCTATGCTCCACTTGCCCCAGATTCCACCTAATGTGAGTTAATAAAAATATCAGGGGGGTGCGTACACTTACCCCGATTTCAGGGGCAAGTGTACGCACAGGACATCAGTTTATAAAAAAATTTATATAAAAAAAAGTTTAATAATTTACAATTTAAAAAAAATATCACATACACAAAACATTCCAAGCTTTCTGCTCACCAAGTTTCATTAAGATATCTGAAATACAATTGAAGTTATTGTAAGTTAAAGTGCAACTAGTCGTTTTGGCGCGTACACTTACCCCACTTCACCCTAATGATATTGTTAACTGAATAAAGACGTCACAGATTTTACTTTATGTGGATGACCTCAAATTGTATAGAAGTCAATAGCCAGCTGGACTCTGAAGCGTTACAGGCTGATCTAGATGCAATTTTAGCATGGAGTATTAAAAATAAAATTCATTTTAATATTAACAAATGTAAAGTCATGGCATTTACAAGGAAAAAATATCTATTTTAAATAATTATTCTATTGATGGTACAACTCTTGAAAGAGTATATGATTTCAAGGATTTAGGCTTGATTTTAGACCCTACTTTGAGTTTTCATCAACATATTTTTTCTGTTATAAATAAGGCTTATAGAAACTTAGGATTTATTATCAGACAGTCACATAATTTTAGGCTAATTCAATTTCAACATTAAAATCACTGTATATATCACTTGTTAGATCTAATTTGGAATATGCTAGTATAGTATGGAGTCCTTATTTTGATGTTCACATTAATTCTATTGAAAAAGTACAGAAGAAGTTTTTCCGCTATTTATATTTTGAAGAAACTGGTCATTTTACTTTTGATATCTCATATAATCAGCTTTTAAGTATTTTTGAAATGGAAAGTCTTGAGAAAAGAAGAAAATTGGCCCATTTACTATTTCTTTTTAAATTGTTGAGAGGTGAAATAATGGATTCATTTTGTCTGTCTAAAATTAATTTTTATGCTCCAACATTTTACAATAGATCACAAAACTTGTTTAATATTAATTTTTTGCGCACAAGAGTAGAGTTTTCATCACCTTTAAACACAATGAAAACTGGGAAATATTTTATGACAAAAGTAACCACTTTTCAGCTAGTGAAACTTTTGTAAGGTTTGTTCATATTTTCTCAATGAATTATAATATGTACATACCAAAAAGAAAATGTCATGTTAGTTTTAAGCTAAATAGAGGTAAGGGTAATTATGGTAGACAAAAATCTAAAAATAAATGGTACACTCCTGAATTGGCTAATACCCCCGTTGCAGCAGTCCTGCATACTCAGCGAATTTCAAGTGCATAAATATATAATTTAAATGAAGTCTCGCATCAAGTAAAATCAATATACATTCAAAAGAAAGCGTGCAAAAATACTCTCCTAGTGGCTTTTAGGAGCAAAAGGCTGTACAAAAATAATAGCCTATACTTGGCTCGAAAATGCAATGTTCAAAACTTCAAAACAGCTGGCTTTTCCAATTTAATCATATGGAGAAATGACCAGCTGTTTAAGTTTGAGTAAAAAATTTCATAAACATCATCAGTAAAAATCTGTATTCAATATAGTACATTAATTTTACATATTTAGTTATTTGGCCTTTAAATAAGCCATATGTCTGTATCCACCCTATGGCTTTGAATCAAACATCAGCTCACATGTTTTAATGTAAACAAAGCAGACGTTTTGGATCCCAATGCTACTTAAATGGCAGTTATTTTATGTTATTTTTTGTTTTCTAGCAAACTTTAAGAAATTACAGTACTTTTCCTGAGTCCCTGACATTAAAACATTTAATTTGAGCCCTTTTCCCTCATACTGTGACTTGCCTAATGCCCACAATTGCTATTCAAAACTAAATTATTCTCCATAAGATTAGTATGGAAAAATGCAAGTTAGCTGCCACAGAAATTTGAAAATGGGCTACAATCCAATATATTGAAACTATATAAAGCCACCTAACATGTTTTATCAAGATATGTTGAGGAATAAGAAAGCTATCCAATTTTATTTACCTGACCTCTCATAAGGTTAACATTGGGAAAGAGAGTACACAGATTTGCTGCCTCAGGAATTTGATGATTTGGGTATTTTAAACCATAATCAAGTATATATTAATAGTATGAAGCCCCATGCCAGTTCTTATCAGGATATTTTGAGAAATGAGCAAACTATATACTTTTTTATCACCCATAAGGTTAACATGGAGAATGAGTATGCAGGTGTGCTGCCATGAAAATGTAAAAATAGGGTATTTTAGGCCATAATCCAGTATATTCCAACTAAATGAAGTCACATATAAAGTTTTATCAAGATACGTTAAGAAATAAGGAAGATATAGAATTTTTTATTTCCTATAAGGATAACATGGGAAATGAGTATGCAGGTTTGCTGCCATAAAAATGGAAGTATCGGGGATTTTTAGACTAAAATGCATTAGATTTCATCTAAATGAAGCCACAAACCAAGATTTATTGAGATATGTTGTGAAATAAGCGAGATATAGAATTTTACTTATTTCCCATAAGGTTAACATTGGGACAACGTACTGTGTTTACCACTTTCAATATCTCGGTAACCAATGGACATAGAGCAATGATTCAAAATACTAAATTGTTTGTTTTTTCGAGCTGAATTCAATGGCGCCAAACAAAATTGGACTATTTATATTTTTCTATGTGAAAAACCCAAAAAACCCATTTTTGGGGGGGTTTACCCCCCTTTACCCCCCCCTTCCAGTGGTCCGATCGGGCTGGTTTTCGAACTCATCCGAATAATTACTACTTTACACACCTGTGCCAAATTTCATTCCGATCGGACCATTTTTGCGAGCGCTATCGTGCTTACAGACACATAGATATATATATATATATATATATATAGATATATATATAGAAATTCGAACGAATGGTGTTTTTTGCTTCTGGGGGCCCAAAAACGAAAAGTTATCATGGTCTCGGGCTTAGGTCTTACGATGAGACCTACGGTAATAGCTTCTTCCCTATAGGGGAAATTCGCTAAAATGAAGAACAATTTAATGTTTTACTATGATATATACAAGTGCCTAAAGACTGATTCATCCAGATTATTATATATTAAGGCAAGAAAAGAATATCAATCCGCTATTAATAATGCAAAACAATCACATAACATACAGTGTATTGAAAATTCTAAACAAAGGTGTAAAAGTGCTTGGAAAGTTATTAACACAGTAGTAAAAAGTAAGTCGAAAACTGTTATAGGTGTCTCTCCAAATGAATTTAACGATTTTTGTGTACAATCTGTTGAGGAAATATCGAGGAATATTTGTAAACCAAATGAAACCGTATCATATTTTTTAAGTAAAAGTAGTTTTGTAGGAAAAACGGATAGGCCTAAGTTCTATTTCAGAGAAGTTTCACCCGATGTAATTTTAGGTATTGTAAAAAAGTTCAAACCCTCTGACAGTACTGATATTTATGAGTTTTCTAGCAACTTACTAAAAAATGTTATTTTTAGTATAATTGATCCATTAACTTTCTGTATTAATAAGTGTTTAAGAGAAAATGTTTTTCCAGTTAATCTCAAAATCTCAAGGGTGGTACCCATTTTCAAAAAAGGGGAGAAAAGTTCACCCTCTAGCTATAGACCAATTTCAATAACTCCAATTTTTTCCAAAGTTTTAGAAACTGTAATGTATAATCAGATATCTCACTACCTAGAAAGTAATAATTTAATTTGTAGTCAGCAATTTGGATTTAGAAAACATCGATCCACTACAAATGCAATAGAGTGCTTGGTTAAAAGTATAAATACTGTTTTTGAGTCAGGGGGTTTTGCTCAAGCTACATTTTGTCACTTGAGTGAAGCATTTGATATTGTTGACCACTCAAAATTACTTCTCAAGTTAGTGTTTTATGGCTTTAGTGGTTCAAGTGTTGAGCTAATGAATTCATTTCTGAAAGATAGGAAACAGGTTGTATGTGTTGGTAGGGAAACATCTGATATAGCCAATATTTGTCATGGAGTCCCTCAGGGCTCTGTATTAGGCCCTCTGCTGTTCACCTTGATGATAAATGATCTTCCTTCAAACTTGAATGGTCACACAATACTTTATGCAGATGACACTACTTTTCTCAATGCAAGCCCAGATTTTAAAAACCTTCAAAATTTAACTCGAGACACTCTTTTTGTTGCATCTAAATGGTTTAGAGCCAATGGATTTTTAATGAACGAAAGTAAAACTCAGGAAATATTTTTTAGTCTCAGAGATTTACCAGTAACTGATAATGTATACAGTATTAATTTCTTAGGAGTACATATGGACCAAAAATTATCATGGGTACCCCACATTACATATATTTCAGCCAAACTTTCAAGAGTTATATTTTTAATAAGAAGTTTGAAAAATCATGTACCCTGTAATTACATTAGATCTGCTTATTTTGCATTCTTTCAAAGCATAATTTCATATGGTATTTTGCTATGGGGTAACAGTAGCCATATTGGAAATATATTAGTTCTTCAAAAGAAAGTTGTTAGAATTATGTCTGATGCTCATAAATTAGATCATTGTAAACCACTCTTTGTGAAATTACGATGCTTAACAGTGATAAACTTGTATATTTTTAATGTATTAATGTATACAAAAAATAACCTCTCAGAACATCATCTTAGACAGGATATACATGGTTATAACACTAGACATAGTAAGCACATAGACATACCATACAATAGGCTGTCAAAATGTCACAACAGTTATGAAATTCTTGGTTTGAAAATGTTCAACAAACTGCCTACAAACATTTCAGATTTAGGCCTACCTTTAAAGACGTTCAAAAGTAAACTGTACAACCTTTTGTTAAATTTACCTTTTTATTCCATTAAAGAATTTTTTGAGTGTGAAGATTTTTGTATGTGATATGTTACCTGGCCGGTTAAGTTATTTGTTTGTACTTATCTGAAATTTATTTCCACCTCTGAATTTTTACTGAGTTGTGTTAAAGTTAGTGTTAATTATGTATATAGGTTATCTTGTTAAGTATTTTTGTTAAGTATTTTGTATTTTCTTCGAAGTCTCTGTTTGCAACATATTACTTTAAACAATTAATTGTATTCCATTTTGTCTAATTTTTTTGTTTAGTTGTTTCGTAAGGGATGATTTTGGTTATTTTCGTTATATCTGTACATATTGTAAAATTTATTTTAGTATAGGGTTAACTAAGTTCTTAGTTTTAATTTAGTATGTAGTCTTGACTTTGTCTATTGCTGTAAAGCTTAATGACAATAAAATTCTTATTTATTTATTTATTATTTATTTATATAATTCCATGACAGGAGAAGTTGATATATTTTCAAATAATCTTTACCTGTACAAAAAATATTGCCAGAGGGGTTTAAAAATTGATAGCTCCAATCAATCAATTAAATTAACTATTAATAGTTTTGAACTTCTAGTCAGCCTACTTATAAAAAAGGGAGGGGGAAAAAGCATAAGTTATTTTTTATATTTTTATTTATTACTTATTTTCCCTCGTACGTTGGAGTCTAGTTATTGTTAACAGAGTTTATTGTTGTTGATTATTATTAATATTTATTGTTATTTATTTTACTGTTGATTATATTATTATTGTTACGCTATTTATTATTTATTTGTGTACTTTTGTTAGGCCTAATAGTGATAATTATGTATGTGCACTGGACCATGGCGGAAAGAAAAAAGAAAGGTGTGTGCACTACAGACTACAGAACAAAGACCGTAAACAAAATATTTTTATTGAGTTGTACTAATTGGTTTGTACTGTAGTCGTCGTAAGCGCTAGTTGCGTGAGCCCAACTACGTCACATCAGCTGACCCTGCACACACCTTTCTTTTTCCTTACACCATGCACTGGACTGGACAGAAATATTGTGGACTTTGAAATAATTGCATGTCTTCTGCTATTGAACATGCACAATGTAATTAGGTGTATAACCTGTATTGTCTCATGTAAAATAAATAAATAAAATAAATAAAAACATTGCTCAGCGAAACCTTCAGCTTTCATAAAATAACGAAGGACCAGTGGTCATGGGCTCTATACTAGTTAATTCAATTCAATTCAAAAGTTCTTTATTCATGACATACGATAGGCTACAATAATGGTGTCAATATAGGAGATATCTTAAGACTATTGTACAATTTCCAAAATATAAGCCAGTAAAGAGGCCTACCGTAAAAATAAAAAAATATATGCAATGTTGTAAATGTCACAACAGAGCATTAAAATCAAAGTTCATCCAGGGAGTATAAGGCCTTGTTGATGAGAAATGTTTTTAGCTTTGATTTAAATGCTGATGTACCACCTGCAGACCGTATATCATTAGGGAGTTGGTTATAAAATTTTGAACTCATATAAGTTGGTTTTTTGTAAACAATTCCAATCTATGAGAATATAAAGCTATTTCCCCCCGCCTTCTCGTGTTATAATTGTGTTTGTCCCCCACTATGATAAGGTTAAACATAGGCCTAGGCTTCTGTAACATAATAAAATGTTTTAAATCTAAACTAGGCTATACTTAATACACCTAACCAAGAACTAAATCAAACGTTATTCAGTTAAAATAAAAGTAAGAAATAACTTAGGGTACCTTATTTCCCATCATCCACCATCTTGAACTGAGAAATTAGGTCCCTGTTGATTACTGGTTTGGTAATTACGTAGGCCTATGTATTTTTCCAATATTCCACCCAAAATAGAAAATATTTTAAAATTACAAAAACTATCATTTTTGGAATTAGCCCTACATTTTTCTACTTTGAATTAAATCTCAATTTTGATCAGAGCACCAGAAAAGCACCAGAAAACGCTTAATTAATGAGTGGGAAAGATGTCAGGTAACACAGAATTACATGACCCACATGGAAAGAAAAGGTTTTTCGAATTGAAGGGGTCCCCCGTAAAACGTTCTAAACGACAAAAACCTAGTTTTGAGTAATCAAGGGTTGAAAGTTGAATTCTAAAATTTATGTTTTTTTAAGGTTAGAACTAATAATCATGTATAATCTTTTAACGCCCTATTTATAACATTATAATGTAGCATTATATTGAATTTGTACTTGCCATCAAGCATTTTAAAACATTTTACGTGTTTTTTTAGGGTTTATAACGTTCTAAATGACTGGCGCTTAGAACGTTTTCTGACGGACTGCTCTTCTACTTTGGAAGAAAACATGAGGGAGAGTAGGAATACCAACAGAAACAAAAATAAAACTGAATATAAAACAATTTGATTGATGTAAAAGTACAAAAACGTAATGTTGTTAATAAAACGTGATACGTTACTTTGCTAAAGGCTATCCACATGTGGTGCTTAAAACGTCATTCTACCCACATCTTTTGGGGGCAATTTCCAGGCCTTGGCTTCTTATTTTTTTAAATATAGGGTAATCCAACTTTTCTATATTCAATCCTGGTCTTATCCTTCCACTTTCCAATATTTACTTCACGTCTCTTATTTTTATTTAGGCGATTTTGGTCCTTGGGTGACAGCGCAACGACCGGCGGGGATTCCATCTTTCGGCGAATAGAACGTTATTACCCAGAAAGTCCGTGCAGTCTCGCGAAGCAAGCAAACTTTGACAGACAAAATCAGGGCTATCAACTCAAATATCTGCAAAACAAAATATACCACGGTGTAGCTCATGTCCTGGAGAATCTTTTTCACTGAATATCTCCGATTTTGAAATTTTGTCGCTTAGAACGTTTTACGGGGGACCCCTTCAATTTTTCCTACTTTTCAGGGTATTCCGGCCATAGCTGACAAAAGAAGACAAATTTCAGAATCAGTAAGCCTACAAAATTTCCTGGATTTTGAAAAATTTCAATATCAAGAGGAAGTGCTTAAGAACGCATATCAACCAATCACTGTTAGCCTAAATACTTCTTCATCTCACCAATCTTACGCCTACTTTTTTTAACTTAACTGGAAAATTTGACCGTTTGTTCAGAAGTTTGAAAAATTTACTAGGGTCTATAGTGATTAGCTATAATTAAAATATTTACTCATATCCCTAATTTTAACGGAAATTTCAAGCCTTAACATAGTTACTCGGAACATAATTTTACTTTCTTTGAAAAATTCCATCCTACCTACTATACAGTAACAATACCGTTAGTAAAATCAACTAAGCTAGTCACAACAGGATGTCATTTCAAATTAATGTTGATAATTAATATTAAAGACACTTTAATTCGTAAAACTGGCAATCACTAATATTTTCAGTAGTGTTACTTTATTTTTTGTTAGGGACTTGTTAGTTTGTGCATAAAAATCCCAACCATTTTAAAGAATGAGTGCAAGAGAGATGGATAATGAAATTTTGGAGAGAGATAGACGATTCCTAAATAACCTATGCTTATGTCATTGGCTGCAGCAGAGTGTTTTTTTTTAGTATCTATTTGGTTTTTATTGGAAAATCTTATTTTATTGTTCTTGAAGTGTTTTTATTATCCACTAGATAGTGGACTCTTAAACCTGAAGCGAGTTGACAGCTGTCATCAATCAAAGAAAATAAACAATATTTTTGTTTGTTTCTGGGGAAAAACATAATTATACTAAAATCTTATTTAGGCCTAATGAAAAATATATACAAATACATTGTACATTTCCAATTTCATAGCTTAAATTACAAAAATAAAACTTGCCTAAACAAAACCTCAAACCATAACCTTGAATATATTTTGACAATTAATTTTACTTTTGTAATGAATATTAGTTCACTTAGCTATTTAGCAGCAGTGAAGCTGTGGAGCTGGACAATCCCTCCTCACCCACACTCTGTGTGTCGAAGTTCTCTCGCTGGTCGGGATTTTAATGTGCGAACTGTAGTGGTTTGACACTAGTACTTGTGAAACCCGCTTTGAAATGGGGCCCAGTAGAGTCTTCGCTATGGTGCCAATCTCTTGCCTCACGTTTTTTTTGTGATGGACGAG
Organism: Flexamia atlantica; assembly: GCA_035578135.1. Taxonomy (NCBI): domain Eukaryota; kingdom Metazoa; phylum Arthropoda; class Insecta; order Hemiptera; family Cicadellidae; genus Flexamia; species Flexamia atlantica. The sequence continues at coordinate 16,299,458 of JAQJVK010000013.1, read as the reverse complement.
TTATTACTAGATTAGCCTACTTGGTTGCAGCTTCGCTTACAAACACTGCAATCTGTGGTTTACCTGTAGAACTATTTCAAAGCATGACCAATATGTTTAGCTGTATACCAAGTGAACTGAGCTTGGTCAAACATTGATGGATATCACCACTGTTCCGAAACTTCAGCCCTTTACTGTATTTCAGTGACGTATTCAAAATTCTGAGACGTATTGACAGATCTACATAAAATCCCTTTTATTTGACACCTCAAATGTTAAGATCCGTCCAGCCGTTTTTGAGGTTTGATTGTGAAAAGAAAACCGCTTGCGTATTAATATATAGATTTTTATTTTCAGGATCCTGATTCTGTCAAGATGTGATGAGAATAATCAAAGGGAGTGTGGTTTCAATGCCTACCTGTGGTAAAACATCGAGGATGAATTTGAAGCTTTCTTTCATCAAATTTTGAAGGTAACTTATGCTTATTTGTGTGTTTTAAGGTACATAGAACATAGACTCTCGAAAGGACGACACTTAAGTTAATGGACTTTGGGGGTGTTGAAGGTAGGCCTATTGAAATGTTCAAATATAGGGGGTATGTGCATAATAACACATTAATAGGACCATTTCACTAATAGAAATGGGGGGTATAGATTATTAGAAGCTTTAAAAATACAGGATTTACGAATACATCTCCTAAATTTATTTAGTACGAGTAACTTAATCCACTGCACAGCTAATTTATTATCTTTTATCGTAATTTAGGTCCTAGTAAATGTCATTGGACCAAATATTCGGTAGTCTCTGAATGTTTGTTGAATGTCAGCCAGTGTATACAGAGTGTCGGAAGCTTATCAAGATTTTCCTGTACCGTACTTTAATTTTAAATGAAAACCATGATTTTTAGTAGTTTTTACTAATCAGGGATGATGGCACGATGGACGACGTTGCGCTTATCAGCACCAGATAGACGTTATCAGACAGCACTTTAGAACCAGCCTTTAGAACCAGGTCGCAACTTCTGAGGTGACCGAAACATGAAATATTGCAGGTTATATTTACTAAGATCTTCGCTGCGGAAACACCTCCAAAACTTCTAATCACAAAAATTAATAGCGGCAAACCAACTGATTCCGAATGTAAACTTTTCTGTAAGTATCTAACAACTGCACAAGAAAATCAGTCATTATAACGGAGCCGAAATGAACACGTGTTTTACTATGTGAACACGTGTATTACTAATGAACTCGTGTTATTAAGATATGTTGAGAAATAAGCGGGATATCAAATTTTACTTATTTCCTATAAGGTTAACATTAGGACAAATTAATTGTGTTTACCATTTCCAATATCTCGGTAACCAATGGATGTAGAGCAATAAATCAAGACAGAGCCTACTAAATTGTTAGTTTTTCCAAGCTGAATTTAATGGTGCTAACCAAAATTAAATGATATTAATAACAACCAAAAACCTCATTTTTGGGGCGTTTATCCTTCTTTACCCCTCTTCCATTGGTCCGATGGGGCTGGTTTCTGAAATTGTTCAATTGATTACCAGTTTACGTCTATACCAAATTTCATAAAGATTGGACACACACACACACACATACACACATACACACACACACACACACACGCACACGCACACGCACACGCTCACACGCATGCGCACGCACGCACGCACGCACGCACACACACACACACGCACACACACACACACACACACACACACACACACACTTATATATATATATTTATAATACTTGTTCCTCTATTATCAAACTCTTTTATAACATTGAGCACTCTTTTATTTAAAAACCATGCCGTGTTTTGATAACTATACCATTATCACAGTAAATGAAAACTCAAATTAACCTTAAATATAAACAAACATCATATTGACTCAAAAACAGAATCAAATGAGCATGTTGAATATAAGAAATAATGGAGGTAGAAAACTAAATTTTTGAAAATATATTAAATATAAAGAAAAGCACACCTTAGCCTAGAACATTAGTTATTGAAACATTTTTATCTATCAAGAAGATACATATGACAGATGTTTGTATGATGATGGTATAAGATGGTACAGGGCTTAATTTGTAAAGAAAAAAGTACCGGAGCTATGGCACGAGTGGCCGCCGGGAGGGTATGGAAAACTCCCCAGCAGAAGGGGGGTCCAGGGGTCCTCCCCCGGATTTTTTTGAATTGCGATTAAATTTGATGCCTTTTTAACGTTTATGACTACAGTTTAACAATTAGGCCGTGTTCACTTTCGCGCTAGCTAGGTTTGCCCTGCCGCGGATAGAGTGTTCTTGATGCCATAGTGGTCGTGAAGGTTGTGATCTCCAGCGCTATGTGTGTTTAGCGCCACTCACGACTCAGTGGGAATTTACTATTGTCGAACAATGGCGCACATGATTTGTCCAAACATTTGGCGAACTATTTACGCCAGAGGCCTTATAAGATCAACGTAGAAATGAGTACGGTAATGCCGAACGCACTCAGTACACACTCGTATTGGCCTGGATTGGATTTGCCCTTGATTGAAGATAGTAAACTTCCACCATCACTTGCTAAAGCCTATCTCGAGTTTATCAAGTGATCAGTATCCAGAATGGAGGTTAAAAAAATGCCATCTATTACCTTGCGTGAAACTATGTAAAAAAATAGTTGTTAAATTGACTTAGAGGATTCCCAAATTAGAAAGAGTTGTACACTTTTATAAAATCGCTTTTTAAACAGTATTAATAAATTACGTGACCAGAAAAAGGGTCCGGAGCCGTACCAGTGAGTTGAGAAACCGCGCTCCGGTAAGCTCCGGTTTCCTAAAAAGTACCGGAGCTGCGCTCCAGTGTGCTCTGGCTGAAATTAACCCCTGAGATGGTATAATTACCAAAACTCGTGTCAAGAAAAGGGTGCTCAAGATTATTATTATTACAAATATTTTTAGCAGCCCTAAGTTGTGAATTAAACAATTATATATATATCCAAAAAACGGTGTTTTGGTGTCTGGAGGCCCCAAAACAAAACGCTACCATGGTTCCAGCTTAGGTCTTGCCACGAGACCTTCGGTAATAGTATCTTTCCTATAGGGGAAATTAGCTAAAACCACACTGAAATGTCGCCAAACAATGTTTATTGACCAAACAAGTTAGTATGCGGACGGTAAAGTGCTCGTCTGCACTCGGGCCTATTCCTCGTTATCGTCACCGTCGCCGGACGCTTGAAGCCCTCCTGTGTCTCCCGTAGCAGCTATCCCAATTTGTTTATATCGGTCAAAGGTTTTATTCTTTCTACCACCTTTTGGAACAAAATTGGGTCCTTTCTGTTATATCCGCGCACTTACGGGCTTTATCCGAAAGATTGTGGATTGATCGGGAATGTCCAAATAACCATTTATAACTACTCCATAACATATAAGAGAAGAAGTTTCCAGTTTTTGTTGAGATCAGATAAGGGTTATCGCAAACAGGCCTCTGCATGCGACACTCGTGTTATCATTTTCTCATGAGCGCCAGCTGTTGTAGTATTGGTTATCAGTCGACCTAACCTAACCTAACCTAACTTAACCGACTCATCAAAGACACTTGAGTTGTTCTGGCCACCATCACAGTAACTTTAAAGTGTAACAACGTAATTAATATGTGAATTCTTTTTGTGTTTATGTGTCAATAAGTCTGTGTTAAAAAGTTGTTATAATACTCTTTTTCAACAATTAAATGTTTGATCAGTGAGTAAATATATTATTTCACAGTATTAGTTCCATCCCGATTTATCATCAGACTATAGAGAGTAGTTTGTAAATGCGGGGATATAACAGAAAAGACCCAAAAAATGAAGGAAATAAAAAAGCAGACATGCTAGCAAGAGAAGGACCGGTTACCCCTCTCACTGGCCCGGAACCAGGCTGTGCACTTGGCGATGCCTTCTTCAAAAGAGAACTTTATAAGGAGGAAGAGATTAAAAGAACACGAAGGTGGGAAACTCTTCCTGGCTGTAGGCAGACCAAGGAACTACTCGGCAACTTCAATCATAGGAGATCAGAGGCTATGATTAGAATTATTAAGGACTTGGGGTTACTGACAAAATTCCTCACTGGTAATTGTAGGCTTAAGAGACATCTTAGGAAAATGAGAATAATAGGGGAAAGAGACTGCAGATTTTGCCAGGATAGAGAGGAGCCCCATCACATGTACTGGCAGAATGCGATGCAGTTGGACGGCAAAGAGCCAAGTGTTTCAGAAAGTACAAGACTGACATTGGGAATTTGCCCCATTTAGAAACCAATCAGCTTATTCGCTTTATCAAGGAGATTAAGCTCGATGAGGTGCTTTAAAGGAGCTAGAAGCGGGGGTACAATAGATATATCTGGTCACAGTGCAACTTTTCCGCGGCATATTCAGCGTCATTATTGAGAAAATTAGCTAAAACGCTGAGGTGTTGCCAAACAATTTTTATTGGTGAAACAAGTTAGGATGCAGACGGTGTCACCGGACGCTCCGTTAATGAGGAACCCGCCTACGACACTTTCTATTTGTTTGAGCTTGACCAAGATTCTTCTCTGAACGTCTGTCTATTTCTTGTTCTTCTTCTTACCACTCTTCCTCTCGTAGAAATCTCACCATCCGGTGCAAGTTCTGTCCCCTCTTCCACAGTGGTAATTGTTCCGCCTGATCCCGGATCCTAAAAAAAAACAGTGGCAAATATCAGTTTTTTAGTTTGTTTAATTTTCCTGCTTCCGTTATCCTTTTACCTTCGGTGTTGTCCCGTTGACCGTGGTATCGCAGCATGCGACCGGTTAATGTTTATAGGCTATTAGCCCAGGTTAGGTTAGGGTCAAATATAGGTTAAAAGTAGGTTAGGTTAGGTTGAGTAAAGGTGGTACCAAAAACTAATCAATTGTATAAAAACACCGTGAGACATGATGTTGCTTGAGGGTCATTTTGGACTGTTTGGGAAAGGTTGAATAGATTTATTGACGATCGGAAATTTTTGGAAGTTAAAAGGCCCAATAAAATTAGGTTTTTTTCTCAAACATTGACGAATTATGTGATGTAGCAGTTCTGTTATTGCTGTTTCTAGTGTTGTAATTATGGACAGGAGTACTCGCTCGCTAACTGATTGGTTTTCTTGACGTTTGAAAATTGTTTCATTAATAAAAAGGCAAGGTTAAGTTGTTAAGATGTTAAGTTGTTTGAAAATATCAGAACAGTGGTCTCTAGCTCTAAGCCTAAAAATACACCTAATAGCTCTTTTCTACAGTTGTGAATATGGTTTCTAAGTCATGTTTTGACGATCTTCCCCAGGAAATAATAGCGTAACTGATATGTGATTCTATTAAGCTATGATACACAAGTTTTGAAAGGCTTAAATTACCAAAATTATATGAGTCTCAGGACGCTGAGAGCTTTACACCGAGCTGGCTGACATGCTCATTCCATTCTAGGCTTTCGTCCATGACCACTCCCAAGAATTTAGTTGATCTCAAGCCTAACAGCTGCGTGTCCCCAACTGCTAGGTGAGGGTAATCTGAATTCACATGGTGTCTTTCTTTTGTTTGAAAGAAGATGTAATCGGTATTGTTGGGATTAAGTTATCGAGTGACTTTGCTTGTAATGTAATTTAAGAAATGATATTGAAAATAGTATTTAGAAGCTGAGTCAAATAACTCTCTGTAGGCCGTCTGTTTCCTTAACAACTCTATATCAAAATTGTATATACATATGATTAATAAATGACGTTATTAATTTATTTCTATCACACTGTTAACTCTGCTATTAATAGGTTATCCCATTTCATTTTTCCAGCATGTGCTAGGAAGTATTTCCCTTGACAATACAAACTTTTCATGTAAGCATTCAGTAAATTTTTTTTTGTATCACCTGTTGGCCAAATGCAAAAGAAGCGATGAAAACAAAAGCCATAACGAGAAGAATCAGCTTCATCCTGGATTCAAAATGTCTGTAAAAAATATAAAAGTCACTTAAACTACACAAAAAAAGCTTGAATTTGTAATTTCTATTTTAAAGTGTACACTTAATCACTTAAACATAGACTCCTTGTAAAATACTTCTATTAAATTCATTGTTCAAATGTTTGATACAAACATTCCTCTTTAAATACTGAGTTGAATTCAATAATGAATACAAAATATGCCGAAAAGAGAAAAGGAGAAAAACATAAAAGGATGAGATGTTTTCCTGTGTGATGATATTACCTCACATAGGTGATGTGTAATATTTCATATATATTTTCATTTTCTGTTTCATGTAAAGAAATTACGGTATTTCTACCGAGTGTATCGAGGACCGTGATCATCAGTTGTATTGTGACAAATAAAGCATTTGGTCGTATAGTGGCCGTTTAATCTTTCGGTTCTTAGCTGCCAACAAACCTGCTGGTTGTATTGCATGTGGAGAATCTCGATCTTTTTTGAGACAAATACCTTGAGTATTTACAGGCCTCAAATCTTGGTTGGGTGTGTCACGCAAAACAAATACCTTGAATTTCCAGCGATCTGCGAATTTCTCGTAATCATTTACAGGTTATAACATTTCACGGTTGTATGGCACTGTGGGCACTGGCCGGTAATCTCAATTATATCATATGGTCGTCAAATCTCTTGGTGGTATCGCAACCACCTTAAATCTCTCAGCTGTATCTCTGTTGAAATTGCATATAAAACAGTGTTCTTCCGTTACTTTGCGACTTGTCAAATACCCACTTTCTATTAACAAAAATTTGCTTTTTTCAAAAAACCCGTAACACGATAAGGTCGCAGGTGTTGATCATAAGGTTTCTCGGGCCCCTCTCAAGTCGGGCATTCCTAAATTTATTATGTGTCTTACAAAACTTCAAACTGAGCTCTTTCTATTGACACCTCGAGTTAATAAAATTGGTTTAGAACTGTGATTACAAAACCTCCAGCGCAATAAATAATTATATATACAGGGTGTCAGGAAATTATGGTAAAGTATGTTAGTACCGGTATGTGACCAGAGTACCAGTAGGGGTAAAAAGAAGAATAAAGTTTTATAAACATAGGTTTTAAAGTGCTTTGTTTTGTGACTGTGTGTCTGTTTGTGTTAAAAAAAATTAAATTATATCTCACTAACCTTTTGATGTATAAACTTCAAACTTGGTACATAGATGACCACTATTAAGAACTATTTTTGTTGGATTATCAAATTTCTACCTTTGTAACATTTGAAAATGGCAATTTTTTTTGCTTTCAAAGCTAACTTAAAACTCACAAATTTCATAAAAATTATACAAGAGACAAAAAAGTTGCAACAATTAATCCAGGTAATGCTGATATTAAGATTATGACGATCGGGCTACCGATAACGGAGAAATTGAAAATTTTCTGAATACAAACATGCAAATTTCAGAACTCACACGTATTATAAAGAACAATCTTTTTATTCAGAAAAGTGACAATAACTCCGTTCTTAGTTTTCCGATTAAAATAATCTAAATTGGATCGGCGTTAATTGGATTAAGTTTTGTTACTTTCTGTCTCTCTTTTCTCAAACTAGTGGTTTTTAAGGTATTTAGCTTTGAAAACAAAAAAAATCACATTTGTAAATGGTACAAAGTAAAAATTTGATACTTCTTACAAAAATAGTTCTTGATATTCGAATCCATGATCCAAGTTTGAAGTTCATGCTTTTAGAGGCTCGCGAGATATGATTAAATATGTAAAAAACACAAATAGTCACACAGACCGAAAGCAAAGCACTTGATAACCTATGTTTACGTACACTTTTTTCTTATTTTTACCTCTACTATCATATACTAAAATAATTTACGATAATTTCCGGATACCCTGTATAGCATATTTCTTAGATCAAAGTAGACTGACCTTTGAGAAACAGGGCCGGATTTAAGCATAGGCGCCATAGGCGCGCGCCTAGGGGCCCGCGCCACAAGAGGGCCCGCGCCACACAAAAATATATAATTTTTTTATCCAGGAATTATCGTCGTTTGGTACTCAATAAACCTCGACCAAGAATAAAAAGATAATAATTGTTATCCTAATTGAACGTGAAACATTCAATTGTTTAAATTGAATGTGAAACAACGTTTTTTAAGTACTTAAATACGAGTAGCAGACAGCTCAAAAGATATATGACATCAACTCCACTGTAGGTCAGATGTTGCTTTGTAGGCCGCAAAATTCTCGAAGTGGGGGCCATCGATGTAAATAAGTACGTTGTATTTATTTACATCGATGGTGGGGCGTGGGGAAAGGTCTGTAGTGGTGAAGAGAAGAGAATAATAATAGTGTTCAGGTTAGCTCAGTCGAAAATGTAAACAAATTGTGACTTCTTTTGAGGACCGGAAACATAACCTGCAGCTAGTAAAAAATTAATGTTAACCAATCTGAGGAAGAATAATTATTATATTCCTCACACCTCATTTTTTAAGCTATGTTTTATCCAATAGGCTAGTAGAGCTTGCAGAACCGGATATGAGTCTACGATTGAAGACACAAGTTTTATATTATGAATGATTTGTAGCTACGGATTGATGTTATATGAATCTGTAATTTACTTGCGTCTTCAATCCTTAAATAATTTAAGGATTGAAGACGTAAGTAAATACAGATTCACAAGTTTTGGTTCCACCACAGGCCATACGGGAGTTAGACAACATGACAGGATAATAATATTCATGGGAGTAAATTCAGCAGTTTTAATGGGGGGGGCAAGATTTTCAGACCTCTGCTCAATTTTAACCCCCCTCCTCTTTAAAATGTGGTAGACGCTGTTTTGTTGAAAAATATTTGCCAAATATATGACGGCCGTGAAAGGTCTGAGAGATTCACCGACAGCAATACGACCGATGTTCGCAGGTACGATATTGCGTAGCCTGGTCAAGAGCTGTTTGTTATTGCCATAATGTGACCGAGAAATCTGCTTGCTGCTGTAAACTTAAGAGGGTTCCTTAACAACGGCAGTTTTCGTTTTTATGCGACTAGCGGCGACTTTTGGAACTGCGGCTCCATAAGAGCCTATGTTAAATTTGTGCACTTTTTGCCGCGCAAACCGTTGCAGGGGTAAACGTGGTGTCATTTAGCGTCTCCAATTCTTAAAATAAAAGATATTCGGAAATAGCATTGTAAAGATAACGAGCTGCAGAGTGTTTATTGCTTCTCCAAAATAGTTTAAGCTCACCCATTAAAAAGATACATGGCGTTAAAGTTGGTCAACTTTAACGGAATGTATTTTCAGAATACGTTAACATGAACGATTTTGGATTAGCAATTAACATTCTACTACTCTTCGTCTTTGAAATGCTGTGTTAAAGTGAATTTTATCTTGAAAACTGCAGGCGTTAAATGACACCGCGCGGAGCGTGTTTTAGGCATATTTTGGGATAGGTAGGGAACCCTCTTAAACCAGATTTCACATATTCATTTCCAACTTTTTTCTTACTTATCCAGACCATTAAAAACCCGACCAGTAAAATCAGTAATGTAGCTTTTAAATCGAACACTTGAGCATTATCTCTGATGTAAAATACAGACGGCCGCAACGCGACTGACAGATTTACCGGCCGCGATATGTCAAAAGGTTTACCGACCGCAATGCGACCGAGAAAACTGCGGGCAACGAAAAGACTGCACGATTTTCCGACCTCAATATGACCGAGAGATTTGCCAGCCGCGGTATTATGACCGAAGACCGCGATTTGACCGAAAAATTTGCCAGGTGCGGTATAAACGACCAGGTTTAGATTTTCCGGCCGCAGTGTGGTCAGTAGATTTGACAAAAGAGCGAGAGACTTGTCGGTCGCGAAACGACCGAGAAATATACCCGGTAGCTGCCATATTCCGCAGTTCGACCGACAAGTCGGGAGGAACTGAGGACAATGGTTAAAAAGGAGGACATGTCCTCCTAAAAACGGACGGATGGGCACTATGGCCCTGGGGGCCTGCACCACTGAGTGAGCCTAGGGGCCCAAAAGTCCTAAATCCGGCCCTGTTGAGAAGTACAAGTTGGAAAGTTCAGAGGGTAAACATAAATGATTATAATCATTTCCCAATATATACCCCAAACCTACGTATTATATTACAGGGAAAACAGATTGTACAACTCAGCCTTTTTGGTTTGTAAATATAAATAAATAAATAAATATCTTTAATTATAAGTACAGGTAGGTGACTCTTATATTTTCTTCTTAATTCTAATTAATTATTATTGTTCAAGATGGCGTCATTATAATTAGTGTGATACTAGTCTATTTAATATTTAAATTTGAAATAAAAGAATGGTAATCTGTTACAAAACTATTATTTATTCAACAATAACAATAAATATGAATATCAAAATTGAACTCTAGGGGGACGTACAAGGATTATTACAGTGGATGGGGTTAGATAAAATTATTTATGCTAATTGGATTAATATGGTACAATTTAAGGGCATTAGCTCAGTTCTTGAGAAGCATGATCTCTTCACATAGGGTTCTGGGAATCGTGCGGGCATGACATTGAAAAATTAATTTGTTTGAATATCACAATCATAAATACTTTTAAATAGAATAAATAATTTTGATAATAATATAAATTGCCAATTCTGATCTCTTTTTATATTTAATTAAATCAAGTCTTTGTTTGAAAGTCTGTTCCTCTTCAACAATGGTTGGTGAAGTAAATTTTGGATTGGTCTTACCAAGAGTTTATCTCTTCACCCTGATCTTTTCTTCAGATAGATAAATTTGGCCACTTAAAGGGGAATCAACTAAGATCAGGTTTACCGCTGGCTAACCAAAAAAAAAAATCTACTAATTAAGGGGGATGAAATTTAAAATTGGAACGAGGTCCAGGTACAATGAAGTTAACACTTGGCCATCTCTCTCTGGAATAGAAGCTGGAGTCCTTTACAATGGTTCCACTTTTCACTTTAACAATGTAACACATGGTTCACTAACTTGGTCTTTGGTAAACACTTCACTGAATTATTAGAGATCAAATTTTGAAAAACATGCTATATAAAATAGATAATTTGAGATAGCGTTCCCTGACCCATAAATATAAATTATATTAAATTATGAATACAGCTGATCTAACTTAACTTATCTAAAATTTTTATGGTAGATGGTAATAAATTAATGAATGATTTTAGGAAAATAACATTATCAAATAATTTATATTAACTGAGTGATATACTAGGTTGACATATTATATACAAATAATTATTAAGCTGTGTGTTTGTTTATTTATATGGGTGTTCATTTATGAAATTTAAATGTAAATGTTTGTGAACTATTACAATATCCCCTCAGAGTTGAATTAATTTAAAGAATTGAAATTAATGAAAACTCGATAATAATAGGAACAAATATTTACAAAACTATACTAAATGATAAAATATTTATTTATAATTTAAAATGATGATTTCTTAAAACTAAATGGATTATATGACCTAATATTTACAATCATAACTTCAGGTCCTAATACTGTCCACGCGCACTTCACTTATTTCAAATTTTGTTTCACTGTTCAACATTTATTACACTATTGTTTATATTTACTGGAGTCTTTTATCCCCTCAATCCATAAATAAACAAATTAATCTACAACTTTTAATTAGTTGTCCGTGTATTGTCCAAATGTTTATATAACTGTTAATAACACTATTTACACTGTATTTATTGTTGATCTCGGTTTGGCGTTATATATTTTCTAAGAGCAGTTACATGGTAGGGTCCAAACTCTTGTTCTTCATTTAACTTTTGTACAAAATAAGTCGAATGTCCCAGGATACTTGAGATGCGGTACGGTCCTTCGTATATGGCGAATAGTTTGGCTGTTTCTCCAAATGCTGCATTTGATAGTTGATGATTTTTGACCAATACCAAATCGTTTAAATTGAATAATGTTGGTAATACACCGCGGTTAGCTCTTCTTGCTCGTGTTCCCTTCTTTTCTCGGATCCGTTGGGAGGCGAGGAATATCTTCTGTTCTAGTGGGACATCTTCTGAAAATGGGTTTTCCACATATCGTTCCCAGAACCTGAAATCTTTTCTTCCTAACTGTAGTTCATTCGGACTGAATCCTGTAGTTTCGTGAGGAATTTCGTTCAAGTATTCATTAATTTCTGTTATACACTGAGCCCATTTTCTGTGTTGTCTTGAGCAGTATGTTCTTAAGCAGCGCTTCACTTCTTTAATAGGTCTTTCGGCCATATTAAATTGGGGATGGTACACAGGGTTAAATATTGGAATAATATTGTTTTCTTCTAACTTTCTTATCCATTTGTGGCTCTTAAATTGCGTACCGTTATCACTTTGGATCCTCTGGGGTATTCCATGTTCTATAAAGTGTTGGTTAAACAATTTATTTAGTATGGTTTGTGTGGTGGCACGCTGCATTGGGTATAATTTGATAAATTTAGTGAAAATGTCCAGGACAATTAACATGAATTTCACATTTCCTCGGCCAGGCGGCAAAGGACCTATAATGTCGATAGCTAACTGTTCGTTCTTCTGATTACAACTGATACCTTGAGCGAAACCTCTTGGTGGATGAGTATCATTTTTGCACCGTTGGCACGAGTCACAGGATGCCAGGTATTGCCGGATTCTTCGATTCATGTTCTTGAAAATGAAACATTCTCTGAGTAAATAAAAACATTTCTTAGACCCGCAATGGAGGTAGTAGCAATGACACTCCCAAATAAGGCGATTTATGATGGTTTCTGGTACTACTATGAGCCATTTATTAAGGTGTTTTTGGTATAGTATTTCCTGGTGTAATTTATATGATTGTTTGATTTTTGTGTGTTCAGGTGTATCTTGGGGTATTAATAATATTTGACGAATCTCTTGAAGGCGGGGATCTTGTGACTGTAATTTCCCAATGTTTCGGAGATCTTCTTGTAGTCTAGGGTCTGGAATTCTTCTAATATAATTGATAATTAATTCTCTCTGAGATGTTTCCTGGTTCTCTTCAACTGGGTAACTTATTCTGCTCAGGGCGTCGGCTGTCGAATTATCGGCTCCTTTACAGTGATGGATCGTGAAATTGTACTCTTGAATCGCCAATGCCCACCTTGTTAATCTATTATTCAAGAGTTTACAGGTTTTTAGAAATGTTAATGCATGATGGTCAGTTATGATGTTTAATTTTGAGCCCAATATTATATACCGTGTTTTCTGTAAACAATAGATGATGGCGAGTAATTCTTTTTCAGTGGTCGTATATCTTTGCTCTGCTGGCTGCAGTGTCCGTGATAAAAACATAATTGCTGCTTTGTCTCCATTATCTCGGTATTGAAATAAATGTCCGCCTATCGAAAAATCTGATGCATCCGTTTGTAGGTAGAAGGGCTTCGTATGGTCTGGATGGTGAAGAACATTCATTTTTAGAAATAGGTTCTTAACTCTTTGAAAAGTTTTATCATCTTCTTCGGTCCAGATAAATTTTTGTTTCTTTGAGGTGAGGCGTAATAAGGGTTGGATTGTTTCTGAATACTTGTCAATAAATTTATTATAATAGTTAATGCATCCCAAAAATGATTTTAACTGTGTCCTATTTTTAGGTGTGGGGAAATCGAGGATTGGTTTGACCCGCTCCTGGTCCATTTCCAAACCGGTTTCTGTTAATGTGTACCCCAAGAACGGAACTGAACTTTGACAAAATTTTGATTTTAAAAACTTTATCGTCATATTTGCTTCAGCTAATTTATTGAAAATATACCTCAAATGTTTTAAGTGTGTTTGGAAGTCGGGTGAAACTATACAAATGTCGTCTACATAAATTAAGGTGAATTTTTCTACTTCCTCATCGAAAACTTTGTCCAATGCCCTTACTAATGCTGCCTGAGATGTGTTGATTCCAAATGGTGTAACTTTGTAGTGGTAGGTCTTTCCTCGGAACTGGAATGCTGTGTATTTTCTCGATTCTTCAGATAGTGGAACTTGCCAATATGATGAAGTTAGATCGATACTACTGATAAATTTTGCACCTTGACATTTTGCTAATAATTCATTGACACTTCTATTACATTCGTAATCTGGAATAATAATTTCGTTCGCTTTTCTAGCATCCAAACAAAGTCTTATTTCACCAGTTTTCTTGACGACCGGGATAATTGGGTTTATAAAAGTGCTGTTGCTTCGCTCTATGATCCCTAGGCGTTCCATTTCCCTTATTTCTCGCATGACTGCGTCTTGGTGTGCTAATGGTACTGGGTAAGTATGACATTTAAAATTTTGAGGATTTTCGACTCTTAATACATGCTGGTATTTGTTACATAACCCAGGTTGGTCGGAGAATACATCTTGAAAGTCCAATAACAAATCAGTTAATTGTTGTTTTTGAATACTATTTAGATTTAAATTATTTTTGAGGGATTCTGTAATTATTTCAGGGGATAATTCACATGATGTTCTGGGGTTTGTTTCTTCAATATAATAACACTCTTCGTATGGATCTTCATTGCAGCAGTAATCTTCTAAATTATCCACATTTTTATCATTAGTGATTATATGGCATAAAATTCCAGCTCGATTTGTATTATTGAATTGAATTACTAAATCTGTATCATTAATATTCATATGCATTTCACCCTTTTCAAAATTTATCTTCATCTTCCAGGCACTAAGTGTATCTATCCCGATAATTACTGATTGTATTAGTTTTGGTACTACGAGCATTTGTGTTAATATAGTTTGTTGACCAATGGTAATAGGAATCATTACGATTTTTGAAATTTTCCGGGATTTTTCATTGGTTGCTGTTCTAATGTGCATATTATTTACTGGTAATTCTTCTATTTTTCCTAATTCACTCCGATTTGATATGTACCAATCTTCTGCTAGACATGTAATGTTAGAACCTGTATCAATGAGAGCTGTAACTTCTTTGCTTTTGATCTTTATTCTTATTTCGGGGCATTTTTGCGATATAGTCGTATGGGTATTTTGTTCTGTTTCTTCTTCAAATAAAAACTCCCGATCACAATAAATATTGCTCAAAGTTAAACTATTGGTATCTGATTCATTATGCATGTTATTTACATTATTTACAATTTCAATTGACCTCTTATGTCCGACTTCTTTCTTATTTTGCACTGAAGATGTGTTCTTCTGATTTGAGCTATTTACATGGAGAATGAGGTCACCACCATCATCAGTGCCTCTCAGTTTAAATCCTGATTATTTTCCTCTGGCACTAGGTTTGCGTTCTCCTCAATAATGGCAGCGCACACCTGGTTTTGTTCTTGTGTCGGGTGGTATCTAGGCAGTGGTCTTCTCTCTTCAGACGGCGGTTGGTTTGATGGTAGATTGGGAAACTGTCTTAGGTCACGGTAATCGTTTCCAAATCGATGGCGTCGGTCGTCTCTTTGGTACCGATTATCGTGGTGGAGGTGATTCTCATGTCTCCGATTGTACGGGTGGTACTTAGGTGTGTACGCTCGATTGTCCGTGTTTCTTTCATTGTAGTGTTGGTTATGACCTTTTCTACCGTGTTGGTGGTGGTTTCTATTTACATGATTTTCCTCAGGTGTATTTTCCTTTTTATGTTTATGGTTTTCGTTCCTTTGATGGTTAGGTGACCTTGCTTGTTCTCGCAGATCTTCTCTCTGGAGTAGAGCTTCAAAATCGCAGACCGTCTGAATATTTTGAACTCTATAGGCATCTTGGATTATGTCTCCAAAGTGGTTTGATAGGCAATCGAGGATTTCTTTTTCGTCCAGGGGAGGGTTTAGCGATTTAAGGGTCAACACCCGCTCTATAAAATACTCTGATCGGTTCAGATAACCATTTGGCCGATATCGTTCATTTTCGATCCGTTGTTTGACGCCTCTTTGGATATCTCGGTTCCAATATTTCGATTCAAACATATGTTGAAAATCATCCCATGTGTGAATATCAGTTTTGATTAAATTGAACCACTTTGAGGCATGTCCTTCTAGGCACATTTCAATGAGATCAACTAGGCTTTCCGCACTATTATTTTCTGGATTTAACTGTAGGTTTTTCTCATAATATTTCTTAAGTTTGTTTAGAAATTCCTGGGAATTATGTGTCTTTCCATTAAATTTTGGGTGGGTCATTTCCGGTGTTAATGTCGATCTGCCGTTACACACAATATTAATAGGGACGGGCGCTTGTGTTGTTTGAATGTTGGGTGTAGTAGGTATTTCTAATATTTTCTTATGACACGCCTCCACGGACTCAGCCAATTTCGCAATTTGGTATTCATTGGATTTAATGTTTGGGTTCAGTTCTAATTTGACTTGGTTGATTTCAGCTGTTACTTGTTCTTTGATTTGTGTATAATTTTCCTTACAAATGTTTTCTACCTCCCTGTGTGTCTCTAATTGAATCTGTTTAATTTGTTCAGTGATTTTTAATTGGGTTTTACAATTTTCTGATACGATGATTTGACTAACCTCCTGTTTATGTTGAATGAGGTCTTGTATTAAATTTTCTCTGATTTTGTATTCCCCTTGTTCTAATTTAGTATCAATTTGATCGACTTCCTTAGCCAAATTTTCCTGAAGAATTTTAAGTTGATTTATGTCAGTTTTAAGATTTGACTGTTCATTGTGAATTTGCTGAATTTGATTTTCGACCCGGGCAGAGTGATTTTGAAATTCAGATCTTAAGTTTGCGTGTTGTATTTTAATATCAGATTTGATTGCGTTCATATCGGCTTTAATTTCATTTCTTAACTCGGTTTTAAGCGCATTCATGTCAGTTTTAATCGCAGCATTGCTCGATTTAATTTCATTCATGTCGGTTCTAAGTGCATTGATCGCCGCTGCTATTTGTACGAGTGGGTCGACACTGTCGACAGCTGATTCAGTACGAGTATGGTCTGGAATCAGCACAGGAGGGACGGTACTTGTGTCGCTCGTCAAAGAAACTAGCGTTCTGATTGGTTGTTCCGTTCGGTATATTTCGCTCAATGACGATGTAGCGGGGGAAATCGCCGCGGAAGTAGTGGTAGCACTGATTGAGGTTGGCGTTGGTGTTGAAGTGGGAGACGCCGGCTGGGACAAAATGGCGGAACGTTCTGACATTTCACTCACGGCCGAAATTGTTGTCTCATTATTAGAATCACTCGCGTTGTCGGAATTATTTGAGTCGCCTACCGAAACAATGTTTTCTTTGTTCACTGACGGGTCACTGTCCGATTCGCGGTGTACATTTATTGGTTCCGTGTTATTGCCGAATAAAACAAAACTTGTCTGCTCGGACTGCGTCGTTGAAACTTTAGGTTTGTCGGTTGATCTTAAATGGTATTTATGTTCGTCGCCCATATTGAGGTAGTAAGCACGCAATTAGGATTATTATACAATAAATTGGATATTATACTTATATCTAAATGAGGTGAGATGAGTCTTAATCTAGGCTATCTCCTACAAAATTATCTTCTTGCTATCTCAAATAATGTCTGCGATCATTAACTTTTCATTGTCAATGCCCTTACGTTGCGGCGCCAATTACAACTCAGCCTTTTTGGTTTGTAAATATAAATAAATAAATATCTTTAATTATAAGTACAGGTAGGTGACTCTTATATTTTCTTCTTAATTCTAATTAATTATTATTGTTCAAGATGGCGTCATTATAATTAGTGTGATACTAGTCTATTTAATATTTAAATTTGAAATAAAAGAATGGTAATCTGTTACAAAACTATTATTTATTCAACAATAACAATAAATATGAATATCAAAATTGAACTCTAGGGGGACGTACAAGGATTATTACAGTGGATGGGGTTAGATAAAATTATTTATGCTAATTGGATTAATATGGTACAATTTAAGGGCATTAGCTCAGTTCTTGAGAAGCATGATCTCTTCACATAGGGTTCTGGGAATCGTGCGGGCATGACATTGAAAAATTAATTTGTTTGAATATCACAATCATAAATACTTTTAAATAGAATAAATAATTTTGATAATAATATAAATTGCCAATTCTGATCTCTTTTTATATTTAATTAAATCAAGTCTTTGTTTGAAAGTCTGTTCCTCTTCAACAATGGTTGGTGAAGTAAATTTTGGATTGGTCTTACCAAGAGTTTATCTCTTCACCCTGATCTTTTCTTCAGATAGATAAATTTGGCCACTTAAAGGGGAATCAACTAAGATCAGGTTTACCGCTGGCTAACCAAAAAAAAAAATCTACTAATTAAGGGGGATGAAATTTAAAATTGGAACGAGGTCCAGGTACAATGAAGTTAACACTTGGCCATCTCTCTCTGGAATAGAAGCTGGAGTCCTTTACAATGGTTCCACTTTTCACTTTAACAATGTAACACATGGTTCACTAACTTGGTCTTTGGTAAACACTTCACTGAATTATTAGAGATCAAATTTTGAAAAACATGCTATATAAAATAGATAATTTGAGATAGCGTTCCCTGACCCATAAATATAAATTATATTAAATTATGAATACAGCTGATCTAACTTAACTTATCTAAAATTTTTATGGTAGATGGTAATAAATTAATGAATGATTTTAGGAAAATAACATTATCAAATAATTTATATTAACTGAGTGATATACTAGGTTGACATATTATATACAAATAATTATTAAGCTGTGTGTTTGTTTATTTATATGGGTGTTCATTTATGAAATTTAAATGTAAATGTTTGTGAACTATTACAATTGCTACGTTAAACATGTAAGGGTTCTAATACTTACCTTCAAAGAGAATAATAAGTTGCAGTTACTTTGAAGTAATTTTAAATTTTATTTGTAAGTTTTATTCAATTTTTATTGCAGCTTGTTATTGTTTATAAATTATTTCTATTGAAGATATATACTACTACATCAAAACAGCTCAAAATAATAGATGTATGGATGGATTGTAATGCAGATATATGTTCGAGAACTGGCTGAAACCTTTTTATGGATATAGTTTTTTGTGTGTACGGATGATTTAAGATGAATTCATCTCTGTAAGTTAATGGGCCTTACAAAGATGTATTAAATGGGCCTTTTAGACAAAGGTCTGATGGCCTTGATGATTGATAGTGCGAGTCAAATAACGTGGCCCCCTCCGTCCACAAGTCCAATGCTGAAATCAACGTTAAGTCTTACGGACGGACTGGGCCTTGGTATTTGAATCTGCCTCTACAAACTAATCAGCTGATCCAAAGAACATATATTTAATACATTTTTAAGATTTTACATAAAAAAATTTTAGATTAAAAAACAAGAACGGAATAATTCAAATTGTGCTTCTACAGCTCACGTTATTGCTCTCAATCATATTTTTGTTGGAATTGTTCCTTAATAATTGGTAAATTTATTTATTTATTTTTGTTTGAGGAATCGGCCTCTGAAGTTTTCAAACGATTTCAGACCCACCCTGTTTATTTAATCTGACATATGACCAAACTCGTTAAAACAATTCAACATCGGGCAGGAATGTTCTGGATGCTGCAGAATCAATACTAGTCACAGTGGCTGATTCGTACAGGATAAAATCTCAGTATTAATATCGTCTTTGCACCAATTTTTAACTTACCTATCACAATACAAACACTCTGAAACTCTCAAGACGAAAAGGAAAAAGGTCTCCTGATCACTTTTTGACCTTAAAGTTATCCATTTAAATTTATGAATCAAATCGGTCATGTGATTTTGGCGTGTGATTGGCTGGCCAAGCTTCAAGGCTTAAATCTCCACGCTGATTTTGCTTATTATTCATAAAAACCTGATGTGAAACCAATATTATTTGTTTATGTATCGGTTTATTTGAAATATTTTAGTATTTTGAAAGTTAAATAAAAAAAAATTCTAGTCAGCAAATGGTTGTCTGGACCAATGCTTGGGAGGGGGGACATTTTTAAGAATGGCCCGACTGTCGGGAGGTGACTAAATCCCAGCATCGGCCCAACGATTTTGGTGTCATTTTGGCTATGAGGGGAAGTTAGGACGGATGAAACCTGGAAAACTAGCAGTTGAATTATTTCTGTTCTTGGTTCTTGAACTGAGTGGTCAGTTTACTACAGTTTGACCGGTGTGACTCTATCGCGTAGAGTGTGTTAGCTGGCAGCTGGGGCGAACACGGGGGGGATAAAGGGATGTATCCCCCTGAAATTTTTAATTCCCCCTCATTTGGATATCCCCCCAAATTAATTCCTGGGTTCATTCCTGGCTGGCAGATCACCTCATGATTGTTGATTTACTTTTGTTTTGAGTTTAAATTTTAGCGTTTTATTCGTGCTGTTTCACACGTAGAATTTATTTAACGCCCATCACTTTGGTACGTGGTGATTTCAACAACTTTTGCGACTACCCCTCAAGTTTGGCTTACACATAGAAAAAGTGATCGACAGCCTAGATAGCGAAATATTCAGTAAAAAGCTCCATAAGATTAACATAAGGAATAATATATTAAACTGAATTAAATACCTCTTAACAAACAAGAAACAACTAGTTGAAATAGAAACTGACAGAAATAACTATGAAATGAAAACAAGATCAGCTATTCAAAATACTTACCGAATCCCACAAGGTTCTATATTAGGACCCCTGCTATTTCTAATCTAGATAAACTCTTTTCCTAATATCCTACTGAATATAAACTCAAGCATAAGTTCGCAGACGACACAACCATAATCACTAAAATAGACAAAAAAACTTCAAAACAGAATAAAATAAATGCAATCCTAGAAATAGCAACCGACACCTGCCAAGATATAACTCAAAATAAACTAAAAGAAAACTACAGTTGAAACACGTAGTGTGAATTAAAACGTAGTGTCTACGTCTACATAGTAGACACTACAATGTGGTGATAGGTTTATTTATTAGGAGTGATTGAACAAACGCTAACACTTCGTAGTTATATCCATCGTGATCAGGAAATTCTACAAAATTCTGGAGATATATCTACGGGTGGTTCAACTATAGTACTCTTTCAGGTGTTAACTTTCTTGTTGGTTAAAAATAAATACACAATAGAAATTTCCCACGGCATTGTGATTTGTATCACTGAAATTGTACATATTATTAGTTTATTGAGTATTAAAACATTATGGTGTATGTAGACAATAAAATAATCTCACAATATCCGTAGGAAATAAAAAAAAGATAAAATATTTTAGATCTGGTTATAAATTTCCTTCAGCGCGTTTAAACATAAAATATCATTGTAAATTCTTTCGTATTTTGTGTCAAAACCTTTGTAATCTGCCTTACTTCCTGCCGTTTACTCCCAATAGTATTTTATACTGACCTGGTTGGTGCAATCAGGACGTTGCAAAATATCGTTGTGTATAAATGGGCCTTTTTGCGATTGGTGGCATGAATGTCTTTCACAGCGTTTGTGTCTTCATCAAATATCACCCCCACCGTTTAAGGCAATTGTGGAAGATACAAACAGAAACCTTAGAGAAAAAACTACGAATTTAAAAAATAACAGAGCTAAAAAACAACTTTCATAAGTTCATAGGTCCGTAGATATTTTTTCTTCCGCCTGGAATAAAAAAAATTAGTAATTTTTGATTATCTTGAATGTTAATATCAGCTCATTTTGAATGTTAAATATCAGCTCATTAGCATATTATTGTTTCGTTCTTCGTAATGTATACGTATTTGATTCATCCAAATCTTAATTTTACCTAATTTTCTTCTTTAAACATGCATTTACTTTGGTATTCAGGGTTTAGCGATATCAGAGAAAAAGTGAAGTGAGTCTGACCCCAGACTACAAATCTACAGATATAACTACAGTTGCGTAGCAGCTTTAACTAGACTTTAATCATAACAAACAAGTGGTTATAACTCCTTTTCAGGCAATTCTAAGTTATAACTACGGGTATATACAACTTCCTTTTTAATCACAGTGAAGTTATAACTCCAAAAAATTGGAGTGGTAGCAATAACTACGTTTTAATCACACCATTCAATATCCATTTTATCGGCGCTATCCGATTGTAAGTTCCTTCCGCCAGTTCAAGGTCGAGTAAACAATATTGATCATGAAAATTAGTGATGTGTCGAGTCGAGTTGACTCGAGTCAAGAGCCGGCTCGAGTTAACTCGAGTCAATTTGTTTGTAACTCGAGTTGGACACGAACTCGTACAGAGATTACCGAACCTAAACGAACTCGGAACTTGACGAGTCGAGTCGACTGAACTCGGCCGACTCGCAAAACTGTAACCCTATTGGTTCAATTCGAGTCAGAAAGGAACTCCTCCAGGGATTGTCGACTCGCTTCTCAACTCGAGTCAGAACCTGAACTCGTTCGATGATTGCCAACTCGTACCTCAACTCCAGTCAAGACCTGAGCTCGTCCGCTGGTTGCCGACTCGGTTCTCAACTCAAGTCAGAATCCGAAATCATCCGATGGCCGCCTTGAGTTTGACTTGACTCGTAACTCGAGTTGGCTGGGTGGACAAGTCGACTCGAGTCATCAAATGACTCGACTCAACACATCACTAATGAAAATATGATACATATTGCACGGCCTTCCCAGTCTGGCTAAACTATTAAATCCGTCTCACCATTAAAATTTATGTTTAAAATCGATACTCTCCTATTTGATGTAATTAATCGGATTCTTTGAAAAACATATGTTTTATTGTGTTAATTAATGTACAACTTACTGTGACAGGAAGATAAATATTATCCCCATTTGATAAAAATAAACTGTTAATGGTATAAAGTTTTCATTCAATATTGATCCCAAATTTGAGAAAATGTTGAATGGTACAAAGTACTCCTGGCTGTTATATTTTACTTCTTCATGTACTTTTCTAAATAATAAAGGTGGTATAGCTAACGAACACTTTATTTATTTAACGATTTTTTTGTGGTGAAAGTAACTTACTTTAATCCATACGAAAGTACTCCTGTACCATTTTATTAAGTTATTCTGGTATTTCAACAAATGAAATATGATACTCGTAAGTTTGCAATGACATTTATTCGATTAAATACCTACTTTTAATCCATCTTAGAATTACACTTAACATTTTTATTAGGTCAACATTTATCTTGTATGCCATCAGTTAAATTAAATTTTTCTTGATCACTACTGAGTTCCGTCAAACGCACAGTCCGGTTGATCGCAGGACCATGGTCGGCACGTTGCCATCTACCACAGCTATAATCGGATTAAATTAAATTTATCATGAAAATTCAAAAGTTTTTATCTCTACGGCTAGAAACTTGTAGACGTAGAATTTTTAATGATAAATTCATTTAAGGCTAATAATCGAGGAAAGATGAAAAAAACCACCTAACCCTGAAATAATTGCGATAAGGGAGGTTTTTGCGTTTTTCTGTCATATTTTATATGCTGAACAACATACTAAACGTTTACCAAAGTTTGACCACTGGAAGTGCCTCATTTTTAAGATGGCGTCCAAGAAGGTGACAATAGCATTAAAGGTACAGGAAATAAAATGCCATAGTTGATGTATAAATGAATCTGTTGTCATAATACCACTGCCGATAATTGAAGGGAGGTATGAACTTAAGTTTTCGTAGGTAAAAAAAATCGGCCGCCATCTTGGATCCGCCTTATTGGATGAAGTAATTATTTTCAAATGTAAACATAGTGTTCTGACACATAATTTAAAACTAGATTTTCACGCTGTTTACAATGCCGAAATCCATTTTTGAAAGTCTTGACTCATATTTTGATTAGGATTTTTGCGGACATTTGCCATCACTGATTAGTAAAAAACAAGTTTCACGACGTTTCGGGATCTGGAATCTGATCCCGTCTTCAGGTGGAAGAAAACCTAGAACATAACAAGATTAGTAAAACATAGCCAGGAAAACCTGGAGAAAAACACAGCTAAAACAGAGAACTGTAAAACAGGGTGTATACCAACCGGGAAAACCAGGAAAACCTGGAAAAAACCAGGAATCGGAAAAGACCAGGAAAAAACCGGGAAAAAACCAGGATTTTCGTGTTCATTCCGGGAATTTTATTACGTAATTTAGTAATTATTTAAAATATAGTTAATGTTTATTTTTCGTAATGAAGCAAAGTATTATCATACATATCTTTAGAATATGTAAGTCTATAAATTTGTTAAACTCTTACAGTGATTTTGATTGCCATAAATGATAACGTTTTTCGTCAGAGTTTGTGCGTCTAAAGGAGCAGAATGACTATTGAGTGTCGTCTGCAGTCTGAAGTCAACTACGTAGTAAGGAAGAAGAAAATATTTTATCACTTGGAAGTTTATTGTTGTGTTTTATTTATACCTTTTGCCTCCTATTCGTTTAAAGCTCAATGATTTAAAGCTATAATTAAGTTAGCACTCTTAATGTTTTTGTTAACATGAACAGTTTTCTGATACGAAGAACAAAGAAAATGAAAGAGAATAATTACAAAATAAAAGCTTTGCCAGATCTACCTGTAGTCATCATGATGTGGCGATCAAATTATCGTGTTTGAAAACAATAATATCGTGTTTAACTTAAACTGACTTTTCTTAAATTATAGAACAATTAATTTTGCCGTGGGAAGAAATTGTACAAAGAAACAATGTTCGTCCACAGTTAAATCGTTATTTGTTTAGCAAAGAGTGATTAAAGTGTTAGTATGAATGAATGAATGAATGAGTAATGTGCTTGTACTTGCTGGTTTTGAATCACGATTAGATCGAGATCGTTGTATACGATCAGAGTACTGCGCAATACCCGACGTGATAACGCACCTTTCTAAGGATAAATTCTTGTATTGTAGCATTAAATAATTAACAAACAATAGTACATCCCTCATTAGATCTGTCTTGATCAGTATCCGTTACCGACAAAACATCGATTGGTAAAAGAGAGAATTGCAATCGAGACCAATCAGAGTTCACCAAATGACCGACAGTGTCCAGAGTCGTCTTCAACTGCCAAAACGAAATATCCCGCAAATACCTCATAAATAGTCGTTATTTCGTTGGACTATTTCAGCCCGTAAATATCATATGAGGACTCCGGGATCACCATCGCTTCCAATGTAGATACGATGAAATAAAAAGCCTACAATAATTTTGAGCTGGCAAAGAGTTGGCGAGCCTGTGTTTGTCTTTAGTCTCATTTCGTTTTCAAATGTCATTGTCTGCTTTCAAAACTTAATTGATAACTCGTTGACGTCTTTCGTCTTTCTTTCAGATTTCTTTATTTTTCAACTAAGCAATTACCTAAAAATAGAAACGTTGAACGATCACAAATAGGTTTTTATTTAGTTTAAATCTCAATCTTTGACGAATTAAGCTGAGTGTTAATTTTAAAATACGCGATTTAAATGGACCTTCTTAGATAACAGTACAAAGCTGTATTGACAACTTTACGCCCAAGATAATAATTAGTGAGTTTGTAGACCTTTATTGTCATTAAATGGCAAAGCTTTGATACTGAAACCTACATTTGAAGCTTATCTTGAAATTTAGGTTAAGTTTACTGCTCTGACATTATTTTTATTTTATAGTATTATTTTAGGTGAATCTGTCTGGCATTAATGCATAAATAAATATGTAAGGCTTCCTTCAAATATGAAGTAATTGGCGAATCAAGTTTTATATTTAATTCTTTTGCCTAACCACCTGAGCCTAGTCACTGATCAAATACTTTATTTATTCATGAAAAGGAAAATAACAAAGGGATACAGAGGCCTAAAAGTGAACAAATTTAGGTTGCAGTGAAAAAGGGATTTTCAAGCAGCCTGATCTTGGAATTGCAATAGGCCTAATAAGATTATTCAATTAATTATTAGGCCTACCTAATTGAGGGAATCAATAAATTTCTAAATATTAACAGTTAATTAGTTGTACCTTTGTATACTTTAATAATTGACATTTGACCCATAGTAGAATCATTATATCACAACAACCGACAACTACTCAAGCCTATCAAGGCAAACCTTACCTTACACATTAGGATTAATATTTTAGTTCCTTACAATTACCTGAGGCTTTTGAGAAAACTTGAAGCGCCGTAAATATCTGAATCCGGTATTATCCGGTCCAAACATAAGCTCTCCGATCCGATCCAAAAATTTA
The DNA here is from genome assembly GCA_035578135.1 of Flexamia atlantica. Classification (NCBI taxonomy): domain Eukaryota; kingdom Metazoa; phylum Arthropoda; class Insecta; order Hemiptera; family Cicadellidae; genus Flexamia; species Flexamia atlantica. The sequence continues at coordinate 16,273,469 of JAQJVK010000013.1, read as the reverse complement.
CTATCCGCACATCTCAAATTTAAATTGTAAATGCAAATACAGACTGCTTCCACAACCCTTGTCATTGGTTTTTTGCATACTAAACTTGACAAATGTAAAATTAATTATATAAATGATTCGATGAAAACTGCAGAAGTGCCTAGCAGTTGATATGGTGAATAATAGTACGCATACACAAAAACCTGGAAAATTTCTGAAAATCCTGGTAAAAACCTGGAATTTGATTCTTGAAAAATAGTATACACCCTGTAAAAGCAGTCACGAAAACAATAAGCTGAAAAGAAAAACAATACACAAAATAACACAGGAATCACAAGTATCAAGAATCACCAGGCAGGAGAGAGCACGTCCACACCCAATCAGAGCTGAGCTGAGACTGTATTGTTTTTCTTTTCAGCTTATTGTTTTCGTGACTGCTTTTACAGTTCTCTGTTTTAGCTGTGTTTTTCTCCAGGTTTTCCTGGCTATGTTTTACTAATCTTGTTATGTTCTAGGTTTTCTTCCACCTGAAGACGGGATCAGATTCCAGATCCCGAAACGTCGTGAAACTTGTTTTTTACTAATCAGTGATGGCAAATGTCCGCAAAAATCCTAATCAAAATATAAAATCACCATCACCAACAATGAATTTCAAACAAAGAGTCTTGACTCGTTTTCAAGATATACCCTAACAAAGATTATTCCCTATATAATCCTTATGGACAATTTGAGCTTGGAATATTTATTTTTTGATTTTTTTGGACTATTTTCCTTATAGCTCCGGATGTAATCAAAGTACGTTGTTCGTTCTAGTCTTAAAATGCTCATTAGTATTTTGGATTCCATATAAGCAACTTATCAATTGATTCAGATTCATTAGGGATGAGCTATGATACCTTAATTAACCATAAGTTGAGATTTTTCTAAAATTATACTGTCAAATAAAGGATTATAACTCAGGTTACACCTGTCTGATTTTCAAGATCAATAATTCAAATGAAAGCCAATCAATCGCCAATTTATTTAAGACCTTAAAAAGGATTGTATCTGTTTAAGAACTTGAGATATGAGTCCTTGCTTAAGGACAAAACTCTAAAATAATTACATTTTAATTTGAATGAAGGATTATTACTCTTCTTACAATTGACAGTTTTTCAAGATCAGTAACTCAAAAGAAAGCCCATAGTTTACCATTTAATTTAAGACTTTAATAAGGATTACGTCTCACTCAGAGCTTGAGATATATGTTTTCAACTGAAGATTTAATGCTAAAAACGTTAAATTTTATGTCTACTAAATTAACATACCTCGGCTTAAAATTGTGCTATTTTCATGATCAATAGCTCAAATGAAAGTTAATATTTTACTGATCAGTTTAAGACTAGAAAGAAATTTATATCTTATTTAGAATCTGACATATACAAATTTTACTGAATATTTAATTTAGGAAAATCACATTTTATGGTTAATAAAGGTATCATAACTCATCTCTAATGAATCTGAATCAATTGACAAGCTGCTTATATGGAAGCCAAAATACCACTGAATGTTTTAAGACTAGAACGAACAACGTACTTTGATTACATCTGGAGCTATAAGGAAAATAGTCCAAAAAATCCCAAAAAATATTCCAAGCTCGAAACGTCCATAAGGATTATACAGGAAATAATCATTGTTTGGTTATATCTCGATAACGAGTCAAGATTTTCAAAAACAGATTTCGGCAATGTAAATAGCGTGAAAATCTAGTTCTAAATGATGTGTCACAACATTATGTTTACATTTGAAAATAATTACTTCATCCAATATGGCGGATCCAAGATGGCGGCCGATTTTTTTACCTACGAAAACTGAAGTTCATACCTCCCCTCAATTATCGGCAGTGGTATTATGACACCATATTCATTTATACATCACCTATGGTATTTATTTCCTGCATCTTTAATGCTATTGTGACCTTCTTGGACGCCATCTTGAAAATGAGGCACTTCCTGTGGCCAGTATGTTAATCAATCATAGTTTATACTAATCAGCACATAAAATATGACAGAAAAAAACAAAAATCTCCCTTATAGCAATTTTTTTATGGTATAACCCTATCTTTCCTCGACTATAAGAGCCTTCATTCCACAGGCAGGCTATGTCCTTTTTCAATGAAATAGATTTTAAACTTCCAAAAATATTGTCTAATTCTTGGTTTACATAAGTTGAGCAAACTTAAGAAAATTTTGGCTCCATTTTGTAAAAATATTTTAAAAAGTTTTTCCTGTTTCAGGTCGAGGAAATAATAGATTAAAATTTAAGAACTATTTAAAAGAATTCCAATTAATGTTCATCAAACATAAACAATTAAAAAATATGATGAATCCATCCGAGTGATAATAATTGATAAAAGAACATTCAAGTTTAAGTAATGTATACAAATTAAAGTATCAAATGCATCAATCAATTTAAAAAGAAATGAAATGATTTAAAAAAAATGGCAAAAGTTGATTCAATAAACCTTGACCGAAAGGCATGTTTGCTTTACAATTTAGAAATTATTCTACTTTAGATTCTCAAGAACGCTAATCAACCAACTTATTGGTGAACAACTAATAAAAAAAATGCTTTCGGTAGTTTTTTATCAATGAAAAAGACAGTTTATGATAAAATGAAACTATCCGCCTCGTGATTATTGGATGAATTTGCAAGTTATCGCATATTCGACAAGAGATTTATAAAAAAGGACAATGGAAAGTATGGGAGAAATAACATACATTTGTGTATACTGTGAGGAGACCTTCCCCACACAGAAGAATCTAAAGGACCATTTGCTGACCCACACCGAAGAAAGGCCGTACATTTGCGAAATTTGCGGGAAATGCTTTACCTCACTGAAGAGTCTGAAGAACCACACCTCGACCCACTCCGAGGTGTTGTTGTACATGTGCGAAGTTTGTGGGAGATCCTTCACTACATCGAAGAATTTTAAAAGCCACATGTCGATACACACCGGGGAGCGATCGTTCACTTGTGAATTCTGCGGGAAAACTTTGTCCACATCCAAGAACCTGGAGATCCACAGGTTGAAACACACCGGGGAGGAGCCGTACAAATGTGAATATTGCGAGAAACCTTTTAGCAGGCTGCACAATTTGCAGGTGCACCTCCTGAATCATACGGGAGAGAGACCGTATAAATGTGAACACTGCGGGAAATCCTTCACCACCAAGAATCATCTCAAGGTCCATTCGCTGTCACACACCGGGGAAAGGCCGTATATCTGCGGGTCCTGTGATAAAACCTTTATTCAAATGGGAGCTTTGAAAGACCATATTCGCACCCATACCGGCGATAGACCGTTCAGGTGTTTGGATTGTAACAAGTCCTTCTCGGATAAGTCTACTTTGAAAAGACACGAATCGACACATAGTGAAGAACGAGTGAGGCCGTTCAAGTGTACGAGTTGTGGGAAAAGTTATTTTCGTGCGTTTCATTTGAAGAGACATTCGTTAACGCACAAGAAAAGTGAGCAAAGTGAATGAACACTTAAACTGAGCGGAGGAAACATTTCTGCTTTTGCAGACGATGAATGGCTAAGGCGATTACTGTCACCTCACACATTATATAATGTTATTGCTTAACATCACATAGTTTTAATTATTTTTAACATGAGAATTTTTCCAGGTTTAATTTTTTTATCAAAGATAATTATAATGTCTTCAATATAAGGAGTTTCTCATATTCTGTTCATGTTATGAATGTTCAAAAATTGTTAAAATTAATATTATTAGGTATTTGTTTTAATCAGATAATTTCTACATCAGAGGAACAGACACATTGTAGAATAATGAACATCTATTCTTAATTTTAATATGTATTGTTTAGTAACTAGAAAAAAGCTAACAATTTTTAATCGTTCATTAAGCAGTAAACAATGTAAGACTTGTGATGGACACTTATTCACTTTTTATAAGATCACAAAAAATTCTTTCTGCGGTACATGAAAGGGAAACATGATGTAGGGAAAGGAGTATTGTCTTTTATTGATTACATTATCTTATTGTAATTAAATTATAATGATAAAGATAATGCCGATTTTATTTACAAACCCTAACTTTGTAATGACTTAGGGCTTAATTTTTAGTTTAGTAATACGAAAATCAAGTTAAAAAGAATGGATGAAATAATCGTAGAATGACCAGTTGCTTGATGCCATTACAAATCTTGATAAAATGAATTTGATTTGATTCTATTTGATAACCATTGAAGTTAATCGATACTTTTTTATGATGGAATAGAATTATATTTATTTTCTCAATTCACAATTAATTTATCACAATCATTGCATACATACTTTCGATTTCTAGTTCATTAGTCCTTTTTTGGTTGCCCAACACTGCACACAAAACAAAATAATAAAACTAATGTCCTAAAGGACCTGTTAAAACTTGTCAGGCTGACTTTTTCTACCTAAAACTAATATTTAAAACATAATGGAACAATGAGAGTGTTAATTAAAGAACAACATAATAAGAAAATAAATAGGGCCTCTTCAGGCAAAGCCTGTGTAGAGGTTCCATCGTTCAACTTTATATCTAAAATAATAGCGAACAGATAGAACAAATTACTTGACTTAAAATAACAAACAAATGGTCTCTTGCTGATTTAAATTTGGTTAATGAAGATAAACATTAAAAATAATTTTAGCGAATTTCCCCTATAGGGAAGAAGCTGTTACCGTAGGTCTCATGGTAAGACCTAAGCCTAAAACCATCATAACTTTTCTTTTTGAGGTCCTCAGATGCCAAAAACACCATTCGTTCACTTTCATAAATATATATATATATATATATATATATATATATGTGTGTCTTTAAGAACGATAACTTGCGCAAAAATGGCCCAATCGGAATGAAATTTGGCATAGACGTGTAAAGTAGTAATTATTCGGACGAGTTCGTAAACCAGCCCGATCGGACCACCGGAAGGGGGGGTAAAGGGGGGTAAACCCCCCAAAAATGGGTTTTTTGAGATTTTTACATAGAAAAATACAATTTTTCAAAATTTTTATTGGCACCATTGAATTCAGCCCAAAAAAACAAACAATTTAGTATTTTGAATCTTGGCTCTATGTCCATTGGTTGCCGAGATATTGAAAGTGGAAAACACAGTACGTTGTCCCAATGTTAACCTTATGGGAAATAAGTAAAATTCTATATCTCGCTTATTTCTCAACATATCTTGATACCTTTTCGGTCTCATGTTTATTTGCAGTTCGCTCCCCGTTACTCTTGATTTCATGAATGACAACCTGGTTATTGGTTTATAAATCAATGACATAAAATTATATTGAAAATAGTAATTTCCATATAAAAAATCATCACAGTTATTCATTGAACCAAGGAACTCTTAACTATCGAAAAAAGTGGGGGGGAGTGTTAATTAGGAAAACAGACGATAAAAAGCCCATAATCATAAAAGTTAATGATTGAAGTCTGAGACCATGATAACTTTTCTTTATATGTATACAGTAGAGCCTCATGAACTCAACAGTCTGTCTAACTCGACAGACTTGGTTATATCATGAAACCCATTAAAAATGTTAATGTTCTGGATAACAAGACAACCTTCAACCTCAACAACCTCTGGGTTTACAATAGTCGAGTAAATGGGGTTTTTCTATATGTGTAGTACTGTTTTACTGTGTGTGTGTTTTTTTGTTAGTGTGATGGCAACCATAAATATGGTCCTGTATCAATTGAATTTGGCAAAGGCATTTAAAGTGGTAATCACTCGAATGAGTTCTTAAACCACCCTGATCGGACCAAAGGAAAGGGGCTTAAAAGGAAGTAACCCCCTAAAAATTGAGTTTTTACATAGAAAAAAAACCAAAAATAATCTAAATCATCTAGCACCATTGAATATAGCTCGAAAAAACAAACAATCTGGTACCTTGAATCATTGTTCAATGTCCATTGGTTATCGAGATATTGAAAGCGGTAAACACAAACATTTTTCCAATATTAGGCCTAACCTTAAGAGAAAAGTAAAATTTTATATTTAGCTTATTTCTCAACATATCTTAATAACACGTGGCTTATGACTTAATCTTAATCACTTAATCACTTAATCATCTATTAAATATTAGTCTAAAATCCCCAATATTTCCATTTTAGCGACATCTCATACTCATTTCGTATGTTATCCTTACGGGAAATAAAAAAATTCCACAGCTTCCATATTTCCCAACATCTTGATAAAACATGGTACTGTTTATGGTTTCTTTTGTTTCATATCCACCAAAATATATATTGAATTAAAACTATCCAGTTTAACATATCTCTTTCAGCAAACCTACATATTCATTCACCATGTTATTCTTATGGAGCTTACAAAAACATGTCATATATTGCTATTATGGATTGAAGTCTGTTCTTTTCCATTTAAATTTGCTGAGGATGGAGGTTGCTGCGACGGGGCTATTTCATTCATTTGTCAATGACGGTTTTTATTGGCCGAATACCGTTCTAACTCGACCAATGTAAGCCAGCCTATAAGATGGGCGATTTATTCAGCCCAGTGAGATAAGAAGATATGAAGCAAAATCAAAATCAAAGCAAAATTTTATGTTTCTGCAATGTGAAAACTGTTAAGTGATTAGAATGTTTTGTTTCAGGTCAAAGTTTTATGTAAGGAGTAATCATCAAAATATTTACTTCACAATTAGAATTGGTCTACAGAAACATAAAAACAAAATTTAAAATGTAAAAAAGTGTAGTGCAAATGCTTATCAACGGCTGCACTTAATATATCTTTACGGCTGCACTTAAAAAAGAGGAAGAAACTTCAAATGAACTGTCATTTATCTGTCATAATATATATTTTTGAATACAACCCGTAGTAAAGGGAGGAAAAACGCAAGTGTTTACCTTATAATGCTTCCTTTACTCATATAATATTATCGAAGAGCTAGCTAAATAACCCCAACGAGCGTTCGCATTTGTGTTTACTTGCAGTTACGAACCCAGCAGAATGTATTAGAGACTCATAAGATGGCAGATGCTAGGGAGGGGCCACATAAGTGTGAATGTTGTGAAAGATCTTTTACAACATCGCGAAGTTTTAAAAGCCATGTGTTGACCTGTAAAGGACAGAGTCAGCCAAAGTGTCTGACATGTGCAAAGTCATTCAAAAACCTAGGATGTTTAAAGACTCACATGCTTACACATAAAGAGGAGCGGCCATACAAGTGTGCAATATGTGAGAAATCGTTTTCTCAAAAAGTGCAGTTGCAAAACCATACATTGATTCATACCGGAGAACGACCCCATGCGTGTCTAGTATGTAATAAATCATTTACTTTAAGAGCAACTCTCAAGAAACATACACTTACACATACTGGAGAAAGGCCATACAAATGTGAATGTTGTAAGAAAACCTTCACGACATCAGGTGCTGTAAAGAGGCACATATTGACACACACTGGAGAAAGAACACATAAATGTGAAGATTGCAAGAAATCATTCTTTAGATTAGATAATTTAAAGGTGCATATGCAAAGTCATACAGGGGAAAAGCCACACAAGTGTGAATTCTGTGAGAAAACTTTCACCATATTGGGAAGATTAAACAGCCATATGTCGAGGTACAAAGGTCAGTGTCCCCGTCAGTGTGGACTGTGTGCCAAGACATTTACTGACGTGGGAAAATTAAACAGTCACATGCTGATACATTCTGAGGGGCTGCTCAAGTGTTTAATATGCAAGAAATCCTTTACTCGAAAAGATCAACTAAAAGGTCATTCTTTGATTCATAATAAGCAAAAGTCATGTCAGTATTGTGGAAAATCATTTACCACCTCTAGGGATCTAGGGAATCATGTGCGAGTCCATACTGGGGAGAGACCGTATAAGTGTGAGCATTGTAAGATTTCCTTTATGACAAAGAAAACACTAGAGATTCACAGTTATAAACATACTGGATATCTATACAGCTGCACATTTTGTAAGAAATCGTTTGCTCAGAAAGTTCAATTACAAACCCATACATTGACACATACTGGAGAACGACCCCATAAGTGCCTAAAATGTGAGAAATCCTTTATTCGAAAATATGAACTAAAAATTCATTCTGCTGTACATAATAAGGAAAGCGCATTAAAATGTGAATATTGTGAGAAATCCTTTGCCATATCCAAGGATCTAAAAAGTCATGTGCGACTCCATACCGGGGAGCGACCTTTTAAATGTGAATATTGTGAAAAGTCCTTTATCTCAAAGAATACATTAAAGGTACACAGTTATAAACATACTGGATATCCTCACAGCTGCTCATTTTGTACGAAATCGTTTTCTCAAAAAGTGCAATTGCAAAACCATTTGTTGACACATACCGGAGAACGACCCCATGCGTGTCTAGTATGTAATAAATCCTTTGCTTTAAGATCAACTCTTAAAAAACATACACTTACACATACTGGAGAAAGACCATACGAATGTGAATGTTGTAAGAAAACCTTCACGACATCGGGAGATGCAAAGAGGCATTTGTTGACACACACTGGAGAGAGGTCACATAAATGTGAATACTGCGAGAAATCCTTCACCAGATTGGTTTATTTAAAGACTCATTTGCTAAGTCATACAGGGAAAAAGCCGTAAAAGTGAGTTTTTTTTTTAAACTCGCGAGTATGTCAAATCATTAAGTCTAAATTCGCATATGCTAACTCACACAGTGCATAAAAAAATTTGAGTTTTGTGACAATTCCTTCTTTGTTTTAGGAAATGTAAAGAGACATTTGGTGAGATACACACTAAACGTGGTATTTTATCCTAAAGTGTCTTTAAGCTTTAAAATGATTGAGTAATGTCAATGTAATTAAATATAAGTGAGAAAGATAATGCCTCTCATTTAAAACCATAACTTTGTAATGGCCTAGTGTTAAATTCAGTAATGCAACTGTTTGGGAAATAATACATTTATTTAAATTTCAGAATTTTTATATGATTCCCTTTACATTTTATTTTGTTTAGTATCTTTATTTTTATTAGCTCCAAAATCCTTTCCAAAAACCAAATTTGTAAAGTCAGCTGAGATAGGCTTAAAATATTCAAAATTAAAATAGTGAATTGTGATTGGTTTACATCAAGATTTAATTGTGTTTCCTGTCTCCTGTTTCCTGTTCTTCTTCAGTGTGGTGTTGGATAGACTCAAGATCAAGAAGCAAGATTTCTCAGCCCACTCAATAATTACATTAATTACTTTACTTGTTCTTTTCTAAATTAATTGTTCCCACCTCAAGACTCGAATTATTATTTGTATCTGATTTATAAAACTCAAAAGTATTGTAATGTTAAATTTGTACCGTACGTACCACCAGTAAATTATTACATTTTCCCATGGAACAATGGTGAGTTTTATTATTTTCTATGAACATTCAAGGTTACAACACAGCAACAATAAAATAAAAAAATCGATTCATTGCAATTTTATTATTTGAAGAATGGATGAAATAATCTTAAAATGATCAATGGCCTATGATGCCATTACAACTCTTATTAACAAGATTTTGAATCCATTCGATTTGTTAATTGTTGAAGTTGATCGACCTGTTTACTCGTTTCCCTGCTGGGATCGCATGTTTATTTGCAGTTCAGTTCCCGTTACTCTGTGATAGTCCTTAAATTCATGGATAACAAAACCTGATTATTGGTTTATCAACCAATAGAATAAAATATTTAAAATGTCATAAAATAAATATTTTTATGTGAAAAATCATTACTATTATTCGCTGAACCAAGGAACTCTTAATAATATATATATATATATATATATATATATATATATATATATACAGGGTGTGTCACCTAAGGTGTCTCAAATGGATTGCGGACGAACTAGTAGTCCTACATAGATGAAACAAAATCAAAAAAATGCAAACAAAATCAAACAAACAAAATGTCAAACAAAAAAAAACAAAACAAACAAAATGTAGTCTTCAGGGCATTTAAATTTGCATCAGTTAAACTTAAGTACTGCACATTTAACACAGTCTTTATATGGTAAAATGGAGTTTTTTGCTTATAACTACAAAACCACCAAAGATAGCAGCTAGGGTATATTGAAAAGTTGTTGGTCTTTGCAAGACCTGTAAAATGATGTGCTATTTGACATATGTTGCCATTTAATTTTGTTGACTTTCAGGGCTACCAACATAAAAACAAAATAAAATGCTCTGTCAAAAACTTTTATTTTTTCAATGTTGGCATGTCGTATATCAAATTAAAGCTGAGTTAACGAGGATTAATAATGTTTAAACAGACCAAAAATACGTTTTGTAGTTCTCGAGGTACAGGGTATTCCGTAAATACCAATATTTTTCACTTAAATGGTCGCCATTTTGAAACGAATTAAGATAAGTGAATTGTGTTTTCACCAAATTGTTCGTCTTGTTTAGAGCTTTAAAACGATGCATAACATGACATATGTTTACATTTAATAATTCTGAGATTCGAACCCATGACCCCCGGTTTTTGGAACACCCTGTATTTTAAAAAGCTTAAAAATATTTTTATGTTCTTCCTTGCGGTCGATTTAGTGGAGTATGATTTGGTTTCATCTATGTAGGACTACTAGTTCGTCCGCAATCCATTTGGGACACCTTAGGTAAGACACCCTGTATATATATATATATATATATATATATATATATATATATATATATATATATATATATATATATATATCTATATCTATATATATATATATATACCGGGTGTCCCATAATAGTCCCCCCCTAACCTTTCCCTATATTTTTTCAAATATCAATTCCACACCACCCCCAAACATTATTGAGTAGTCAATACTGCATTTTGAGGGGGTATCCAATTTTGGCCGCCATCTTGGATCCGTCATATTAGATCCAAAATAATTTTTTCAAATGTTAAAGTGGTGTTGTGACCCATCATTTCGAATTAGATTTTTTCACTAATTACAATGCCGTAATCCGTTTTTTAATATCTCCATTGGTTCTCAAGATATGGGTACTTTTAATTTATTTATTTTCAACCAATTTAAACATTACAAATTGATAAAATAGGCTCATAATCACAAAATAATGCTAGATAGTGACAAATAACCACCATCAGTCATTGATGAGCGATTTACACTTACTTTTTACCAATTGAAATTTTTTGGCCGCCATCTTGGATCCGCCATTTTGGAATGAGGTAAGTTATTTCAAATATGAAGTTGGTATTGTGAACCATCATTTCAAACTAGTTTTTTACGCCGAATTCAGTGCTGCAACCCGTTTTCAGCTATAAAATTTGGTTTTTGAAAAATTCATTTTTTAAAGATTTTCATTAGAAATATGAAAATATCTTGAAAACGAAACGCTATGATTAAAAACGGGTTGCGGCTGGAAATCAGCTGTAAAACTCATGCAACACTAGGCTGTTTTGATTTATCGGAACCATAAATATCGATACATATACGATGGATCGTGAGCAAAATACCGTTATTACCGATTCATCAAATAAACCGATGTTTTAGAATGAAAAAAATTGAAGTTCAAAGGAGTTTTTCAGAATAAAAAAAGAAAGGATTTCATTTTTTTTAACTCTAGACCTCCATAGTTTTTAAGCGAAGCGTTAAAAAAACTTCATGTGTTAAATATTTTCTCCTTTTTCTAACAAACTGCAAAATCCATAGGTCAATCATCTAAATGCAACTCTTAAGGAATAGTTCTTAAACCTTTAAAATATTATATATGAGATTAACAGAATAAAGTCTAAAAATAACTATAAGTTAAATAACCTCAGCAAGATTTCAGGTCTATCCGAAAAAACGGGTGTAGGCTAGATTAGGTTTTAAGACACCAGTGGTACGACTTTCATGACATTTGGCATGTAGCAATGAAACCTTGATAACTCCGGGCGTTTTTCTTTATTTTTCAATTTTTGATCATAAACGCCATTTACTCCATAAAAAACCGTAAATAACGATAAAAACAAATTTCTAAAAAACAGCTCTTACGATTTCAATCAAAACTTGATGGTTTATAGTGCTCAACGATACAAACGAAACGTCACCACCCACAAGTCTGTTCAGTTTAAGAAGTTATGGTGATATAAAGTGTAAACAATACCTGTTTTTCATGGGCCTCCAGCGCCTAAGCCAGAGGTCGTATTGAAAAACAAAATCAAAATTTATTCTACAACTTTGGTCCTTTGGAAATTCGTGCTTTTTTTGTAGAAAATATCCTGGGCTCGGTTATGTATTATGGGCCACGTTTTTCGACTTAGGCTATTTGTGGGATAGTCCCTAAACTTGCAGGGTAATTTCCCAAATGAGGGTAATTTTCAAACGTTTTTCCCCTTTCCCTCAACCAAAACCTCGCATTCCCACTGTGTCCTCTAGATAGTAAGGGTACACATCACAGTTGTATTCTCAGTTCGTGAGTAATTTTAGATAGTTCCCCACCCAAAACCCCCGGATTCCCACCGTGTCCCCTCGATAGTAAGGCTATAGAAATAAGGGTTGTTTCCAATTAATTTGTGAGTAATTTTAGTTGGTTCCCAACCAAAACCCCGGTTCCCACTCTCTCCCCAAGATAGGAAAGATGATACATATTTAATGTTGTTATATCAAGAGAAGTCTACATTCCCACCATATTGAACATAGTATATTCTAAATTAGTAAGTTGAAATAAATCCAAGAAGAACGTTTACACAGTTAATACGTGGTGCCATGTTATTTAAGGTTTACGTACCGAGTGGGATGTTCATAGCAATCTTTGTTGATGAATGAGTTTAATGATAAATTACGTATATCGATGCAAAAAAGTGTAAATAGAAATAGTCTCTTGATAAAGCCAAGACATAAAGCTTGACATAAAACTAATTTAAAGTCTCTTTTGTCGCAATACCAAGGTGGAAGATTATGATGTTTTTTAAAGATTAGTTTCCAGTAAATAATTAATATTTTACTGTCCACCTTAAGCTGTATGTTTTATGAATCACATCACAGTATTATTTCTCTATAAATGAAACTATTCATTTAACTCTAAACGAAAATGGCAAATCTCTAGGTCAAGCTCACTGAATTTCATTTCTGAATAGTGTTACCATCCTAATAAAAGAGTAATATCCCTAAGATTTTGTCTGGAAAATCATTAACAAACCACGTAGACAGTCTTTTGCTGATTAGAGTAGCATTTCATTGGTTTATGATACATCTTTAATTGTTTGCTTTTTAACTCAGACAGACTTAGAGGAGGGACCGTCTACCAGTTTTGTCTTCTTACTTAAGTTAGGTAGATAGGTTCTAGGAAGATAGTAACCGTAGAGGATGGTGTCCAATTGGTATTAGCATTAAGGTGATATAATTTTTACGCTGAAAAGTAATTCTTGATTTAATGAAAAATGTTGCAATTTGAAATCCTCGGCGATATAAGTAGATGAAAATGTATTTTTAAGTACGGTAGTTTGTTATACTGCTCCCAATATTACTCAGTAATCAACAGGTAACCCATGAACATTAACTTAAAGTTAACAAAAATAACACTTAAATAACTCAAAAAGCACTAAAAGCTTCTTATTGAAGATCTAACTTTTAGAACAAATTTAAGTGTTGTGTGGTATTACTCTTTCAATGAGGTTAAATACTTTCTGAATAGATATTTTTTTGTATAGTCATTCAAAGTTCTCTGTAAGTTACGCTCAAATAATCAATAAAAAGAGTCATTGCATGCAAATTATATTTATAGGGTTTACCAATTTTGAATCTAGGGATTTTACGCTTAATTGGTGGCAGCACTGCACTGCACATGCAAAGCTGGCACAGCACTGCCTAGTCCGTGTTCTTTGTGCTTCACTTCGACCATATGAATGTGTATTAAATTGTGTTATCGGATCAACAACGTAAAAATAGTAGTTAATATTCCTCTTTACTAATCTACTCAAACAATAATTAGGGGAGAAAATGCGAGTCATCATCTTCGAAACACTATGGTTCAATCGTGATAGAATTTAAGGTTAGTTTGTCAACAATAAATTGTGAATAATTTTATTGTTATATGAACTGTAATATGGGGTCTACTTGCAGTAATATTTTGTAAACTTTAAAACCAAATGTATGGGTAATATAGTTTTAGGCGTATGTCTTATACATAGGCTTTGTCCTTGAAACTATAGTGAATGAAAATAGCTAACGACGCGACTAAAGTCTCGGCCACAGCATTAGGCGGGTGGCGAAAAATGGAAACTCCAGTTGTATACTGTATATGTCTTGGCGTTATAGACAGCTCTGCTCCTCTACACATTTAAGTAGTTAAAAACATGACTCTTAAACGTTTAAAACTGAATGTTAAGTTTTACATATAAAAGGTCATAAAATAAAATTGAAAACAAAATTAATCATCATTTCAATTACCATCTGATTTTGGATATCACAAACAAAGAGCATAACGGCCTTTAACGTCAGATGGGTAAATGATTACTCAACATATTTTGAACGTCAGCAGCGCACCGCTCACCTGCCTAATGCTGTGGCCAGAACCGTATTTTTAGGGTAATTTCTCCTGGGGAACTGTAGCATCAGGGTTGATTAATATCAAATTACAAATTCAGAAAAACATTACTTCTACTTAAAAATGCTCCTTTATTTTTTACCTCGGAAAGGAAAATAAATAGTTGACTTTAAAAAATAACTAGCAATAATCAGCCGTCCCCTCACATTTAATATCGTTTCAGGAAAAATTGACTTCTTATGATGGGGATACTGCTCAGTGCATCCCACTTAGTGAAAAAAGTAACCTAGTAACTAGCGACAGTGACAGTTAGAAAATTGGGTGAAATTCAGCATTGCAATCTTTGTTCATAAATGCTAAGCCTAATTTTATAGTAATTGGATGCGATAAAATGTAAATAATAGTTAATATTATGCAGAATGTTTTTTTAAACGCAATCCAAAATTTATTTTATCTGGCAAGGATTATTCCCCCCCAAGATCCCCGGATTTTACCCCACTTTATTATTTTCTTTGGGGATACATAGAAAGTAAAGCCTATGAAAACAATTCACAGGATATTCAGCACCTCAAAACAAACATAACAAATTTAATACCTGAAATTCAAAGAGGTACTTTGCAAAACGTTCGGGAATTTTATGGAGAGAGACAACTTTGTATAAGTGTCAATTGTGGATTGTTTGAACACATTATGTAAGCTAAATGTGAGCAAACTAAAATAATAGGTTGTATAAAATGTAAAAATTAACAAAACAATACTCATTTTATCATTATATGTGAACTATTCAATCTTTAACATAGGTGGCGTTTAAAAAAATACACCCTGCAATATAGCAGTACACTGACACAATAACAAGAAAAAACAGGTCTTATCCCCCCGCAATTTAAAGGAGGAATCAAGTGGTCATTTGCAAGTTTATCAAAGGTAAATCAATTCTTTCTTTATTCACATTACGGTTTGTCTGGGGTTTGTATCTTACTTTGTTATTTACTCATTTCCTCTTATTCCTGTATTATTTTGTAAACTGAAAACTACCGTCGGTAATTCTCTCATATGATATAATACCTGTCTAATTCCTTTACTACTATTTGAAGTACGGAAACAGCTAACTATAAGCTAATTATCAGTCATTCACTAATAATACATCTGAGAAAAATATGGCTAAACTCTAGAATCCGTCTTCATCGTTTAAATCGATGTATTTAAATCTTATTCGATATAACTAAACGAAATTCCTTAAGAGGGTTCCAAAATATGCCTAAAACACGCTCCGCGCGGTGTCATTTAGCGCTTACAGTTTTCAAAATAAAATTTAATTTAACATAGCATTTCAAAGACAAAGAGCTGTAGAATGTTAATTGCTAATCCAAAATCGTTTATGTTAACGTATTCTGGAGATATATTCCTTTGAAGTTGACCAACTTTAACACCATGTATCTTTTTAATGAGTGAGCATAAACGAATGTGGAGAAGCAATAAACACTCTATAACTCGTTATCTTTACAATGCTATTTCCGAATAACTTTTATTTTAAGAACTGGAGACGCTAAATGACACCGCGTTACCCCTGCAACGGCTTGCGCAGCGAAAAGTGCACAAATTTAACATGGGCTCTTATGGAGCCGCAGTTCCAAAAGTCGCCGCTAGTGTCGCAGAAAAACGAAAACTGCCTTAGGTAGGGAACCCTCTTAAGCATGTGTTTTTATGTATAACTTATTGTAAAGACATCATGTGGATCAATATTTCAACCTTTTTGTTGAAATTTTTATTTCAGACACTTTTTTGTCTTTATTTCTCAGCAAGCTCTTTTCAATAGGGAAACTGACAGTCCTACAGTACTAGGATTGACAACATTTGGTTTGTTGGCGGACTTAGTTTCATTGCGATGATTCTAGGTGTGAGAAGTCATAGTTGTGCTGGATTTATTTGGTTTTGTAACTAAAGTGAATGTAAAGCTATAAAAACTCTGAGAAAAAGTATGGTTCGAAATTTGAAAATGCCATAAGCATAACTCCTGTTAAGTAATCATAATCATGTTCCTGTAAACTTCAATGTTTTATTTATATTTAATCTGCTTACTATAGTTATAACTATAATTTTATTTAATGGACCCGTATGGAAATAAATTATCAATAAAACTAAGTCTAAGTCTAAGTTTTAATCAAATATTAGACTTCATAATCAGATTTTTATTGTGATTCATCGTAATTGTGGTTGTATATATCGATTTTAAACATATATTTTCGGCTCGTCGCCGTCTAGCTTTAGCTGTCTGCACTTCAAAACTAGAATAACGTCACAGTCCTGTTCAGTCTTCGTTATTAGCCCGTTGCTAATCAGTGAGCTTATAATTATTATTACTTATAATTGGTGCTACTAATACTATTATTTAGTACAGTAGAACCTCGATTATCCGGGGGCGGATTAATCGGGCGGCGGATTAACCGGGGTCAAAAACTGGCCAGTTGATAATTATTTACAAAAGGTTTTACAAGGGTAAATTTTGTATAAAAACTCCTGATTTACTATGAAATGTAGCTAAAAACAATTATTTTTTAAACAAACTGTCGTAAGTATTCAGATTTTTAAGACAGTAAAACAGTTAATTTTTAATCGTGAAGTTAAACCAAGATGCGACCAAGGCCGACTCTGCGAGACGCAACAAAGAAATTAAGGAAAGGTTGGCAAGGCACGCATGCGCGAAATTATCTTCTTGTCTTTCATAGCACGGCCATTCGTTGTAGTACAACGCAGCACCTAATTGGCCCGTCGCTATGACGACACACAGTTGCCATGACAACGAGCTATGCGCACTGGGCACCGCGCATTTCGTGGGTGGGGAGATAGGAGAACGGCAAGAAGGAAGAGAAAGGGGTAGAGGGGGAGAGAAAGAGAGAGAATCACGGCACTTCCCTCCCTTAACGCCAAGCTGTCTGGCCCTATTCAAAACAAAGTCGATGAATCATCCCACTTGTTTTTTGGGCATTTAACTTCCGCGCTTTTTTATCCTTCTCTCTCCGATAATCTTGGCGCGAACTGTTGCCTTTACTTTTATTTTTCTATCACTAATTCTTTCACCCATTTTGCATTTCCCATTTGACACGTAGGCTGTTGACCACAAAACCTTTCCTTTAGTCGTCGCGTCTTTAGTGTGTTACCTGTTGTTTCACTGGTACAGTATTTTTTCGATCGTGAGTTTCAGTTAGTGCTTGGTCAAGTCATATATTGTTCCGTTGTGACTGTTGTGCGACGTTCGTGTGAAAATGTCGGAGAAGAAAAGAAATCGTGTAGTTCTGTCAATTCAGCAAAAACTGGAAATAATTCACAAATTTGGAAACATATTTGGTTTTACCGACGACGATATAACGGCCGCTCAAATGGCTCTAAAGGCCATGCAAGTCCCGGGAGGCGAGAGGGTTGATGAAGAAAACATTGAGGAATGGTTCCAGTGTGATAAAGACTTTCCATCAGTGACGAAGAGATAGTAAAGCAGTAAAGCGCGTGAGAGGGGAAGAAGACGAAATCGAAGGAGAAGGAGAGGAGGAAGAGGAACCGGCAACTGCTCCAAAATTAAGTCACCGCGCAGCTCTCGAACACCTAGAATGCTTGTTGGACTATTTGGAGGAACAAAGCGACAGCCTGCTTTGTGATAAACTGGTGTTGCGAAAATTACGTTTCAACATTATTTAAAATAACGCCAAAGTAAAAAACAAACAACTATGACGGACTACTTTTCCCGTGTATGAATTAAATAGCCGAAGCAAACTTTCTCTAACATGAAAATGTATTTTTCATTACGTGAAACGTATTTAGAACTGCTACGTGACTTTTTAATAAAATAAATTTGTTAGTATCAATCGAATATTGTGTTTTTTATATGTGATTTGCTCTGGGAAAGAGTTGATAAACAACTTTGGAGGTTTACACGCAAGTACTGCGTATTTTTTCCTAATTTCGGATTAACCGTGGTTTTCAGTTATCCGTGCCCCTCCTCCCGACGATTACCCCAGATAATCGAGGTTCTACTAAGTTAATAGTATGTATTCTATAGTTAATCGTTAATTAGCATAAGTTTAGTCAAGTAAACTGACAACAGATAATATCATTTCTTTTTTGCCTGATTAGTAGTGTGCCTGATTATCGTTTACTTGAATACGATACAATAGCGTGTAAGCCAACCGTAATATTTTTATTATTTACAATAAATTTTTGGCGCTTTGACTTTGTTCATACTATTTTATTCTTCCCAAAGGTTTCCAAACCACTTTAGGGTTTTTGCCAGTGGAGTTATGATTACAAAAAAAATCTCATTTGATTTATATAAACATAATTAAATAATGTAAACCATAGTAAATTTAAGTGTACACATTACTTTTTTCTTAAAATTCGAAGCCAAGATTTTGAGAGTTTAAACCCATAACCTTTATTTATGTTGTTTTTATTTTTAATTATTTCAATAGTTACTCTTATTTTTATTATTTTGTATATTTATTTGTGTTTTTAGACTAATGGCAACTTCTTTCGTACTTATAACTTTATTGAAATAACTTACAATATTTTTTAAATTTAATATCGTTATTTAAAGCTAATAAATACAGCATGCCAAATAAAAACAATGATTAACTATCAAACTTATAGTTTCCTTCATTCTGAGTATACATTGTTGACAATCAGAGATCAATTAATGGGACGGTAAATCAGACTACAGTCAAATAATACAAATTATAACGATTTTACACCGCACACTGACACAACGAAGTAATTAAAAGAAAGTCTTAATCCTATACTCTTATATGAGCAATGTTATCGTGCGTGCGTGCTTGCTTGCTCGCACAATTATCTCAAAAACGGCTCCGAGGATTTTCTTCAAAGTCTGGAAATAAGTAATTTATGACTCAAAAACGTGTTCTAGGCAGATAACTCGGCTAGGGAAATCTAATAACGTAATAAAACGAATTTTAAAGCTTTAACATTTTAACATTTGCCTTATGAGTTGCCGTAATATCAACAAAATAAATAAGGAAAGTGTAAACAAATGAAGTAATCACAACAGCTGTTTGTAAACTACAGAAATCTAGGGAGAATGCAGCCCACACATAAATATTGCATAGATTTTTATTTACAAATTTTATTACCTGAAATATTTTATAGTTTTTAGATGAATTGATAAATATGAAAAAAAACGAGCAAGGCTTATAAGGATTTTATTAGTGTAAGCTAAGAGTACTCTGTGTTCAGGCCCATCAACATCATGGCATTTCATTTAACCAAATAAATATTAATACTGTTAGTAACCTGATCATTAAAAAGAATATAAATATAACGTATTTGAAAAAACTGCCTATCTGAATATTGACATTGTATTATGTATCGCAATTTTATTATCAATAAAATTTTAGTATTTATTGGATTAACGAATATCAATTGACAGCTATTCGCAAATAAAAATATGAGTCAAGTAAAACACTCAGAATATAAACAGTAGTTGATAAAATTACTTGATTGGTTAGTGCGGTTATAATAATTATTGATAAGAACATTTTTAAACAAAACACCCTTATTTATTCGCATTTTTCATTGTAACTTTTTTGACGACATGTTTCGGCAATTTATGCTATCTTCAAAGTCAACATAACTTCTTACTTATTTACAAACTTGTATAAAAACATCCGTATAAAAGAAAGATATGAAATTAAATATCATGTGGTGTTGAAAGTTTTTCTTCGTGGTAATACATATACCGGGTGTCCCATAATAGTCCTAACTTTTTCCTATATTTTTTCAAATATCAATTCGACACCATCCCCAAACATTATTGGGTAGTTAATATTCATTTTGAGGGGGTACGCAATTTTGGCCACCATCTTGGATCCGCCATATTGGATCCAAAATATTTTTTCAAAGTAAAGGTGGTGTTGTGCCCCTATATTTCGCACTAGATTTTTTTACTGATTACAATGCTGCAATCAGTTTTTCAATATCTCAATTGGTTCTCAAGATATGACTACTTTTAATTTATTTATTTTTAACCAATTTAAACATTACAAATTGATAAAATAGGCCCATAACCACAAAATAATGCTAGATAGTGACGAATAACCACCATCAGTCATTGTTCAGCGATTTACACTTAACTTTCCCCAATGTAAATTTTTTGGCCGCCATCTTGGATCCGCCATTTTGAAATGAGATAAGTTATTTCAAATATGAAGTTGGTATTGCGACCCATCATTTCAAACTAGTTTTTTACGCCGCATTCAGTGCCGCAACCCGTTTTTAGCTATAAAACTTATTTTTTGAAAAATTAATATTTTTTGAGATTTTTATTAGAGAAATGTCAATATCTTGAAAACTAAACACTATAATTAAAAACGGGTTGCGGCATTAAGTTCGGCGTAAAAAACTAGTCAGAAATGATGGGTCACAATACCAACTTCATATTTGAAATAACTTACCTGATTTCGAAATGGCGGATCCAAGATGGCGGCCAAAAAATTTACATTAGTAGAAGTTAAGTGTAAATCGCTTGACAATGACTGATGGTGGTTATTCGTCACTATCTAGCATTAATTTTTGTGGGCCTATTTTATCAATTTGTAATGTTTAAATTGGTTAAAATATAATTAAAAGTAGTCATATCTTGAGAACCAATTGAGATATTGAAAAACGGATTGCAGCATTGTAATCAGTGAAAAAATTAAGTTCGAAATAATGGGTCACAACACCACCTTTACTCTGAAAAAAATATTTTGAATCCAATATGGCGGATCCAAGATGGCGGCCAAAATTGGGTACCCCCTCAAATGAAGTATTAACTACCCAATAATGTTTGGGGGTGGTGTGGAATTGATATTTGAAAAAATATAGGAAAAAGTTAGGGGGGGGGGACTATTATGGGACACCCGGTATGAGTATACTATATAAAATAATATTTTATTTCTTTATTTTTATCAAATATTGGATGTTTTTGTCTTATTTACATACTATTTAGTATGTTCTTGGGATCTCTTTTGTTATGTAAATATATAGATAGTTCCTCTTTAATGTTTATGACTTCTGCCTTATTTTCATATTCAACGACAGTAAGATTTTGTAAGCCTTTATAATTAGGTCCTGATGATAATATGTGTTCAGCGAAATTTGATTTCATTGTAGTGGTGATCTTGGACTTTTTTGCTTGGATATATTCCTTAAAACGAGCTTTAAAATTTCTTCTAGTTTGTCCAATATAGTGTTTGACGCAATCACTACATTTTACATTATATACTTCAGCTTGGTTGTAGTCTTGGCTTTGATAAGATTAATAGTAATAATTACTATTATATATTTTATAGTAATAATTAATTATTATATTATTTATCATTTTAAAAACATTATTCTTGGTTTTGAAGTTTATTTTGAAGTTATTATTCTTATGTGTTTTTCTTATGGTTCTTATCATGTAATGATTATGAGGAATACACATGTATGTTTGTTTCAGTATCTTTTTATCTTCTTTTGTTTTCCTTTCTTAATTTTCCTATTTATCATCTTATTAATAATTTGAGATTTATATCCATTCACTAAATGTAAGGGCATTATAATTTCTTTAATTTTTTTCTTTTCTTGAATTTAGCTTAACTTAGCTGATATATATATATATATATATATATATATGTACATACATGTTACTTCATTAAATATAAAATTTATTGTTTCAAATATTACGTTTGATTTACATGAAGCTTAAGCTGAACTTTTTTGTTTCAGGTCATGGTGATAACTGTCTTGCAATTATGAACTATTTTTCAAACTAGTATCACACACACAAACACACGACTAAAGGAACAACATTTAATCTAAAATAAATCGAAAATTAATGTCACTAAACTTTGTGAACGAATAATGAATATTAATTATTTTAGATTAGAAATAAGGAAGTTAAATTGTAAGTTACCAAGACAACTTATCTGAAGAGGGAAAAACACCCGATACAGTACACAATATTAATGCGTGGTTTGCGAAAATCCGAAAAAATCCAGTGGAAGCATTTAATAACGCTAAATAAATACAATAAATTCTGAGGATTGAAAAATAGTGTTTGAACTCAAAACACCCAATCTGCGCTGTTATGAATTTGTAGAGGCATCTTCGATTCAGTGTAACTATTTATGGACTGCTAATGATGAGCTGTTTATTTACTGAGTGATCTTGTACTGAGCAGGAGGCATCAAGGTTGAAAAAATGGCAGATGGGAAGCGTTTACATAAATGTTTATTTTGTGAGAAATCCTTTACTAGTTTGCGGAGTTTGAGAAATCATACTCTAACTCATACTGGAGAAAAACCATATATATGTGTATATTGTGAGAATTCTTTTACTACCTGGCATAATATAAGGAGCCATTTGTTGACACATACAGAAGAGCAACCGTATAAATGTTCATTATGTGAGAAATCCTTTACTTCATCAGGTAATTTGAAGTCACATATGTTAACACATACTGGAGATAAGCCGCATAAGTGTTCATTTTGTGGTAGGTCCTTTTCTAGAAGAGGTACTTTGAAAGCCCATACGCTAACACATACTGGGGAGGGCTTGTATAAATGTGAAATTTGCGAGAAATTCTTTACCAAATCCTGTAATTTGAAGTCACATATGTTGACACATACTGGAGAAAAGCCGCATAAGTGTTCATTTTGTGGCAAGTCCTTTACTGAAAGACGTACTTTGAAGGCCCATACGCTAACACATACTGGGGAGCGGCGGCTGTATAAATGTGAAATTTGCCAGAAATCTTTGACAAGTTCAAGTAGGTTGAGAGCACATACGCTCTTACATACTGGAGAGAGACCTTATATATGTGAACGTTTGACACATTTGAAACAAATTAAAAGACAAATAGTAATCCCTGTCAGAAAGCGGCCATATAAATGCTGCATTTGTGCTCAAAATTTCACGGAATCCGGAAGTTTAGAAAAACACATGTGTACTGACCATGGTCAGTCATTAGATGATGGAGCCACATCAGGTTTAAATTAGTGAAATATATTTTGCTCTGAAGAAAAGATTTATGAAGCATATGTATGTGAAACTACTCAAAAAATAGGTAGTGACAAGGTACATAAAAACTACATGATAGGCCATTTTTTTAACTTTTACATTTTAAGAGAGAAGTACTCAGTCTTACAGGAACTTATCGTAAAATTGTTGAGCTTGTAAGAAATATTTATTTCAGTTAAGGAATTTTATCTTTTCTTTAATGCTATTGAAAGTCATGCTCATTAATATTCATGTTTGGGTCACTAATTTGTTTGTAATTTCAAAGATTTATTTTATTATGAATTCGCTTAGGTTATTTTTTATGTTAATTTAAGATAGGCGTATTTTTTCTGTATAAGATAAGCTTCACTCTTTCATAGAACTCTTGCTGTCTCATTTGCAGCTCGATGTGTTCACTGTATTTCTTTAAGCTCTTCAAATTACATACTTCCTGTTAAACGAATATCTCGTTTATTTTGCCTTTTGTTGAGCACTGAAAAACTCAAACGTTCTGTTACAAATTTATTTCATGAAATTTATATCGCAGAATTACCTGGTATCTCATTTCATCACTGGCTGTTGCAGGTCATGCAATTATCATACGTATTTGATCAGTGTTTATTTCCAATCAAACCTATTTTTCTGAAAGGTTACATTAATAGTATATTTCATTACTAGTCACGAAAGTACCATTTCGGGGCAAGATAGTGTTTTACTTGCTCGGCTTACGCCTCGCAAGTAAAACACTAACCAGTCCCGAAAAGGGACTTTCGTGACGAGTTGTGAACAATACTTTTTAACATGATGCAAATAAGTAACCAAACTTTTAAAAAATCATCCAAAATTTCATAATTTAGTCATTTTTATGTAAGCAAACACAACATGGCTGAACTGTCTATTTTAGTTTAAAGTCAGCTGCTTAAACTGTCAAAATATAGGGACTTCGTTTGTTTGGGTACGGCAAAATTTTCTTTGGGTACGGGAATGTGGTTTGTACATATGGAAATATATACATTGTAAATTGAAATATTTTTTATTCCCAGAAAAGTAGGTACTGTGTACATTTGTTTGCAGACAATAAATTCCTTGCTTTTCTTCAATAGTGTTTTTACAGAACATCCCCATCCTGTAAAATATACGTATGCAACGCGCTTTACTCCACTTAGGCTTCGTCATGTGCGATACGGCCGAGTATTGCGATACGGCGATACGATACATATCAGAGGTGAGTATCGTATCGTCCGTATCGTATCGAAACCCTGTATCGTATCGTCGATATCGCATCGCCCTAAACATCGAAAACGATACGTATCGAATCGCATAGACCAAAACAGTTTAAAATAAAATAACAGGCAACTAAATACTGTCATCACCCCCGTTGCATACTGAGCAAATTTGAAATGCTTCAATAAATAATTAAAATAGTGCCTCACATCAAGATTTTCTAACGTACCTACGTTAACAAATAGGCATGCAGAATATTCTCCTAAGAATACCATGGGATATGAGTATGCAGGTGCTGAGGTGCTGCCATTGAAGTGTCAAAATGGGGAATTTTAGACCTTAATCAAGTAGATCTCAATCATATGAAGCCACAAACCAAGTTTTATTTAGATATATTTGGAAATAAGTGGATTTCCCATAAAAATTCGGGAATATCGTAAATGTTGCCTCAGGTGCCGATACGGAATCGAACACAGTTTTAGCGAATTTCCCCTATAGGGAAGAAGCTATTACCGTGGGTCTCATGGTAAGACCTAAGCCCGAGACCATGATAACTTTTCGTTTTGGGGCCCCCAGAAGCAAAAAACACCATTCGTTCAAATTTCTAGATATATATATATATATATCTAAATATATATATCTATATCTATATATATATATATATGTGTGTGTCTGTAAGCACGATAGCGCTCGCAAAAATGGTCCAATCGGAATGCAATTTGGCACAGGCGTGTAAAGTAGTAATTATTCGGATGAGGTCGTGAACCAGCCCGATCGGACCATCGGAAGGGGGGGTAAAGGGGGATAAACCCCCTCAAAAATAGGTTTTTTGAGTTTTTTACATAGAAAAATAAAATTTATCGAATTTTTGTTGGCACCATTGAACTCAGCTCAAAAAAACAAACAATTTAGTAACTTGAATCACTGCTCTATGTACATTGGTTACCGAGATATTGAAAGTGGTAAACACAGTACGTTGTCCCAATGTTAACCTTATGGGAAATAAGTAAAATTCTATATCTCGGTTATTTCTCAACTTATCTTGATAAAACTTGGTAAATAGCTTCTTCTAGTTCAGATCTACTAAATATTGAATCAAAATCATCCAGTTTTAATATACTTGTAGCAGCAGACCTGCATACTCATTCCCTATGTTTTTCTTATGGAGCATGTCAAATCTCGCTATGTTGGATTGAAATAGGCTGTTTTGCATTTGAAATTCGCTGAGTATGCAGGTCTGCTGCAACGGGGGTATTTGACAATACGATACGTATCGTTTTCAAAATATCGTATCGTCCCCTGTGTATCGCGATATTCCGATACGATAAGAAACGTATCGCACATCACTTCTTCACAAAAGGCGAGTGTCTGTGTGTTGCGTCCTCCTCACTGCAGGAAGAAGGAGCAGGATGTAGACTCGTCATGAGCATGGGTGGGTTTCCGGGGGTGCCCGGCAACCCCTGATTTTTGGTAGATTTTTTGCAGGACATGGGAACATATTTTCTCCTGCAGAACGTTTTAATGAAGAAGTTTTTAAAATAATTTTGGTCCAATTTGATTGTGTTTTGAGTTTGGTTCATTTTTTCATCTCAGTCTTTTGTTTCAACTCTTTCCTTGTTAAAGTTTTTTTTTAAATAACCCATGGCTGTAGAAAAATTTGTAATTTTTATATGAAATTCCTGAGAAATTTCTAACAAAACGGCCATTCTTCCATTCATATATATGCTTACGAACAAACTGCTTTGAAAGAAAAACATTGGGACCAATATAACACATTTTAAAGATATTTTCAAAATATTTTTATAGCGATGATCAATAATAGTATTCTAAGACGTTTTCGTAATATAACAATAGTAGTTTATGCAACGATTGTATAATGAATGCCTTTAAGCCACGAGTGAGATGTAAGTTAGAACACGAGCGAAGCGAGTGTTCTAAATATCTCACGAGTGGCTTAAAGGCATAATACAATCGTTGCATACACTATTTTATCTACGACCAACAATATACGACAAAATTTCCCCCGAAGTTAAACAAAACTCATGACTTTTACTAATGATGGAATAGGTCAACTAAAATTTGAGGTTAGGCAAATAAGCAGACTGAACCATGAATCGTTGTGGAACAATCAGCTGGTTGGATAAGTCAACTCAAACATGAATCGTAATGCAACAATCAGCTGATGTGCGCATTGCGTAATTGTTATTATGACACTACTTCCGTCAAATGCCGAGCTCTCATTGGTCTAGAACCAGTACTCTAAAGTGACTCCAGTACTCTAAAGTCGTCATTAGAGTACTGCTTGGTTTTTGTTGTTTTAATGTATATCATTATAATGTTTATTGTAATACCATAATTGGTGCTTATTGCAATGGTCGTAGATAAATGCTTTTAGCGAATTTCCTTAGAAATAAGCTATTAGGTCCTACCGTCGTTTTAACAGAATGGACAAAAAATATCCGTTCAGGGTAACCTCAGCAATCATATTAATTGTTGTATCAATTGATAGCTTTTTATGTCTACTTTCTGGATATCACGTGAGTGTATCACGTAAATACATTTTTACCTGCAAAAATCACGATTTGTTTTTATGTTTTTTATTTCTGAAAATTTATGGCAAGCCTATTTTTTGATATGGGGAATAGAATTTTAATTTTTTGAGTGTCTAATATAACTCTTGTAAAAATCTTCCGATCGTAACAAAATTTTGTACACACAAAAACTAGGTTCTCGTGGACGAGTTCGTAAACTGGCCAGATCGACATATGCAAGTGTCCACGGTTTCAAGGTTTCGAAATAGTTTTCAAGAGTCTTCAACGTTTCCACTTAACAGTAAATTAAGATGATTTCAGACTCCTGGTCTTAGTTTCAATAGGGCAAATAATTCTCCTTATTTTCAGTTGCCTTAAAACGTCAATATTTTAAGAAATCAAAATCTTAATATGGATGAATGTTTGCTGACTTTTGCTAGACCTGCATTCTGTGGTTTATCTCTAACTATTTCAAATCTTGATCATCTGATTTGTTAGAAAAAAATGTGAACTAGAAGAAGTTCACAGGTTCTAACATAGATAGTAGCACTTTTGATGGAATTTCAAAAGCCTCCTTTGTGAAGTTTTTTATGGGATATTTTCCAACTCCGCAAAAGGCACATATGAGAGTTATAGCTTTAATTTGATACCAAACATGTGTAAAAAAATTAATTTTTAAGGGTCGATTTGCTCTGTACAAAGTCCCGCAAAGTCCGCAGTATGAGTTAAAAGATACAAGAGTGGGAGATATATCATGAACATGGTAATCTAATTTGCAATAAGCTCCAGTTTAGCTGCCTATATCAGCAGGGAATTCAAGAAAACAATCATAATGGATAATATGTTTAGGATTTACCAGAAAAAGTCTTATCTAGGGACTTTTCTCTTTAAGTGAGTGGCAACACTGCTCAGTAGCTGAAGTTGAAGTTAGTGACACTGACAAGTGAAGTACATTGTCAATAACGTACAGTTATTAGTATGTTTGCAATATTTTATGGTGAATATATTAAAAGCTAAATGACTTAATTAGATACAGGAAAGAGTAAATAGTGGTTAGTAGTCTCTTGAGAAGTCAAGTGAAATAATAAAGGAAATGTATGAAACTCTCTTTTGTCGCAATATCAAGGCTGAATAATGTGAAGTTTTTAAAGGTTAGTTTCCTCTTAAGTGAACTCTTTTTGTAGGCCTTTCCCATTTAATATCAAGTTGTATAATGTTTTTGTACTATAATAATATGTGACTATTTTCAATGTAATTTTTAACTTGAAATTCAAATCCATCCCGAAATTGATTAAACTTCATAGACTCTATTAGGACTTACATGAAAATAGCTTACGACCTGGTAATTTATTAACGGCAATTTATGGTTTTTTGCATTATGTAAGTTTTAAAATAAATGAACAAGTGTCCCAAAGCATATTTGCGACACCGGTCTAACACTTAAATGGAGCCAAGTGGTAAGCTTTATTGGAGCGGGTTAGTTCGATGCACTTTATTCAGATGGCGTTGTAAAAACATGACTTTCTTCTTCTTCACTGATTCAGCCAATCAGAACTACGATAACGATCAGCTAACATCCCGTTCTGTTTCCCCTGATTTTCTGTCACGACGCGACGTGTACACAACACACAACCATAACGAGTTGGAATTAATTTGAGTGTGGGAAAATACCTAAAGTACGTTTGCAGAAAGTTGTTCTAGTGTAAAAATTAAGTTAATTTTTATAAAGTGCTTTTATGTATTATCTACGTATTTATTTTCTATCGATCGCTTTAAGCACAATAAGAATCACTCAGTACAGTATTTCGCGAAACAACTTGCACTAGCGGCAAACGTAGCCTACTTAATCTAAACAAATCGGTAAAGTCATTAAAATTGAAAGTCTAGTAAACAAAACAAGAAAACGAAAATATAAACAAAGCAGACAACGATCGATATGTCGTATCGACGACGATCGATATGTCGCATCGACGACCATCGATATATCGCATCGATCTTTTTAGTTCGTAGCACTTTTATCAGATAGCGCTGCTGTTCCCTTACCACCGAGTTAAAATGGAAGTGCCAACTCATTACGAAGTTCATTATTACTCTATGATTAGTGACACTGGCAAGTACATTGTCAATAACCTACAGTTAGTTATCGGTAAGTTTGTTTGCAATATTTTATGGTGAATATATTAAAAG
Source organism: Flexamia atlantica (assembly GCA_035578135.1). Lineage (NCBI taxonomy): Eukaryota > Metazoa > Arthropoda > Insecta > Hemiptera > Cicadellidae > Flexamia > Flexamia atlantica. The sequence goes on along the minus strand of JAQJVK010000013.1, from coordinate 16,244,012 downwards.
CTAAATGACTAATTTAGATACAGGAAAGAATAAATAGTAGTTAGTAGTCTCTTTAGTAGTCCAGTGAAATAATAAAGGAAATGTATGAAAGTTTCTTTTGTCGCAATATCAAGGCTGAATAATGTGAAGTTTTTAAAGGTTAGTTTCCTCTTAAGTGAACTCTTTTTGTAGGCCTTTCCCATTTAATATCAAGTTGTATAATGTTTTTGTACTATAATGATATGTGACTATTTTCAATGTAATTTTTAACTTGAAATTCAAATCCATCCCGAAATCGGTTATACTTCATAGACTCTCTATTAGGACTTACTTTTTCATTAAAATAGCTAACGACCTGGTAATTTACTAACGGCAATTTATGGTTTTTTTGCATTAAACTAAGTCTTAAAATAAATGACCTACTGTCCCAAAGCATATTTGCGATTAGTAGCCTATATAACATACAAACTGGACTATCGCCGGTGTAAGCCGTGAACTCAACTTAGCTGAAGTCAGCTAACGAGAAACTATACTGGCTCTTTGATATAAGGCAGTACTACAACTGGCTGAATATACAATGAACAAAAACTAAATTGTGAAAATATATATGGTAAAACCAGGTTAAAAAGCAAACCGAGCACAATCGCATTCCCATGTTATAATATTATGTTGTATTGAGTGATTTACGGATTCCCCTCCCGATTTAGCTAAAAGAGGAGATTCAATACATTTTGTTTTAAAATAAGTAGGTTAAGACCTAGTTAGGAAAAAAGTTTATAATACATAGATATTCAAAACTTCACTTTACACTGCCAGGCCCGTCTTGCCGTCTTGTATAGCTTTTCGTTATATCGCGATTACATTCTTACGTTCTTAAATTATTCATTAACTTGTAGAATGTGACCACAAGTTCTTATCAGAGATGTGTTAACCTCCAAATCTCGTTGGAACTGGTAAAAATCCCAGAAGACGGATGTATATTAAACACCGACTGTAATTTCCAATTATTGACACAAATTGCAATTTATTCGTCTGAAGGTCAATAAAAAAACTTCTGTAGACCATGTAATTTACCGTTTCTGAAAACATGAGCTTCAAGTTGATAGCAGCGATATTTAAGTCTGTAAAACTTAATGGATGCGTTAAAAGCGGGTCAAAACCGGGCCATACTGGCCTAACCCTGTGTTCATCACCACATGGAGTGCATGTAATTAGATCAAATTGATTAATGAATCAACCATTTTTAGTTAAGATTTTGCGCAGTTATTCGTTATTTTATTTCAATATTTGCTGTTTAGATGAAAAGTTTATTTTTACTTGTCTAACATCATTTTGGTCAATTTTGGTTAAATTATTTGTCCCATGTATTATCAGTGCCAAATAAAGTGGCTCAGCAGCTACCAGAGTTATACTAGTCCAACACTTAATAACAGTTAATACAGAAACTTAATCCTGAAGCTACTTTGATCGGCTATTGGCACTTTTTGTATTGTGTGACTTTATTTGTACGTTTATGCAAATCAAGTCACACATGGACAATATAAAACATGGATTGAATAATTTACATAGTTTTAAATTTTTACTTAAAATATTGGACAGATATTATTTTATTCAATTAACTATTTTATAAATCAGGGACAACTTAACCCTGTGGCAATTGATATGCTCCCAGGAAGAGGTCGTCAAGTATGAACGGCTTAAAATGGGTAATGCTTTGAACAAGGATGTATTAAACCATGTACAGGCAAAGGCCCAGTGGTAAAGTGCTGACCAATTAGTCCAAGACCGACTCCTCAAGTTTAGCTGGCTGTATTTACAGAGGCTGATTAAAGCCGAGTTTACCATCGTATGAAGCAGGGGCGTTACTTAAACACGTTTCAATGACACCATGAACTTTTTTTTCATAATAAACATTATTGGCGAAACTCAAGATGACTCATGACTTCACTATACCTCTTTGATAATCAGTGTGACGCATCACTTGATGTGTAAACCCGAAGGAGGCGTTGATAAACCTGTAGTGGCAAAACAACATATTCAGTTACCGAGTTCAAGTGACACCACAGCTGAATGATACTGTAAACCCAGCGGATATGAAGTTAAATGTTTCCTTAGAAAACAATCTTATCCAGGAATTTCCATCTTTATGAGAGCAGCATTGCAGCATGGCAGCATTGCATATGTACAGCAGAAGTCACAAAAGCCATTGTTGATATTAAAGGGGCTATTTGCTTTTGATTGTATTCAAAAATGCTAAGCTATTGTATATCTGATACAAAATGGAGTGAGTTTAAATTATTTTTACAAAACGTGTGTTGCCTATTTTTATTTTATAAATTTTTGTATAAGTTTTGTTGAAAAATAGTTATTTTTTAGGAAGAAGTACTGATTGGTCCGGAAAAACGAAAAAGCCTCGCAGCAAAAACTTACTTTTACCAAAATTAAACAAATTATAAACGAAGGGAAATGATGGTAAACTTATTATCGTTGCTATGTTGTTCGAAAGACTAAATATTGTGATTAATTACACATTTGAAAATTATAAACCTTCACCACTTGATAAGAACGATAAATCAAAAGTAAAAGTAAAACGCATAATATAAGTGATCAGTTAGCTTCGATTCCGTCTTCAAGTCATTAAACTTCTTACTTATTGTTTATCTCTTAGGGAAAATAATATTATGTCCAGTAAGTTTATCGAACAGCCCCACGTAAGTAAAACTTGTAAATCACTTTTCGTAAGGACGTAAGGAGTTACAGGAAACAGAGTAGTTAGCTACGTTAGTTTTCGTCCTATACTATCTGCCAATGTTAACGTATTTTTGTAGTTTATTTTTGTTAACGTATAAGTTTATTTTGAAAATTGGCGGGGAAAAAAGAAAGTTGAAGTTAGGAACAGTAAATGGCAGCCATGTTGTATGCGTTGTATTTGGTGAAGGGGAGGGAGGGAAGAATATGGTGGAGGAGAATGAAGTTATTGGTGAGAAATTGGCAGATTCACACTGATTTATTTATATACCAACACAAAAATAGTTTCTTCATTTAAGTCCTCCAAATTTGAAAATAAAATATTTTTTACTATTTTATCTATTAATAAAAATATTTTTGATAAGTCTCTGAAACTAATACCTAAAATTTGAGCCGAACAGTACAGTGCACACGGCCTTTCAGCCTCCTTGACTCATGTGCAATGACTTTAAAGCCAGGATTTAAATTTGATTACTACAAATAAACTTTACTTTGTACAAACTGTGTGAGTTTCAACATCAATCAACGCAGCAGGGCCAGCCAGAGTTACTTTATTAATAATAGTTCATTTTCATATATAAGAGATTTATATTTGTTATTGCCGTTTGAAAAGTGATTAACAAGGTATGTAACTATTAGATACGTTTTGTTCTTTCTTTGTTCTTTTTTTATAAAAAGAGGATGGCGGCCTCTCTTTTTTTACCCTGCCTTTGCCCCACAAAGACTATTGATCTGTGCGTGGACGTTATCAAGCAAAGCCAAGGAGTGAGCCGGTACAGTACAAGGATGAACAGGACTGCTAAAAGTATACGACAATCTCGGGTCTCGAACCTGCAACGCTCGAAGCCACAGTTCCGAGACCGAGTGCGCTACCAACTGCGCCACCGACTCACTTAAAAGATAGTCAAAAAGCTGCACGAAAATGTTTCTCTAAAAGAATGTTCAACTATTAAAAGATAATTCTGTTTCAGGAAGAAGTACTCAGTGGCCCGGAAATACGAATAAGCCTTTCAGTTAAAAATTACCTTCACCAAAATTCACAAATTATAAACAAAGTGAAATAATGACAAATTTATTAAAATGTTTAAAAGACTAGTTGTGATTGATATATTTTTTTATTCATAAACATACACCATTCACCTAAAAAAGAATTACAAAAGAAAAGTCAAAGTAGAACACATCATACAAGTGATCAGTTAGCTTGGATTCCATTGCCTTGTGAAAACGAGTAATGCTCTATACGACAGTTTCTTCAAGTGTTTAAACTTCATATTAATTATTTACCTTTTTGGGAAAATAAAAATATTTCTAGTAAGTTTATCGAAAAGCTCCACGTAAGTAAAACTGTTATTTAATTTTTTACTCAACAACGGAGATTGAAAAGGCTATGGCAGATGTCGAGGGGCGGCCACACAAATGTTTATGTTGTAGAAATTCCTTCAAACGTCTGCAGGATTTGAAGAGACACACGTTGACTCATACTGGAGAGAGGCCATATAAATGTGAATGCTGTGAGAAATCATTTTCTTATTTAGCAAGTCTTCAGAGACACAAATTAGTTCACACTGGGGAGCGGCCACATAAGTGTTCTGTGTGTGAAAAGTCATTTACTACAACAGGAAATTTAAAGATACATATCTTAATACATACTAGAGAGAAGCCATATAAATGCGAATGTTGTGACAAATCCTTTTCTCAGTTAGGAAATCTTAAGAAACATGTAATTGTTCACTTTGGGGAGCGGCCACATAAGTGTTTAATGTGCGAAAAGTCATTTACTACAACAACATATTTAGAGAAACATATGCTAGTACATACTGGGGAGAAATCATATCATTGTGAATGTTGTAAGAAATCATTTTCTCAATCAATAAATCTTAAAACACATATGTTGGTTCACACTGGGGAGAAGCCACACAAATGTTCAGTCTGTGAAAAGTCATTCTCTACTAAAGGAAGTTTAAAGACACATTCGCGTATACATACTGGTGAACTGCCATATAAATGCGATTATTGTGATGTTCCCTTTGTTAGATTGGATAATTTAAAGAAGCATATTATGTATAAACATACGGGGAAGCGACCACATAAGTGTTTCGTATGCCAAAGGTCGTTTACTGAAAGAGAAGGATTAAAGAATCATATCTTGATACATACTGGAGAGAAGCCCTATAAATGTGAAAATTGTGAGAAATCCTTTTCTGAATTAGGAAACCTGAAAACACATATGTTGACACACACTGGGGAGAGGCCATATAAATGTTTATTGTGTGAAAAGTCGTTTACTACCAATCAAAATTTAAAGCGTCATACGCTGAAACATACTGGTGAGCGGCCATATAAATGTGAAGGTTGTGAGAAATCCTTCATTACAACAGGACAAATGAAACGTCACATGTTAATTCATTCTGTTGAACGACCATTCAAGTGTAAATATTGTAAGAAATCCTTTTCTCAATTACGAAATATGAAGAAACATACGTTGACTCACAATGGAGAGCGGGCATACAAGTGATTACAAGTGTCAGAAAAGTTGTTGGACTCTTGAAGAAACACACCTTTATTATAAGAAGCGGTCAAATGTATAACTTAAAACTACGCAGATAAAACCTACTGTTTCAGACAGAGGATGTGGCAGTTAAATAGGAATGGTGTACATTATACATATTTTTTTTAACAATGAAGGCTACTATTTAAACGATACCAATCGTAATTAGTTAAATTTTATCCATGCTAATTTTTAATATTTAGTGCTCACTGAGATGTAACGTTGAAGGGGATCATATATTGATACACACATGGGATCGTAGTAAAACAAATTTATTGAGAAATCATAAAGATCCCGATATTTTAATTAACATACAGCTAACTGCATTAATAACTTCTAATGGTAAATTTTTATTTAAACCGAGTGAAAAATCATGTATTGCATCAGGAGAGTTAAGGGAACATGTAGTGAGTCGAACCGGAAGAAGCCACATAGACGTTGAGCTTGTAAGATGTCCTTTCCTTAGACAGAACATTAGCACTTAAATAATGGAGAAATGAACCAAAATTTTGGCTTAGATGTCATGACGATATATTTTGTATATGGAATTCAGATTTCAATGATCATTTAAACTTCTTAAAACATATTAGTAATTTACGTCCATCTATTAAGTTTAGGATTGAAACAGAAGAAAACAATCTATTGCCACATTTTTAGACGTTTTAGTTAAAAAAGAAGAAGGTTCATTCAAGACTTCAGTATATAGAAAACCTACAAATACTGGACAGTATCAAAAATTTCACTCAAATAGCCCTCATCAGGAAAAAAATGGGAATTGCCCAAGGATGGTTTTATAGAGCCATCCAATGAAAATTTCTTCAGATAAAGAACTAAAAATTTAGAAATTAAAAAATAAATCAAGAATTACAAAACAATAACCATCCGAGGGATTTAATAGCTAAAGTATTAAAGAAAACGAAGAAAAGCGCTACACAGATGAAAAATATTGATGAAAATTAACATAATCTACAGTGTACAGTAACCATCCTACATATTAAAGGAAAAGCTGAAGAGATAAGAAGAATGAATAAAAATTGTAACATAAGAACTACATTTTCTTCAAGACAAACATTAAGAAGTCTGCTCACTAAAGTAAGACATAAAAATTAAGAGCAATGAACGAAAAATGTAGTGTACAAAATAAGGTATGAATGTGAGGAAAACTACTACGGACAGACATCTAGACCAGTTTAAAAGAGGCTTAGAGAACACAAACGAAGTATAAATAACAGACATGAAAATTACTCAAAACTAAGTGAATACGTCTTCAATCAAGGTCACAGGGTGAACTGGGCTACAGCAAGTATAATTTACCGTGAAGCAGGCTGGAAGAGAAAAAATATCAAAGAAGCTGGATGCATGGCGATTGATGAGAAAACTATCTCTCAGCCGAGTGCCTCAATTATCCCAATGTTTATTCCTCTGATTAAAGAGGAAGTAATAAAAAATATATCGAAAAACTCAACAAACTAAGAGATCATTTTATATTATTGATTACCTTTATATTACTAGCCAAAAACAAGAAAAGATATTTCTACCTTGGCAAAGTGTGGTTTTTATACCTATTTGGTTTCTATTGGACGATATTTTTTATTTTTCAAGAAATACATTTATTATCCACTATGCCGAGTCCAGCTGTTATGAATCAAAGAAAATAGACAATATTACTTTACTTGTGGGAAAATGATTTTTCACTATAACTTAGGGAAATATATTTATTTCGAGTTTAAACTCTTATTCAATAACAAATAAATACAAATTCGGCAAATTACAATGCACAACATTTCTTATTTTATAGCTGAAATGACAAAGACAAAACTTATGCGTAAACAAAACCTCAAAACATAACCTTAAATATATTTTGGCAATTATGACGTTTACCTTTTTCAATATTTGTTCACTTATCTACAGCTACGTAGCAGTAGTAAAGGGGCGGGGCTTGAGCAGGGGAGTAGACTTCCCCTCCTCTCCCATACCCCTATGCCTCAAAATTTTGCGCTGGTCGGGATTCTCAAACGCGAACCATAGGAAGGTGACAACTTACACCTCAATGTTGACACTCGACTCAAAATCAAAAATGCCTTGGAGAGAATCATTTCTTTCTAAGTCCTCTTCTTGCTGGATATCCCTCAGTTCAGATCTTTGGTCGGATTTATATTGCGTGCATAAAGCTCACAATGCAAACAGATGTTATGCATACAATCAATCAGTTACATATTTAAAAATCTTAAATCAAAAATTGCAATCTAAGTTTAAACGTTAAAAGGTAACGTTAAAAATATAACAATATACTTTCCAAACCTTTTTAACAGCAACTTTTAAGAAGAATGAATTTTAAAGAAAAATTTTTAAGAACTTTAATAAGAAAACTTGTAACAACTTTTAAGATGAATGAATGCAGATGTTAACTTTCAGGTTTTCGTTGTAGTTTGTGATACTTAAATGGGTCTTCCATAAATTAAGCCATCTGAAGAGAGATGGGTGGGGATCCAAAATGTAAATGACGGTAGAATTATTTCTAAGGGAGAGCAATAATCAAAACTCTGATATGGTCAAAAGGGAAACATATTTGCTAGGAAAATTGTATTCATATTAAAAAAATGAATCCACACTAAAGTTTCAAATGTGCAAAATCTTTCTCAGAAACAATAGAAATTAGGTTTTTTATAGTTTGTAATTAAACTCCATTTAAATATTATTTTCTCTTAAGGTATTATAATTTTCTATTTTATGGTACACTAAACACTATTAACAGCATTACTTTTTTACATCAATTAATTATTGGTACAAAAGTTGTCAGTAAAAAAATAAAATCGTCTATAGCGCCGGAATTTATTTGTCCCAGGTATCATCAGTGCCAATTAAAGTGGCTCAGCTGTCACATAATCAATCTAGAATAACGCAATTGATTATAACCTAAACCAACATAAGCTACTTGATTGGTTAGTGACGCAGCAGCACGTTAATGTACAAAAAGAGACACCTGTACTATATAAAAAAAGGATTAAATAATAAATAGTTTTAAATTTTTACTTAACCAGTTGGGTAATGTTCCTGATCAGGGAGGTATTACTCCAGGTGGAGGCAGAGGCCCAGAGTTAAAGTGCTGACCAATTAGTCCAAGGCTAACTCCCTTGTTGGATCCCTTTATCATCACTTAGCTGTTTTAATCCATATACTGAGTGAAAATATAAGTATTATGTAACATTCACCAACGACATGCTACTCTAATGCTCTCGGTTCCACGTTTACTGACCGTATTTTCAGAGACTGATCTTATCTAAGGATTTTCCTCTTTAAGACGGTGGCAACATTGCACGGTAGTAGGATCAAAGAAGTCCCTGGAGCCAGTGTTGACTTTAATGAGTGTATTTGTTTTTTTATTTTCAAAGCTCTATTGTATATTTGGATGCAGTGGAGTGACTTTAAAAAGTTATACTGTAGTACCTGAAACAGTCCATGATAACCTAGGAAATATATGAAAGCCTAATTTCCATCACAAAACAAAGGCGAATGAATAAGATGGGTTTTAGGTTAGTTTTCTGATGTTTACCCATCTTAACTTATATAACATTTTATGGATTGCAGTATGGTGTGTATATTTACAAGATCATTCTATCAACCCTTAGCCCAATTATATGTCTGAAATCGATTTTACGACCTACAGGCTAATTGTACTTGCTCTTTTGCATGAAAATAGCTAACGATCCGGTACCAAAGCCGTTAGCAATTTAGTCTTTTCGTTGTGGGAAAATAATATTTAAAAATACCATTCATATGAATTCCTATCCTAAAGTAAATTTGAAGCTTTGATGGAAATAGTACAGAGAAATGTAACCCAATCCAATTGCGACCGAGACGACACCGCCGCGACTTACAAATCTGAACTTTGCTACGAAGTCAGGAACCTGTTTTAATCTCAACAAGTTTTATCGGTTCCTATGCCAGAAAAAGCCGTTATTACTGAAACATATGACTCGGTTGAACTAGGTTAGCTATTTATCTGAAGTTTGATTGATGTAATATGTCGTTCTTGCAATAATTGAACATCATTATTATTATATTTCTTCCTGTTGTTTTCTGTTCGTGCTATATGTACACATTTAGCGAATAGTTCAAGTTTTGTGTTAAGATCCCTTTTTTATCATCTTTAACTGTACAGTTCCTGCCACAATAATCTTATCGGTCACGTTTCATACTCTTAATTTTTCAATTCAATTTAAGCTCTAATTTAATGTTTTAGCTGTTGGAAAGAAGATATTTTATCTCACAATTAATTAAAGTCCCAACACATATTTCGCCAGTGAGATTAAGTCAAAAACCAATAAATGAAAGGTAAATTGTTCCCAAACAATAAACTATAAATAAGTAAGCTAATGCCATAGATCATCATAGATAACCTCTAAAATAAGACTCAGACCTTCTCTCTGTTGTCCTGAGACCGCTCCATGTTAAAACATAAGACGCCCGCCTGCGGAAGCAATGTTTGCAAAATTATAAATCATACTCCTAAACAGTATGTAACATTGTTTCTGTACATTTTAATTTGCCTAAATCTATTGCCCGAATTGGACCTACTTTTTGATACGTTTTTTCAGTTTAGCTTTTTATATCAACCCCGCAAGTCCAGAGCAATCGACTCAATGGACTGACAAACTCAGTTTACATCTGTGCTTCTATGAGACTGAGAGCCTCCACGTCGATTGGCTGGAAACAAAGGGAATGTAATAAATAGTTTTCACGGATTAGGGTCTAAGACTGGCTGTAATAGTAAATATTCTCACCCAAGCAACCACTAAGTTTGGCAAACGTACTTTTGGCCACCAATGGGAATATACATGGACCCAAACTATTTATGAACTATAGCCCTTGAAAAACTGGAACTTTTCTTGTTCATTATTTAATCGATTTATTAAAGGATACCCACAGTATTTGATATTAGTTAGGTTCTAAAATTAACTCACAAAAATCTGAAGCGAGTAGGCCTATATTACAGTCCTGTGCGCACGCCTTCTCAGCCTCATCGACTTGGGCGTATTAACCTTATAACTCAGGATCTGAAGCTGAATAGTGAAGGTACACCTCACCTTGTGAAGCTACGAATTCAAAAACCTTGTGTTTTGTATGAGCGTCAACACCAACCAACGACGCTCATGGGGCAATATGATGTTTTATTATTAAGGCCCCTTTCACATTGATGCGTCGCAGCGACCCACCCGGTGCTGATGGCAGCGACTCGGTCGCTAGAGAACTGCGACGCCCGGTGGTGGAAGCGACCCTGCTCTTTAGCGACTCAAGTCGCCAGCGGGGCATTGAAACATATGGAGCCTTTCACACTCGGTGGCTGCGACCACAATTTCGGGATACGCGCGCAGCTTTTTTTGTCGTCATCCTGCCTCCTTTTATATGTCTGTCATTGGCGGTCGACTCATTTCGCTGTTGTTTAGCGTTTAATGACATTGTTTATTGTTACTGTTAACAGTTTGAGCATTTTTTAGCCGTATTGTACTTTCAACATGGATGATGAGGATAACACACTGGTTGAAAACAGTGAAAGTCTGTTGTATAGATAAATAGATAGGTCTCCTGAAATAGAGGTAGAGGTTACCACTGCTAAACCTGTTGCTAAATCATAAATGAACTTGTGAGAAGCATCACATATGGCCATAAGGCTGATAGAAAATTAATTCTTGAAATTGTAATACATTGATCCACTTGCCCCAGGCTTAATTATTCTGATATGTTTCCCGTCAATTGCACCAATGCAATGGGGAAAATTAGTCTTCCCAAAAAAACCTGATGCTTTGTCGAACCAAAACTGTTCAGTGAATGAGGGAAAGCAAATCGGTTGTAAACGTTTCCATATAGCATTGCAGACCTGCCTTATAATTTTCGAAATTGTAGAGATCCCAACGCAAAATTGATAGTGGAAATCAGTCATTGAGGCACCAGTTTCTAGGTAGCTGAAAAAAAGTTAATGTCGACACTGCGACAGAGAATAGCAGATACGGTGACAGGCAGACGACCGAAACAAGCTGCGCGCATCGTGGGAGCTCGGTCGCAGCCACCGTATGTGAAAGGACATGCGTGACTGCGACTTTTTACAGGTCAGTGGCTGCCACCCGGTCGCAGCGACCTAATGTGAAAGGAAGCCTAACACAGTTCACCATCGTAGAGAAAAGCTAATCAAGTGTTAATTATTGTAAGAAATATCATAAACGAGGTCATTATTTAAAGAAACCAACAAATAAGCTATTAGCTGTTAGCAGCTCATTTAAAGTATGTAGTTTTTTACAAAATTTTTATGTGTTACTTTTTTGCGTCATGTTAAAATATTGTTCTGTTTCAGATTGTAGTCCTTATTTGGCCGGAAAGTACGAAGCATGTCTCGCAAACAAAACTTACTTTAACCACCGTCATACAAATTGTAAATCATATCAAGTTTATAATTTTTGCTGTGCCGTTTTAAAGACTAATTGTGAGTGACAAAGCTTTTGAAAATCACGAATGTTCTCCATTCACTGTTAGGGAAAAATATAAAATTAAAATTAAAACGATTAACACATGTGCGTCAGTTAGTTTGGATTCCGTAGTCTTGAAAAAAAGTGGAGTGCTCTAGAGTGTATGCTGGTCTTGTAAAAAAAGTGCTATGCTGGAGAGATTATATTTCAGATTTTTAACCACATATTCTGATTTACCTTTTGGAAAAAAAGCAAAGGCTATGAAAATTAATTAAAAATTAATTCTATCGGACAGCCACACCTAAGTTAATCCTCCACGTTATTTTTTATTCAGCAAGAGAGATTGAAACGGTTATGGCAAGTGTCGTGGGGCCATCACATAAGTGTTTTTTCTGTGAAAAATCCTTCAAAACTTTGCAGTGTTTGAAGAACCATACGTTAATACATACTGGAGAGCGGCCATATAAATGTGAATATTGTGAGAGGTCCTTTTCTCAATCTGGAACTCTGATGCGACATATGTTGGTTCATACTGGGGAGCGGCCACATAAGTGTTTAGTGTGCGAAAATTCGTACACTACTACAGGAAATTTAAAGAAACATATGTTGATACATACTGGAGAAAAGCCATATAAATGTGAATATTGTGAGAAATCCTTTACTCAATTGGGAAGCTTAAAAAGCCATCTGTTGATACATTCTGGAAAGAGGCCATTTAAATGTGAACGCTGTGAGAAATCCTTTTCTCAATCAGGAACTCTAAAGCAACATATGTTGTTTCATACTGGAGAGCGGCCACATAATTGTTTAGTGTGCACAAAACCGTTTACTACAAGAGGAGATTTAAGAAAACATATGTTGATACATACTGGAGCGAAGCCATATAAATGTGATTGTTGTGAGAAATCCTTTTCTAGATCAGAAAATCTGAAGAGGCATTTGTTTGTTCATACTGGAGAGCGGCCACATAAGTGTTTAGTGTGCGCAAAGTCATTTACAGAAATAGGGAAATTAAAGATACATATGCTGATACATACTGGAGGGAAGCCATATAAATGCGAATGCTGTGAGAAATCATTTTCTCAATCAGGAAATTTGAAGAGACATGCATTGACACACCTAAATATAGGCCATTCGAAGTTGCGACCAAGCGAGCAGCTTTAAAGTACGCAGATAAAAATTCCTACTGTCACAGCAAGCTGTTGTGCAGGTTAACTGGATTAGTGGTGATTGTCAAAATTTGTTTTACCTAAGATTCAATTTGTTTTACCTATCATTACTTTTTCAATTATACAGTTGATATTTAATTTAACACTGTAGCCTACTTTGTATTTTTTAATTTTGGTTACTTAGATAAAACGTTGAAGAGAGGAACATGCTGTTATGTACAGGGGTCCGTGCTCAAGAAATTAGTTTTGTGAGAAATCTTAGTTAATGCATTGAGAAGATGCGGGCATATGCTAACTCATACTGGTAAAATTAAAGTTAAACGCAGTAAAATCCCTTACAACTTGAGCAGAGTTAAAGAAACATTGTCCACACATTTTGGGTAAATCAACACAATTGTTGAGCATGTACAATTGGATCAATCTATTTTGCCTACCAGCTGACTGAGGAGAAAACTTGACTGACTGGGTACTTCCGGTTGACGGACCGACTCCAACTTTTGTAATTTTCTTGCTACACCAACTATCCCACACTCTACAAAAACCATCCCCCTAAATCGACGCCAAGCGGTAGTTCATAGAAAACACCCTACTGACTTGGGAGGAAACTCGAGTGACCGGGCACTCCCGGCTGACCAGCCACCATCAAATTTCATAAATGTATACTACTGACCATTCATCACAATAATAATAAACAATAGCAATCCCCTAACTGCTATATGAGTTGTTCAGATAAAAATACCTAATGGCTAAAAGTCTTCTGACTGGGCGTTTTCTCTAAAATAACCCTAAGATTTTACATAAGAGATTGGTTGCTTTCATTATTGTGTGGGATAGCTATTAGCATAAAATTACAAAATTTGATGCCAGTACGTCAACCGGAAGTATCAGTCAGTCGAGTTTTCTCCCCAGTCAGTAAAGGTATTTTCTGTGAACTGCCCCATTAGAGTTGACTAAGAGGGATGGTTGTTTTTTATTATTGTATGGGATAGTTGTACCATAAAATTACAAAATTTTCAGTCGGCCAGTCGACTGGATGTACCCAGTTAGTCGAATTTTCTCCTCAGTCAGCTGGTCAGCAAAATATTCCCCCCCCCTCGTAGAAGTCCCTGTAGAAGTCCTTTTCTGATATAGAACATATTTTAAAACTTCAGTGCGGACTGCTGACCAATAAACTGATTTCTTAAACATTTACTAGGCAGTAGTGATAAAAACAGTTTTGCAGGAAGTACTGCAAATTACAATATTTTTAAATTTCTTAATTTTATGTACTATTTGATCGGTCTTGGTGTTACAGTACATTTTTCCTTCAAATTCCTAGTGTTAACAAAAAATAGGAAGGGGTCCCCTAAATATGACTGGCAATAAATTTAATCTCATTTATTGATTCACACCTATTTTTAAGGCCTTTCTGAAATGGTTTTAAAGAAGAAAATGCTAATACCTTAAAGTACAAAAAAAGTTTTACTTTCAACGAATTTCTCTCGCAATCCCATAACCCTAAGAACAATTTGGTAGGTCTAATAAAAAGGCCCAATAGGAGTAGGATATGAGCCAGTCCTTTCTATCTAATTCCTTCACTCACTCTGCCTATTTATAAAGTCAGTCAAATCTGTACTTTCTTTTGTGTGTTTTTACTATAATAACCAAACAAACATAGGTACATAGGTATTGTATATTGTATAATTAAACATATTTTACCGTGAGACAGCTACACAAATGTTTTCTGCGTTCTGATATTCTACTGAATCCCGTTTTATGAATGTATGTGTCTGATTAAAAAAGCCGTTGTGAAACCTTAAAATTAAGATATGTTACACGTTCACATGCATTTTCTTAATATTAGAAATATATATTTAAGATTTCTAATTCATTAGAATCATTTGTTCACATTAAAAGGTTTGGCATTTGTAAATTTGATGGATTTATAAATAAAATTTTTTACAGTTCTGATTATTGATTATTATTGTAATAACCTTTCAAGTTTTTTTAAAATACGATGTATGTTCGGAAAGTAAGTTCCGTTTGGGAATAATACAATTCTCAATGCGTTTACAACATTTTTAGTATATACATCTTAAAGAGCGTACCTTAAACTACTTTTCCACATAGTTCCCACAAATATTTAGGCCTTTGTAATATCTAGGGATAAGCTTTTCAGTTCGTACTGAAAAGAATTCTGCCGCCTGTGCAAGCAGCCACCCGCTGACGCCATCTTTAAGTTCATCGTCATTCACAAACCGACAAAGGCTACGGAATGATGTACAGAAGATTTTGTGAAATTTGTGGGAAACAGAAGATCAGTAATTTTGAATTTCCTTTTTCCGTGACCTCTATCGTTGAGATCGTCAGTAACGACAGACGGTTGGCCGCTCCTCTCTTCATGCATCGTGGACATTAGTGCGACCATCTTTGAAGTTCGGGGAAAAAGGAAATTCAAAATTACTGATCCCTCTGAGTGTTTCCCACAAATTCCACGAACTCTTCTGTACACCATTGTAACCTTTCTCGGTTTGTGAATGACGATGGACTTAAAGATGGCGTCAGCGGGTGGCTGCGTGCACAGGCGGCAGAATTCTTTTTAGTACGAATTGAAAAGCTTCTCCCTGGACATAACAAGTGTCTAGATGTTGTGGGAACTATGCAAAAAGTAGTTTAAGGTACGCTCTTTAAGATGTATATAATAATAATGTTCTAAATGCATTGAGCATTTTTTTATTCCCAAACGGAACTTACTTTCCGAACATGCGTTGTATATTGTGTATTTATTCAAATAATAATTTTAATCATTTTTGCTGATTTCGTTCCGAAAACAAATACGTCTAAGTGGATATATCTAAAATTTATATAAGGCCAGAAGCAAATTATTTGGGACCTCAACACATTTCCATTAGATATAGTTCAGTTTCTGCATTTTATGTACATAATTATTTCTTTTTTAAAGTATATTAAAAAAGACAACAAATACTTTTATAAAAACATAAGTAAACACTGCAGTAATGTGTACGTGAAAATGCCAATAACTGAACAATAACAAAGGGGCGGGGCGGGTTGCCGTAGTGGCGGGGGCGGGAGTGGGGAGGAGGGGAGGTCGAGTAAGCCAGTTGGCGATTAAGGCTCCTTTTCCAACACGGCGCGGCGTCAGCGCGCTCTACGTCGACGTCGGCGTCATTGCGCCAGCGCGATAGTCAAATGTAAAGCGGGCAATGGTGATTGCTGCCGCGTCAACAATCAGCGCGCGCATCGTCTAGGAAACGGTCGCCATTGCCTGCTTCACATTTAACTTTAGCGCAATGACGCCGACGCCGGCGTTGAGCGCACTGTCGCTGTGTTGGAAAAGGAGCCTTTAACGTCGTGAGTAAACGTGCGCCGTACGGCGCACATGCGCCCTCGCAACAGTTCCAAGGTCAAACTCTTAGACAACGCCCCCACTCGTCTAGGTTGTATTTCTCTTAATGTTACTTTATGCAAATACAGTACAGTATTGTGCATATGCAAATAAATATACAAAGGGGTGGGTGGCTTGGTGGCAGCGGTGGGGAGGAGGAGAGGGCAAACTTACACGAGGCGTCAAGGGCGCAAGCGCCCTCTCAGCGGTTCTGAGGTCGAACCAGGGCCGCCGAGAGCCAAGCAGGGCCCCAAGTCTGCACACCACACGGGCCCTCTGCTCTGGGGGGTCTGGGAGGCATGGAGGGCCCCTTAGTGAAAGGGGGGTCCGGGAGTTCTCCCCCAGAAAATGTTCGAAAATTAGTTCCCTCAACTCGCGTTTTTAGGCAGTCTAAAGGTGGAACAACATACAAATAGGAACCACAAAAATCCGGACCAATTGAGGCTGAATGGTCGGACGGATTTAGAAAATAGTCTACTCTGATTAAAAATTACTGCTATCAGTGATGCCGCACTATTGGATTTTCAAGACATTCGTCTCTTTCCCATAGCTTCCGCGTTTATTTCACTCACGAACTTTACTATCAATGCGCATGATTGTTTTTACGCCATCTGCGTTAATAGCAAAATATGTTGTACTCTTGTCGTTTACCATCCTGGATAATTTCATCATAACGTATTTAAGTTGTTGTCAATATACGTGAGGGAGGTATGAGTCAGTCACGCTCACTATTCGCTGACCGCCACCACCGTAGTGTACAATCAGTTGCAAATACAATTGTATAACTGGCACCAAATCTTGGTGTGGGCCTTAAGAAACAGACCAATAATACAGACAGACAAAACAATCGTTTCTGCCTTAACAAAATACAGTACAGTATTATCAAAGTAATTTTCGTGATAAAGCTGGACATTTTATTTATTAACATGTGGGTCTAAGTTTATTTTCAAGAAGTCGATACCAATATTTCCTCAATCTGAAAAGTTCCGCTCATCCCGGGCCCCTCTGGAGCCCGGGCCCCAAGTTTCAGACTTGGCTGACATGGCCTCTCGGCGGCCCTGAATATAACTTAGGGAAATATAACTAATCCCTCGGCGTGAAATATAACTAAAATCGGCGGTCCTGACAGCCAAGTCTGAAACTTGGGGCCCAGGCTCCGAAGGGGCCCGGGATGAGCGGATTTTTTTAGATTGAGGAAATATTGCTAACGACTTCTTAGAAATAAAATTTGGCCTAAATATTAAAAAATAAAATGTCTAACTTTATTAGACAAATTACTTTGATAATACAGTATATAGTTAAGGCAAAAGCGATTGTTTTGTCTGTCTTTCTGTCTGTTTTTTATATTTGCGGCTGACTGTACGGTACACTAGCTACGGCGGTGGCGGCCAGCGAGTTGTGAGCATGGGCGACTCTACCTCCCTCTCCATCCCTCTGAATTAAAATATATTAACAACAACTTAAATACGTCAGGTAATTATCCACGATGGTAGTCAACAAGAGCCCAACTTATGTTGCAATAAATGAAGATGGCCGGAAAAAGCAATCGTGCACACTGATCGCGAAAAAAACGGAAAAGTAACTTTGTGAGTGGAACGAACGCGGAAGTTATGGGAAAGAGACGAATGAATGGAAAATGCAATAGTGCGGGATCGCTGATAATTTTTAAGTTTTTGATTTTTAATCAGAGTAGACTATTTTCTAAGTTCGAACGACCATTCAGCCTCAGTTGGTTCGGATTATTGGTTTTGTTGGAGGTTCGGATATGTATGATGTTCCACCTCTAGACTGCCTAAAAACGCGAGTTTAAAGACCTAATACTCAAAAATTTTCCGGGAGAGGGCCCCCGGACCCCCCTTTCGCTGGGGGGTATTCCATACCCCCCGACCCCCCGAAGGGCCCGTGCTGTGTGCAGACTTGGGGTCCGACTTCGCCCTGACTCCCTCTCATATTGCCAACACCAAGGAGGACTCTATTACCTCCAGCAAGACTCTAACCTCCTTGAAAAAACCATAAGCTATTCGTAAGCCTTTGTTGTTGATGAGGTGAGTTATATCCAAGGGGTTATATAACTTGGTTTACTACTTGGTTGGGAAGAGAAATTAGTTGTTAAATAAATTTATTTCCCGAAGATGTATACATTTCGATCAATATCTTGAAATTGGCATTTCCGTTCTAGCTCGTTATGAAATATATGATGGGTATTTTATCTAAAACAAAATGCAACAATCAGTAGTGACAAACACTTAAAAGTCTTGTGTTGACGAAGGTTATCTTAAAGGTTAGGCTGTGTGTGGTAAAAAACGAGGAAGAGTGTTTATTTATTTGAGAGGTATGGTAATCGTTTTAAATATACAGTGAATAGATTGATTATGTATCTTGGTTTCCCGTTTGATCCTAGTCAATGGGTCTTGCAATATTGTATGATCAAAGCAAGTGGTATGGGTAGCAAGTACAAAGTTGGCTAATGTATGCTTGTATGATCTGGGGGCTGTTCCTAAACGATGTTGGTAAGTTAATAATATTGAGTTCGTATTTTTAATACTAATATTCCATTTCAAAACCGTAAAGATGCAACTGATATGGATTGTAACTAGTACTTAGTAACTCGTAGCTAGTAACTGTAAAACCCGTTTAGAAACAGCCCTCGATGGTAGCAAGTATAAAGTTAGCTTGTATGTATGTATGTATGTATCACTATGTATGCCAATAGGTGTCCAAGCATTTTTTCCAGTGCCTCTCAGAGACTCTCAAAAACGATGTTTTTAACTGAGGCTAATTAAGCCTGTATTTTGGAAATCGTAGTCGTTTATCGCGGAAAACGTAGAAAACCCCAAAAATCAGAATAAAAACTGAGAAATGTCTTTCCTACGTAGTCATGAGGAATGAGGATACTCAAATTAGCAAATAGCAAAATTAGGAATAGCAAAAGCTGAAAAAATTTTGAGCCGGCCAGAATATTCATGCAGGAATATTTTATAGAAAAATACGAATACATACAGCATGAAAATGGTTGTAAAATAGGAATCCGTCTTATTGGTAGGCTAAATGTTTACTTTCCAGTACTTCTACCGAAATCAATTTTTTTCAAAATGTAGGAATTTTAGCGCTGATTCGGGAAATGATAGCCGTTTTCCGCGTAAAACGTCGGAAAATGCCGGAAATCGGAAATCCGTAAAAAACTTATTTAACGGAAATGTAGGTACTCAAACTAACCGGAAGAGTGAGGTGAACATAAAATGTAAGAATTTTCAAGATCCGACGAATATTAACAAAGATACAGTGGGAGAAGCCGGAGAAAAACTTCGCTAAAAATACGTTATGTGGGCACTCAAATTAACTTAAATTGAGAGCCGAACAATAATAAGAGAGAATTTTCATGCAAACAAAACAAGAAAACGAAAATATAAACAAAGCAGACAACGATGATCGATAGGTAGCATCGACGACGATCGATATATCGCATTGATCTTTTTAGTTCGTAGCACTTTTATCAGATAGCGCTGCTGTTCCCTTACCACCGAGTTAACATGGAAGTGCCAACTCAAACGAAGTTCATTATTACTCTATGGTGGTACCTCAACTATAGAATCTAACCTCCTTGGTAATTAAATTCCTATTTGCTTGGACATTATTTTTTGAAAATTAAAAAAAATACATAACAGAATACAAAACATAATAATACAGGAATCCTTTTTTTATTTTTGCTCATTTTTTATGTCAAAGCCTTTATAATTAGCCTTCATTTGGAAACATCGATATAAATAGGTAAAGGGAAATTTTAGGGCCTTTAATTAAGATTGATTATAAGGTAATCTAGGGTAGAGCTGGCCAAATTCTGGGGTAAAACTTAATTGACGTGATGGCAACACTGTAGCCGAGCAATGGCGGTGGCCGGACGACCTTCTAATCGTAGAAAATGCCGAGGAGCAGTTAGCGTTTTTTTTGACGTAACCGTTCCACCGACTAGGCGGAACTGTATTAGTCCGTGCCGAATGTCGATGCCGTTCCGTTCCGGTTCCATGCAACGCTAACTTAGTAAACTGAAGATTGAAGTATGATTGCATGAAGGTGAAGGGAAGAACCTATCTCATCTCTCCCTACCCTGATTCCTGTATAAGGAGAAAGAATTTTACCAAAGGAAGTTTTGTATTTATTAAACTATGTTATATTCAAACTCTGGATTATTAGTTATCATTTTTTTAAATCCTGTTTAATAATTCATTATTACGTTATTTTTTTTAAGGAATGGAAACTTCTACAAATATTTAATAGTAGCCTACATAACTAACTCAGTGTAAAGCCAGTTGGCCTAGGTCTAGTACAGTAATCCAATTATGGGCTGTGTTGAAATACAATGTTAGTTTAATCTAAAGGTAAACCAAGATTACTGTCAAATTAATCAAACACAGGTCCACTATTCAAATTCAAATTCAAATTTTTTTTATTTCCAGAAAGTACATCGGTTAATACAAATATAATATAAAATGACAAAATATACACTTTTTTCTTACAACTAAACAAAAAATCATGGAAATAAGCCTACATGGGCAGATTGCCTGTGCGTAGGCTTAGTCGCTATAAGAAAGCCTATGATTAACTTTTATGTGCTTTGTTATGTGCTGTTATTGAACATATATAGTAATATTTTTTTTGGAGGAAAAAAAGGGTTGTGCAGGAGAGTTTGGGCATGCGCAGAATGGAAGACAAATAGCAAATTTGTGTCGCGGAGAAGGACGATTTAAGCATTTCCTATTCACACATTAGTAAGAATAATAATAATGTGTTGAGTTCCTCTAGCTAATCAAAATACGGCACCATTTCGATAGAAAACCGTAACAAAACAACAACGATATAAACCTAACAATTAATTAATTTAACAAAACAACATTTTATAGCAAATCGCTCTAACTTAAGTGTCGCAAGATGGTTAGGCAAGAGATTAGGAAAGGAAAGAAAGAAATTGCGGCACTCTAATCGAAAAAATCAGAATCGCGGCGTCAGTCAACTGTGACCTATTACTAGCAAGTAACTGGAACTTCGGATCAATTTAACTGCTCCTTTGGATGTAACAGATACATGACAATGACGCTACTGATGGCTACTGCGCATGCGCAACCGTTGCGGCATTTTCTACGATTAGGTCGTGTGGCCGGGTTCTGGAGACACAGATGTGACTGTGTAATATGTCTGTAATAGTATCGTCATCGTCAACTTTTCTCGATCGACTGGTTCTATTCTTGTATATCACAACTAATATTTGTATTTCAATAACAAATCATTTATGAATTTTATATTGATTTCTTTCATGAACATAAGACTGTACATAACAAGCCAATTTCAGGTAAAGCTATTGGAACCGCCAAGACCTATAATTAATAGTTGTATGCTTAATTTTTTTGAATTTAATAGACAATATTTACACATTGTCATAGCGCTCAGATTCATATTGATATAAATTCATATTATTGCGACTACATTTTTAGACTATTATTTCTATTCTGTCGATTTAAGGTACATGAAAACTTAATGTCTAACAGCCACTTCAAGGTGACTAGGCTATGATGTAGAAACCAAACGATAAAACTGTCGGGGTCGATGGAAGTTAGAAGGGGGAAAGATTTTGCAACTATTTATTATTTAAGTGAAATTTCTGTAGGCCTAAGAATAGTTCATGGTAAATAAGTCTAAAGGAACAACCAAGTCCTCCATTCGTTGGAATCGAGTTTAGAGGTTAATGAAATGGCCCTAAGATATATATGGTTATTAGTTGAGTTAGGCCTAAGTATAATTTATATACCAAAACGATACAAAACTAGCCCACTAAAGCCATACTAGGTTATAACTTAATAATCTTTCTTATTTCGTCTCGGAGACATAACTAATACAGGAGCATCATTAAACACCATTGTCCATGAATCGCATATAAAAACTTACCATATTCGTTAGAAATATGTTTTGCTCGGAAATGGGTCATGTGGGTACTCTAATTAATCGGGAGAATGAGCTGAACAAGAATATGCAAGAATTATCAAGATCCGATGGATATTAACGGAGATACAGCCGGAAAAGTCATAGATTTGCACAAAATGGGTTAGTTTTAGGTGAGGTTAGGGTAATATGCTAAACTGTGGGATTGAAGGTTAGGTTTGGTTAGGTTAGGTTAGTTTAGGTTAGGTTAGACTATGTTAGGTCAAGTAAGGTTATGTAAGACTATGTTGGGTTTGGTTTGATTAGGTTAGATTAGGTTTTGTTAGGTTATATTGGATTTTATTAGGTTGTATTAGGTTTGGGTAAGTTAAATTAGGTCTGGTATTGTTAGATTAGGATTATAATATCATATTCTTACTTTACCATCCATATCCTTACCTAACTTAAGGTTTTAAACCAATCCTAATGTAACCTAACATAACCTAACTTAACATAATCTAACCTAACCTAACCTAACCTAACCAAACCTAACCAAACCAAATACCACCTAAACTAACATAACCAATCCCTATTTAATACATTCCAGCCAAATCCATCATCAAATAACTTAAACAAAAGTCAGTTTATCAATTCTTTATGATTTTTGGCTTTATCTCGACTATTGTACGTCTGATCATAAAAATTATTTCAGAATGTTGTTCAGCGTGCAATTTACTTTAATTTGAGTACCCATATGATATATTTCAGATAAGGTTTGTTTTTGGATTTTCCGACGCTTTTCCGGCCGTATTTCCGTTAATATTTGTCAGATCTCCGTTAAGATTCGTCTTGCATATACTTGTTCAGCTCATTCTCTCGATCAATTCGAGTACTCACATGACCTATTTCTATTAAAAAAGACTTTTCCCAGTTTTTCAGATTTTCCGGCATTTTCCGACGTTTTCCGCGGAAAAAAACTATCATTTCCGGAATCAGGGCGTTATTTCCTACATTTTGAAAAAAATTCAATTTCGGGAGGAGTACCGTAAACTGCATAAATACCGCGTAGTTAGCTAACGAGTAGTTCATGGTAGCCAGCAGGCGGTACAGCCACCGGTCTGACACTTGGAGCCAAGTGGTAAGCTTATTGGAGCGGGTTAGTTTGAAGCACATTAGTCAGATGTCGTTGTAAAAACGTGGTTTTCTTCTTCACTGAATCAGCCAATCAAAACCACGATAACGATCTGCTAACTTCCTAATCCGTTTCCCCTGATTTTCTGTCACGACGTGTACACAACCAAAACGAATTGGAATTAATTTTAGTGTGGGAAAATATCTGAAGTACGTTTGCCACTAGAGCAAGTTGTTTCGTGAAATACTGTTCTACGTGATTCATATTGTGCTTAAAGCAATTGCTTAAAGTAGATGTTTACATAAAAGCACTTAATAAAAATTAACTAAATTATTTTTCATTTAGTGCTTTTATGTAAACAACTACGTATTTATTTTCTATCAATCGGTTTAAGCACAATATGAATCACTCAGTACAGTATTTCACGAAACAACTTGCACTAGTGGCAAACGTACTTAATCAATTTAATCTAAACAAATCGGTAAAGCCATTAAAATTGAAAGGCTAGCAAACAAAACAAGGAAACGAAAATCTAAACAAAGCAGACGACGACGATCGATATATCGCATCGACGACGATCGATATATGGCATCGATATTTTTAGTTCGTAGCACTTTTATCAAACAGCGCTACTGTTCCCTTACCACCGAGTTAACATGGAAGTGACAACTCTTTACGAAGTTCATTAATACTCTATGGTACAGCTCTTTCCGTTGGAATTGAAGATTTGAAGAATTTGAAGATTGGAATTGAAGAGTTTCATGAAAGCAATAAATTAATTGAAAGTGTAAATGTCTTAAAAATAAATAATGTCTTAGTAAGAATGTTTAAAATATTTAAAACATACATACCGGAAATAATGGAAATGTTATTGTTCATAACATTTAAAATATTTTGCACTTTTAGCTGCGCTTTTATGTTATGTTAACCTTCCAGTTATCTATAGTATTATGACAAAGAAGAGTTAGTATTGTGGACATGGCCAGTGCTGGTCGCACAGTAGTGATGTACGATACGGCCGAGTATCGCGATATGGCGATTCGATACGAATCGGAGGTGTGTATCGTATTGCCCGCATCGTATCGAAACATTGTATCACCCATGTTTCTTTGGTATGGGTGACATTGTATCGTTCGTTTCGTATCGCCCTTAAATATCAAAAACGATAAGTAACTAATCTTATCGACTAAAATAGTTTTTGGCAAGCAAATACTGTTATAACCCCCGTTGCATACTCAGCGACTTTCAAATGCTGTAATAAATAATTGAAACGGTGCCTTACATAAAGATTTTTCAACGTACGCTTATAAAATAAGCATGAAGGATATTTTCCACAAGAATGACATTGCATATGAGTATGCGGGTACAAAAAATTCATGTGTAAAAATTGGGGAGTTTAGACCATAATCAATTTGATCTAAAGTTGATAAAGCCAAATACCAATGTTATTAATACATGTTGTGGAATAAGCGGATTTCCCATACAAATTCGAAAATAACGTTAAGATCGCCTTTATGTGCCGATACGGGATCGAATGTAGTTTTTGGCGATACGTACGTATCGTTTTCATAATATCGTATCGAAATATCGAATCGTTCTTCCGCGAATTCGGATACGATACTTATCGCACTGGCAACTCGCTCATGAACGCTACATTCTTGAGACAGTTATGTTTGTAAGTAGTGATGTAAAATACCCGGGTATTGAAAACTCAGGAAAAATACCCAAAATCCATAAATAGGTACCCGTGTATTTTGGGTATTAAAAAAATGAGTAAGATTAATTGATTTTCACCCCTAAAATGTTATTATCATCGTTGTAAGAGGTTCTAGAATAACATATTTCCATTTATTTACTGCTTTTCTCTATTTTAATACCTAAAACTCTGATTCTTTAGTTGGTCGGTGGCTATGGGCTACCGGGATTAGCTTTTAAAGATTAAGATGAACTCACCGTCTATAGCAATCCGTTGTTCTTAAAGTACGAACAAAATTGTTTCGTCCCTATCTTATCAGGGGCATCATCAGCGCGTTATTCTTGTACTTTTATTAATGTCATCACTAAAAATTATCTAGGATAGGCCTTGGATATTTTAAGTAATTTTGTGAATAAAATAAATAAATAATACCAAGGATTTTAAAATATTTGTGAAAACATGCTTGCCTATCAAATATATAGATTGTCCATTAAGAATACGAAAATAAGAATTTAGAATTTAAAGTCTTATTAATATTATTTGGTCTAACGATATAGTTAACTCTAAGTGTGATTTGCATAGTTATGGAAAAGAAACCGGGTAAATATGACACACTCCGCAGAAATTGTTTAATGATAGTATTTAAAATTGAAAACAAGCTTGGATCTATAAAAATTTTTACTAACTTATAAAAATCAATCAATTAAATTAAGTCATTGATCAACCAAAAACATTCTGCTACTTGTGCTTGCATTGAAAATTCTGTAATGAAAGAATATTGGTGGCTAAATTTAATACGTCATAACTCCAGACTGAACACCTGCCATAACTCATACAAAAACAACTCTTATCAGGTCTTTAATTGGGAACTTGGGCATTTATGTCGATCATCCTAAGAAGTAAAATGCTTATGGCATCCATATAAAAACTTGAAAACACTTAAAATCATCATTTTTAATACCCTTGCAGCGTAGGGATTATACAAATGCCAGCCAATCTACTCTAAATTCAATAAAAATTATAATTGTGGCTATTGGCTACCGGGATTTGCTTATAAAGATTAAGAGGAACTCGCCGTCTTTAGAAATCCGTTGTTCTTAGAGTGCGAAGAATATTGTTTCGCCCCTATCTTATCAGGGGCATCATCAGCGCGTAGTCCTTGAGGTTATTCTTGTATTTTTATGAATATGACATCCGTGTCACAACATATAATTTTCACAATTACACATAATAATACAGACGGTGAACACACACTGACAAATATAAACATTAAAAGACTAATCCTGTGGTTTCCTATTTCCTATTTAGGCTAGCCTAATCTCCAAACTGTTCACTAGAAGACAGACCGGTCAGAACTATCAGAACCTATTTAGAAATACCGATGATGAGTGACCCTTAGACATATCTAATTTATTAAAACCAAGGAGCCTTAAAGCAATTTACGTTAATATATGCATAGGCCTACCTGCAATTAAGGGCATATCCACTATTTAAAACGCCTGCTTTGCTTACATAAAGACATGTGATGATGTTTATTTTTAGCAACAGGAGACTACAATAGAATGAATTGTTGAATTTGTTGTTCTTGTAGGGGCTTTAACGGATAAGGTTACTGGCGTAAACATTTTGATTTTAAGGTAGATTTGTGTATTAAAAAATAAGTATTCGTAAGAAAATATAAATAAATTTGTAAGGGCAGTCATCTAATTAACTACAAAGCCGCTTGTGTAACTCGCTCTAATTGGAATATACTCCCTGATGAGCTGGACCGTTATTTCGTGAAAATTCAGTAGCCTAATAAAACATTAAGTTGAAGTAGTACTCGGCTCAAGTTCTTAATATTATTGTGTATTAATAATCTCATGTGTTATGCCTCCAGAAATTACCTAAGACAGACAGACACCACCTAACAAAGAATATCAAAACATTTGACTTCAAAATAAGTCAAGAAATACGGTTAATATACCAGGGGAATGAGTATAAGCAATAAATAGTTATAATACCTAGTTTTGAAAACAATCTTTTACCGTATTCCTTTTTTCCAATTCATAATTTTCCTTAATGCTTTGTTCTGAATTTTTAAAGTACTTGATAAATTTATGTTGCTAGTTGCGCCATTTAGCACAATACTAAAGGAAATATGGGAATGCATATGTGCATAGTAACTACTTTTTATTGTTTCTTATGAGCAATATCTAGACATAGCTGTGAGAGCATATACACCTGAAGAAACTGTTTTTGTAGAATTGTTACATGAATGTTCTAAGCTAAGTTTTCATCTAATACCAATCCCAAAAATTTAGCTTAAATTTACTGAAATTTTCATGATAATTTAAATAATTAGTATTTTGACTCGGATTTTTTCTGTTTTTTATGTGTGAAATTACATAGAGTTGGTTTTATTTAAATTTAGTAGCAAGTTTGCAGAGTAGAAATAATTATCAATAAACAAAAGATCATTTTTTGTCATTATTTCCACTTCATCTACTGATGCGTTGTACCTGTAACAAATAAGTTTGAATCATTTGCTGAATCATGTGCTGAATCACACATATTACTTTGATTTCCAGATAGAATGGAACGCAAACCTTTCATATAATAGAAGAAAACAGATCCAACCACCACAGGCCCTGTGCCCTGTGTTAACCATGCAAGTTATTCAATTCATGAAAGCTTCATGTTGTTTAATTTGGTTAGCTAGTTCATGGTATCTGAGCATTGATAATTGACACATAAAATAAAATATGCCTTGCAGAATCGTGGTATAACTGAAAAGTTAAATCTCAGAAATTCCTTAGTTAACTATGCGTTTTATTGTTGGTGTCAAATTCAAAGTTGTAATGTTGAAAATTTTGTAAGTGGTTTTTATGGTATAATTATATCACCTCATTTATATAGTTCATTGTGTAAAATGTGCTCAACAATGTTACATTATTACAACAGTTTGATTTGTAGGAGTGATACAATGTTCTCCTTTAAATTGCGTTAACATGAACGATTTGTAAAAACTATGTAACATTCTTCGACGCTTTATTTTTACAATGATATAATGGGAGACTGTTGGCGCTCATCAGCTATTTAAAGGTCACTACGCAGTAAGACAAATTTAGATTGAAAACCAAAATAAAACACAAAAATAATGCGTTATTGTGTAAATTTGTTATTGTTACTGTTTTTCTAAGAACAAATTTAACTAGTAATGAGAAAACTTTTGTCTTTTTTAGGTTGATATACCGTATTTTATGAATCATATTAACTAGCTTCCAAATAAATTAACACCAAATGCATCAAATTTGAAAATCCACTAAACCAAAATAATAAAAAAATATGTTTGCTCTGCTGGAATACTGTTTGGAATCTGGAATACTTAAACTTGAGGTTTGTGAAGCAAAAAAGTTTATACAAAATCTAGAAAGGCCCATGATAGAAGGAGAGATCACACATGTGGAAGTCTCCGGTTTGCAGAATTTTCATCATTGGACTGTAATTGAATGAGGACTGTCGAAACCAACAATGAGAAGAGACCGAATAAGTATGAAAACCTAATATTCATTCCTAACTTAGCAAGACTGGTGAGTTTTCTAGCTAGCGACACATCGGTTATTTCTGAAAGTGATACTTTACTGAGCAGGAAAGTATCACTTATATACTCACATAAAGTAAGTGTGTAAAGTAAAGTAATTGTACCTATATATAAAGTATTTTTTTATTTATATATAAAATGGCAAAATCTGAGAAGCGTTTACATAAATGTTCAAGTTGTGATAAGTCTTTTACTCATTTAAGGCATTTCAAAAGCCATATAATGGTACATACGGGGGAGTGGCCTTATAGGTGTGAAATATGTACAAAGTCGTTTACTGAAAAACGATCGTTAAATATACACATGCTGATACACACCGGAGAGCGGCCACACAAGTGTTTATTTTGCGAAAAGTCTTTTTCTTCCAGAGGGAACTTAAAAAACCATACATTAACGCATACGGGTGAGCGACCATATGAATGTGAATGCTGTGAAAAGTCTTTTACTCAACTAAGCCATTTAAAAACCCATATGTTGACCCATACAGGGGAGCCGCCCCATAAGTGTTCAGATTGCGAGAAGTCGCGTCCAGACAAACGAAGTTTAAGATGTGATATGGTACATGCAAAGGAACAACCATATAAATGTGAATGCTGTCAGAAATCGTGCATTCGACCAGGGCATCATAAAACTCTTATGTTGACTCACACAGGGGAATTGTCCCATAAGTGTATAACTTGTGGAAAGTCGTTTATTGACAAACGAAGTTTAAAGTATCATACTATGGTACATGCCAAGGAGCGACCATATAAATGTGAATGGTGTGAGAAATCGTACACTCACCTAAGTTATCTTAAAACTCATATGTTTACACATACAGGCGAGCGACCATATAAGTGTGAGTTATGTGAGAAATCGTTCATTCATATGGGCCATCTTAATTCTCATATGTTGACTCATACAGGAGAGCGGCCATATAAATGTGAATGCTGTAAGAAATCGTACGCTCAGCTGGAAAATCTTAGAACTCATATGTTGACTCATACAGGGGAGCGGCCATATAAATGTGAATGTTGTGAGAAATCGTTCACTCAACTGGGGCATCTTAAAGGTCATATGTTGACACATACCGGCGAGCGACCATACAGATGTAAACTTTGTGAGAAATCGTTCACTCAACAGGGGCATTTTAAAACTCATATGTTGACTCATACAGGGAGGCGGCCCCATAAGTGTGTGACATGTGGAAAGTCGTTTACTGAAAATACATCGTTAACAAAACACATGATGATACACACGGGGGAGCGGCCACACAAGTGTTTACTTTGCGAAAGGTCTTTTTCTTTCAGAGGAAACTTAAAGTCCCATACATTAACACATACAGGCGAGCGCCCATATAAATGTGAATGGTGTGAGAAATCATATACTCAACTCGGCAATTTGAAAATCCATATGTTGACACATACAGGTGAGCGTCTATATAAATGTGAATGCTGTGAGAAATCGTTCACTCAACGGGGGCATCTTAAAAGGCATATGTTGACACATACAGGCGAGCGGCCCTATAAGTGTGTAACATGTGGAAAGTCGTTTACTGAAAAAGGATCGTTAAAAAGACACATGCTGATACACACTGAGAATCGGCAAACAAATGTTTAGTTTGTGAAAACAAACTTTTTCCTTCGTAGGAAGCTTAAAGATGACATGTTTATACATATGGAGAATGGCCATTTAAATGTTTGTCTTGAATGATAACATATATACAATTTGGCCATTTGATGAAGCAATTGCTTACTTACAGTAGGGAGTAGTAGGGAGTAGGGGTTATTCATATTAAGCTGTCTTTTATCACGAAAAGCTATTGGGCTATTGGTTTTACCCTGTTTAAAAATAGTTTATCTTAACTAGGAAAATTTGTTTTTGGCATAATTGTGATAAAATATAATGAAAAAATGTGCTCCATTATTATATCTGTGCTTGTGTTTTCAATTTACATAATAAACATTTTTCTCTAATATCTTTATTTAATCTCCTTTAACATTGACATATTTTCTTGTTTTCAATATACCTCATTACTTTAAGTAATAAAAAAAAATTTTTCTAGTCAATGGTTAAATGTATTTGTTGTTTATATCACTCATAACGAAATCAGATCACCTACTTTAGTATCATGTACAAACAACAACTACAATATTGATACTCTTAAGTTTCAACTCTTTAGTTCTACTTTTTAAAAGTAGTTTAGTATTTCAAAACTAAACTATACCACCATACATTTTTACATGAACTTTTCTTAAGAAACCGGAATGGCCATATGAATTGTTTGTATTTAGTGATACTGAGGTGATCTCCCAAATCAGCTGATAAACTAAGCTAAGTTCTACCGTGCCCTCTGACCCATACATATATCACACGATCACTTGCCACACTTGGAGCAGGGTAGACTTTTAGGGCCCTGGTGCTGCAGATATGCGATACGGCGATACGATACCTATATATCGGAGGTGTGTATGGTATCGTCCGTATCGTATCGAAACCCTGTATCGTATTGTCCGTATTGTATCACCTTAAATTTCGAAAAAGATACGTATAAAATCTTTTCGACCAAAACGGTTAAAAATAAATTAACAAACAACTAAATACTGTAACTACTCCATTACATAGTCAGCAAATCTCAAATGCTTCAATAAATTATAATTGTGCTTCATATCAAGATTTTCAAACGCACCTATGTACATAAATAGGCTCAAAGGCATTTTTTGTCAACAGGGTATAGGACGGTCCGCTGCTTAATTTGAGGTGTGCACAGTTACAAACTGTGTACTGTAAAGGTTGGTTAACGGGCAATCGCGTGAAATAATAAATTGATCCTTTTTAACTTAATATAATCCCTAAATTATTTATTATAAACTAGTTTTTATTTAGTATCGATAAAAGCTGTACTTTTGTGCGGGTAATATTAAACTAGATCACTACACGACTTCATCAAAGTCCAGTACACGCTAAAACGTAGCTCAAAATTAAATTTAGATCGCGGTTTTGACCCAGCGCCCAAAAGAATAAACTATTTTCACGGATGGAGGTAGAGACTCAGTACTTTAAAAAAGTTCGCTTCAAATAACATGGCCCCGTCCATTCTCAAAGGCTGATGTTATTAAAGGCAAAGAGTTCATTTCAGTCAGAAATAAACGGAAAATATCGTTAGAAGGGAGGGCCACTGTATACCTTACCGTGGGAATTTCCGACATATATTTTTTGTTGCTACTGACATGTAATTTAAGGTTTTCTTATGCTTTAATTTTTTAACGTAGATATTTTTGCCATGTAATTTAAAAGTGGCAAAAGAGCAAAACCTTAAGTATATGTCAGTAGCATCAAGGGGGATTTTGTGATCCGTCAACGACTGACCCATAAAAACGAAGTAAACTAATATTGGGTGTCCATAAAATATTCATCGGGGTTTAATTACATATATCTCACTGAATTTTCGTCCAACAACACTGTGACTCACACGTGGCTAAAGATAATTTTTCTAAGTTTTATAAGCATATATACATTGTTCATTGTTAACCTTTTTATTTACTTTCATAATTGGTTTTTTCAATGCCTACAATCAAAGAAAAAACCTTTTGTGCCTTAAGATATGATAAAAGGGTTTTGTTTGATAACTGTCCAACGCGAGCTCTTCAGACACTTCGGAAGACCTGCTCCAACTCAAGAGAGCATTTTGCGATAGTATCGGCAGTTCAAAAACTTAGGAAACCTGCTGAAACGTAAGAATCCCACGTTTATCGGATTCCCGGTTTATGTGTCGATACAATAAATAGAGACTCGCTGATGGTTGGATTGGCCATTGTGCTGAGGATGACTTAGCTCTCCTAAGGTGGCCACCCCGTTCCCCGGATTCTACTGCATGCGATTTCTTTCTCTATTGCTATGTGAAGGACAGGGTACCTATACATGCTGCCATTAGCTCAAACCCTGCCAGAGCTCCAAGAATGGATTCGCGTTGCAGTGACAACAGTAAGCCAGGATATGCTTTCCAAAGTTTAGGTAGAGTTGCGACATAAGACTGGAAACATGTTTCGCTGCTGACGGGTAGCATATTACGCAACTTTAGTGATATAAAAAACTTGAGAGCTTTCTCTTTCAATCCATGCAATTTTTAGCAGCATTAATGTATCTGTATGTTCAATAAATTATGTTGAAATCCGATGAATATTTTATGGACACCCGGTATATTACTCTAACTCACTGACTGTGTACACAGTAATGATTAAAATAACTAGATTGTTCATTTTTGTGAGCTAAACTAAATATGAAACTTGAAAATCTAATTTACTTTTTTCACATGTAAAAATGCCAAAACACCCCTTTTTGAAACACAAAATTTCTAAAAGAAAGTACTTTCACATATTAATCCTTTAACCCCTCTAGAATTGACCGATCAGGCTAATTTTTAACAGGTCTAATTAATTAGACTATATGTTTAATGTATTTACCAAATTTGAATGTAATCAACCTAAATTTAAGAGAGTTATCGTCCATTAAAGAAAAAAGGGTAAATTATTATGTAAATAACTGAATAAGTATTAGCATGTGTAAAAGAATTTGAACGGATAGTGTTTTTGGGTTGGGGGACATAAAAATGAAAAGTTATGGTAGACTTGGGGCTTAGGTTTTACTGTAACTCATACTGGAATAGCTTATTCCTAATAGGGAAATCAGCTTATATGAAAAAATTGTCAATTTTCAATTTGCAGCGAAGCCCATAGACATTGTCATAGAAATAAAAACAAGTAGTGTATCTTGTAGGAAATCTTATATACTTTCCTTTTGCAAATCAATGTTCATCACATAAAATTTAAGATTTTTGCCTTATTTTGCATTTTTTACAATGTTCTGTAACAAAAATCGGATTTGGATTCAGCGCCCCGAAAAACATTGAGAAACACCAAAAATCAAACTTATCCCAAAACATTCCCACAGAAACTACATTCGACTGGACTATTAATACTAATAAAATTTTGAAAAGAACAAATAAAAAAATTATATGATTGAGTGTTTTTAATTTTGATTCAACAGAAGACACTAAAGAATTGTTTTTACTATTTTTTTCTAGAATCTTATGGCTCTTTCTGTAAGTTTGTTTTACCTGGCTATATTTTTACTTATAATGGGTGACTTAGTAAGAATTTCATAAAAATCTATCAAAACATGAAAAATAGGTTATTAATAATTATATGTTATGTTATATATTAAAGAGTTTGGTAAAATGTTTCATGGTTTTTATTTTATAAAAGCAACAAATTTTAATTTACTGAAATGGTTTATGTTTTCGGAGTAATTTTGGTTACACATCATCATTATTATTATTATTTAAACAATAAACCAGTTTTACTTGTTGAATCAAGTTGCCAGCATCCGAGCTGGACACAAAGTGTAATAGAAATAATAACACCAAGTGTCCAACGAGCGTTGGGCACTTCATGAAGTGCCCTGTTTTCTTGGTTACATACTGTAATTTATAACAAACCGTTCAGTAACACTATGTGCCCACCTCATGAAGCTTGGCACCTCATGAAAACCCCGGTTAGCGCTGGGCACTCCATCAAGTGCCCAATTACAGCATGTGACTACAACATATACATTATTTACACTGAACACTATACTATTTTCACAGAAATGGCAACGACGAAAAAGTGAAAGCCGATTCAAAACAAACGAAATAATTTCACCCCCGCCCCTCACGCCAACAACCATTGACTTTGGCAGTCATTCATCGGACACATCAGAGAATGGATGTGTGTGTGGACCAATGCCCACGGTTGACATAAACTTATAGAATGTTTCACAGACATACTTCAGTGGATTGTATTACCTGACTTGACTTGGTGACTTTCGGGTTTGACATTAAAACAATACACATACATGGGAAATAATACGTTTATCGGCTTGAATTCTTTACATGGGTTACTGAGGAGTACACTTTTAGCAAAATTATTGCAACTTAGAATTCAAATTTCGTTCATACTTATTATCTGCCCAGATTACTTAATTCTTTCCCCATTACTTAAAAGGTTTTGGGTTTTAAGGAAATGAGATATGGGGTTGGGAAGTGGCCACATAATGTCTGTTGAATCTTGAAGATGAAAAATTACGTAAAAGCCTGAAGATGGTGCAACCCGCACCGAAACCTAGGCTGCTACTCTGACCTACACCGAGCTGGACGACGGAAGGTAAAATTATACCATTAGTTTGTCAAAATCCAGTTCAGGGGCAAATCAGTCATACAAAATGGCTAAGATATAAAATTACTTCACTTAATATACTGGAGTGATCTTACCCACTTTCAGGAAACTACATATTTTTATTGTCTTAGGAAGCGACTACTTTTAATCATTAACTTGAAACACTACATCTTTACAACATTTACTTCTAAACCAATATTTAAGTACTATTAACAATCAGCAAAGAAAATAAGACATGTTGCTTCTGAAGTCTGAATCAAGAGAGAGAGATAAGCGAAGGGAAAGTGGATACACCACTCCAGCAGTAGTTCTGTTTTATTCACCAGAGTTCAGCACTAATCAAACACTTGTTCACATTGCATTTAGTTCACTCACTTTCCACTAGAGTAAGAAAGTTGGAGGGAAGTAGGAATAGCCCAAACAGGATGGGTCTCCGATAATGCGAACAAGCACGCAACCCGTCGCCTTCAACCGCGCAGTGTAACAAGCAATGAATAAACTCTAGGTTTCCAGTGTAAATAATGCGAATATGTAGTTATAAGAAGACAACCCCATGAAGACGCCGCACTGAGCGGCGAAATGTGCATTGGGTTCTACAAACATTACAAGACCTCCAGACAAAAAAGGTAAAAATCTGTTTACTATGGGTCTTACAATTGGGATTGAATAACAATACTGTTTACAAAATTTATGGTATTAAGAATATTTTATATCAGTCAGTAAATCTTGTTATCCATGTTAAAAAAGTCAGAAGCTGAAGATAAAAACATAAAAAAGTCTAAAAAGGATTAGGAACAGTCTATCAAATATTAACATTTACATTAAATTAGCCAGGGAAAAATCGAAATTAGCGTGGGCTCGAACACGGTAATCGCTGATGGTTAACCTTCCTCCTCATCGGCGACTAAACAAGCTCTGAGTTTATGTCCAACGTGTGTCAACGTTTGCCTCTCTACGGACTGTCCACGTTTTGGCAGCTTAGAGGCTATCCCCTTTCGTATGTCAACTCAGGAGTTTTATGTTAATTTTGTAGGTCAATTTCTTTATGCACTTCGTGGTTACATATGTGTCAGCTGCCAGTATGTGAAAGGTAATGTTTCTTCAGACTCGTCAAATGTCTAAAAGAATTTCCACAAGGTTGGCACATGTAAGGTTTCTCACCAGTATGTCTCAACGTATGACTCTTAAGGCTACTTAATGTTGTAAAGGATTTCTCACATATTTGGCATGTGTAAGGTCTCTCTCCAGTGTGTGGCAATGCATGTATATCCAAGGTCCCTTTTTGAGATAAGGATTTTCTACAAGTTTGGGAACTGTAAGGTCTTTATCCAGTGTGTATGAAAGTGTGCTGCTTAAGGTACCTTGATGTTTTAAAGGACTCCTTACATATTTGGCATGTGGGGTTTTCTCGTCATTGTGGGTCAACTTATGTATCTTTAGCTTGTCTGACCGTGTAAAAGACTCTTTACATGTTCGGCAACTGTATAGTATTCACCGGTGTGGATCAACAAATGGTTTCTTAGTTTATCTTTCCGTGCAAAAGTCTTGTCACACTGTGGACACTCATGTGGTCGCTGCCCAGTATGTGTCAACATATGAGTCATTAGATCTCCTGACTTTTGAGAAGACCATTCACATGTTTGGCAAGCGTAGAATTTCTTCTTAGAGTGCGTCTTATTGGCCTTTTTTCTCCTTATAACAAACATAATTGTTTCCACTTTGAACGTTCTTGATATTCGTTACTTACAAACTTTTAAGTTACCAATCGATCTTAGTCTTGTTTTTTCCAATATTGGGTTAAAACTAAAACTTCTTTCTATGAGTATTAAAATAAAAATCGGAACTGGTTAACATAAAACTGGTTTTCCATTTATTATAAATTTTACAATTAGTCCATCCTTCTGTTTCGTGTGCCGCCGCTTCACGGACATTTGATTCATCAGCTGAAACAACATATAACATTAGTTCAGGTGCAAAAAGGAGGCGCTAGGAGTTTTAGGTGTAGGTAAGTTTAAAATCCCGTCCCTAATTGTTTTTCTCAATTTTCCAAATATTTATCCCAGACTACCCGTAGACATAAGCGGTAAGTTCTTCATTTTGAGGGGAGAGCCATTTTTGGACACCATCATACTGATACTGACTATGCCGGGGAAAAATTGCACTGCGACCAGAAAGATCTATTGTACCCCCGCTTCTAGCTCATTTAAAGAACCTCTTCAAGCTTAATCTCGATGATAAAGTGAATAAGCTGATTGGTTTCTAGATGGGGCAAATCCCCAACGTCAATCTTGTACTTTCCGAAACACTTGGCTGTTTGTCGTCCAACTGCATCACATTCTACCAGTAAATGTGTTGGGGTTTCCTCTTTATCCTGGCAGAATCTGCAGTCACTTTCCCCTATTATTCTCATTTTCCTCAGATGTCTCTTAAGCCAACAATGACCAGTGAGGAATCCTGTCAGTATCCCCAAGTCCTTCTTGTTGAGTCTAATCATGGCCTCTGATCTCCTATGGTTGAAGCTGCCAATAGTTCCTTGGCCTGCCAAGCACAATATGAATAACTCAGTACAGTATTTCGCGAAACAACTTGCACTAGTGACAAACGTACTTAATCAATTTAATCTAAACATATCGCTAAAGCCATAAAAATTGAAAGTCTAGCAAACAAATCAAGAAAACGAAAATATAAACAAAGCAGACGACGACGACGACGATCGATATATCGCATCGACGACGATCAATATATCGCATCGATATTTTTAGTTCTTAGCACTTTTACCAGACAGCGCTACTGTTCCCTTACCACTGAGTTAACATGGAAGAGACAACTATTTACGAAGTTCATTATTACTCTATGCTGACGCTTCCTGCATATAAAAAATAATCAATTAAAATCTACATTTACTATAGCTTTGGTTTTACCTTAAGCTAAAATGGCCATTTTAATGGATATTATTGTCAAATTTGAGTATGGTACACACAGTTTCTGAAAGTCAAAGTTTAAGCTACGAATTGATACCCAAAATTACAACACAAGAAATACAATATGACAAAAATGTTTGGTTCGTTACTGAGGGATAATCGTTTAGAGCTCTAGGATAAAAAGGGACTTTTCGGGCGCGCTATGTTGAGGAATAACAGGGGAATTTTGGGCGCTCATGCAGGGCTTTTATATTTTACACTGTGGAAACACTGCCCTCTAGCCTCGTGTAACTTGTTCCTGTCTTGTCTTCTTCTGGGCTTGGCAATCTTTGTCTATGCCATGAATGTGTAATAAACCGTGTTACTATACCAGTAACAAGAATAATAGTTAATATATAATTCTTGACTCGTCTGCTGACATAAATAGGAGTAAATGCACGTCTTAATCAACGAAATACTAAGGTGGAATCGTGAGGGAATTTTAAGGTTGGTTCTTTCAACTTAAATTGTGCATCATTATTACCAATTAAATTATTTACATAATGTTTTATACTTTGTATTTTGTTTACTTACAATAGTATTTCTTTAACTTTTAAAACCCAATACATCGCTGGTTTCATTTTATTTGTCATAGGCTGCTGGCCTTTACTTGAATTTTTGGATGAAAATAGCTAACGACTAGGCCTAGTTAATCATCAGCAATTCAGATCCATAGCCTAACAAGAAAACAAGGTAGCCTAACAGGTAAACATTGGGTGCGTTCAGCCGCATTCCACCGGTGGGTAATATACTAACCTATAATAAGTGAACGGTAGTGGTGGACTTACCATCTACCGATCATTGTTGTGCATCCACCGATGTTGTGTTTACGGTGGATTCGGTAAGTAACCGGACATTGTTGATTGTCAAGATGCGATGGATTTGCCTATTAGTGACTATGGTAATCGGTTACCCACCGGTGGAATGCGGCTGAACGCGCCCATTGATAAATACAATGGAGTTGGACAAGGAGGTTTCGAGTCTAACTGGAGGTAGGGATGGCAACGATATATCGATATTTTTGATACATCGATATTCTGGGCCCGATATATCGATATATCGCCATCGACAAATTCATCCCGATAGTATCGGAGACATCGATATTTTTTGGTCCAATATATCGGATTCATAAAATGACTAAAATTGTCATTTTATTTGTAATTTTCTTGGATGTTCAAGGTCCAATCGCAAACCCACATAACATTTTGAATGTATTTTTTAAGCATCCACTAATTTTAAAGCGGTTTTATTTTTTATTTAAATGGTCTCTCTTTTCTTTTCGTCTAAGAACGTTTCAGTTGGCTGCCCTGCTCCCCTTATTAAAATTATTATCAAAACTTTTGTTTTTGAACGCTCTCCCAGATAATGGTATATTGGAAGTGAAACAAGTTTGACAGACTGCTTTTGAATACTTTGTGTTTAATGTTTTTTTATTTGTATTTGTTTAATTTGGGTTTTGAGGGTATTTTAAATAATTTTTCTTTATATGAAAGTATTTGCATCGTTTTTTTAAAGTGTACCTATATCTAAATTTTTTCATGATGTTTGAAATTAAAGATAACATTTATCGTGATTCTGTTTACTTAATTAACACTTAATATTCCCTGTGTTTGCACATTTGAACTTACAATAAGCAGTTTTCTTGTCTAAAAGCGAGGTAAAATTTTCGATATATCGTTAACCCGATATATCGATATATTGGAGGTCGATATATCATAGACATCGATATATTGCTCCCGACATATCGGAAAACCGATATATCGACAAATCGAAAAATTTTGCCATCCCTAACTGGAGGTAACGGGCAATAGTATTCCTCCGGCTATATTAGTTATTATAAATAACAACTTGCACTAGTGGCAAACGTTACTTAATCAATATAATCTAAACAAATCGGTAAAGCCATTAAAATTGCAAGTCTAGCAATTAACAAACAAAACAAGAAAACGAAAATATAAACAAAGCAGACAACGACGACGACGATCGATTTATCGCATCGATATTTTTAGTTCGTAGCACTTTTATCAGACATCGCTACTGTTCGCTTACCACCAGTGGCGGCTCGTGAGTTTATGTACGGGGGGTTCACAGTTAAAAAATATATACATGATATCATGTATTATACTAGAGTTGTTGTCTTAAACTAATCGGTATTTAAGTACGTTAAACGCTTAAAAGACCGTAGCGCCTGCATTTATTGAGATACCTACCTGTTATAAACGAGTGTAATACTTAAAGTATTATGTTTAAGGACCACCCTACCTTTGACGAACATGAATCGTACTTTGCTACTATTACACATTAACATGATATTAAATAAATAGGAAAACCGAATGTTTTTAAATAACTAACTGAGAACTGAGGCCTGCAATTATTATCTTCCATCATTGATCAATGCTCTTCTTGATTAATCCCTTAAGATAAAAATCATTAACCTATGATTGTCTATTGGACAATTTTTACCTGGCATTTGATAAATAAATAATGCGCAAATAGGCATACAATTCTAAAAGGAACTGAAATAAAATTACCGTATTGGAATACAATAGTGTACGTTGCCACAAAGAGAGAATTGCATACCGGTACTAAGAGAAGTATGTAATACTATGGAATATTCTCAATGCCGTATTTACCACTGGGCAGTCCAGGCTGGGCTACAAGCAGAGAAGGAATCACACAACCCCCCACAAAGTAAATTGTTTGGAAATGTTAGAAATATTTTTTGTGGTTTTGGCCAAGGAGAAATTATGTAAAATTTAGAAAACTTAATCTTTATAAACCTGCTATAAAACATCAGTAACAAACAGATGGTGGCACTGCCTGTCTTCCGCGGCGGAGCCGAGGGATTTTCCTGTTGAGAAACGACGGACAGAAATGACTACAACAACTAGTTTCGATCTTTACATTTGTATTGGATTAAATTTACTGTCGTCCATTACATGATGAACATGTCATGTAATGTAGATGTATGTTTTAAATGTTCTAGGTACAAATATTCTGTAAGCGTAATAAAATGAGTGAGAGATATGTAAAATCTCACCAGAGCTTCAATGATCGATACCCATGTTAAAACATTATTAAGCAGTCTTAAAATATTTAAATTAAAATCAATATCTTCTTCACTGTTGCAATAATTATATTTTTAAGAAGAAACTTTTTCGTACAGTTGATTTATATCTGGCTTGTCGAAGCCACTCCTTAATAGCCCCCTCAGTTACAGCGTTGAATGTAGTAGAGTAGATGTTGTTGGATTTTTCGAACAGCATCTATACAAAAATATATTTACTAATCAAACAGCCTTGATACCTTTTGATTTAGAAATGTAACTTGCGTAATCACCTGTAGGGGGATCAAATTCCTTATTGTTATATTATTTGTAACAATAAGGAATTTGTAATTATTATTTGAGAAGGATTTGTAATTATTATTTGATTTTTTTTACTTTTCCTTTCGCTTCGTGTTTAAACTACACTAGTTTCAAGTGACCCTACTTTTTAACCTACTTATTTATATTTAACCTACTTTTTTGGTTTTTTGACATACAATTTACATTCATCCAACATTCAACAACATATAAATCTCACTGACACAAAATACATTGAACATAATATACAAATAGAAAACTAAAACAAAAACATATACCTTCCTGACGGCAGCGCCTCTGAGCTGGCGGCGGCACGACGCGCACCACGACCACTTGCGCTCTCACACGCTACCCGAATGAGTAACGCCTGGAAACTTTCAATACTAATACGTCTTTGCCTTACACGAACACCAACATAATTAGTTCGACTTTCTGTTTCGTCGTCGCTTGCGTTAACAAAATAAATGTGATCAATTTTCCTGATATGATTTAAAACTAATCCGAGAGTTGTCTCATGTAATAATTTCTAGCTAATTCAAGGCGGTCGCCGGGCATGAGATATCTCATTCTGCATTATGTGCTATGAATATATAATACTATACAAATATTATCATATGCTACAAAATGAAAATAATTGTTAAGAGTAATGATAAAATAGCCGTATTTAATATCATTGTGATTGTTTTTAAAACAGTAGGAGTTTCACAATTAAATAAAATGTGAAACTCCTATGCAAATTGTTTGAAAAGTTTAGTTTTGCAAAAACTTGATTTTTTCAATATAGTAACTGTAACAAAAAAATAAACAAATAATTTCGTAACATTTATGAAATCTTGATGATATTAAATTTTAATATTTTATGAACCGACATAAATCTATTTAAATATGGTTTTAACAGTTTAAGGCTCAGTTTTAACCCAAAACTTCTAAAAACTGGAAACTAAAAACCTAATATGAAACCTGATACAGATATTAGGTTTTTTAACTAATACTTCTTTGTAACTAATATGGAAGTAACTAATATCATAAAATATCTAATATGGCACATCCCTACTGGAAAGCAAGTGGAGGGGGAACGGCCCTACCCCCCACCAGGTCTTCGACCCCCCTCATGGTGTACCTCGGAAACATGACCTGGGCACAGGCTTGTAATTTCCTCCAGGCACCCATATGAGAGGTCACTTGAAAACGAGAGGAGTTTCAATTCCTCTCGTTACGTAGTGTAGGTTAAACACAAGAAGCAAAAGGAAAAGCTCAAAAAAATCAAATAATAACAATAGTAAGCTATTGCCGTTGGGAGGCAGCATGGTAACACCCAGACCTCGGACCATTTTGACTTTAGTCCACAAGCAACACTATTTGTAATATAAATATGAATCCCATGTATTCTTTATGGAATAGAAGAATATTCTGAATAATACACTTCCATAAGAGAATATCGAATAAAATAGCATAGGCCTCCCTATAATATATCGAATCTCAACCAATATAATATTTAAGGCACTTTTTTAGTTTTAATCGTTTTTATTTAATTAAAAAGGTTTCTTTACACTCTTTCAAACAAAAAAAACTATGTTTTGCTCATTTTTAGGGGAAAATCTCGAAACCCCCTTTATTTCTAGCGTCCTATTACTCAGCAATCGAAAGGAGTACAAAAAATGTACGTGTTATCTTTTTATAACAAATTTTAATAAACTTTGTTTTGTACACTTAAAGTTTTTAACCTCCGACGAACGGTTCTCGAAATTTTTACGGAAAACGAAAAAGTTACCCGTTTCCTTCAATTGGCTTGCCTCATAAATTTGAGGTTGGGCAATAGGTTCGGGAACATTTGGCATTTTCATCCTTAGGTACTTCTAAATAAGTTGCAAAGTTTCAAAATTAACGGATTTTTTTCATTAAGGTTTTTTGTGGGCTATATAGATGTTGACTAATTTGGTTTTCCTGTTTGTATAGTTTTACTCCCTTTACGATATTTTTTTTCTCTATCTTCTTGTTTTCTGATATGATATTTCTGTTGCAGGTCTAGGAACTTTGAGCGGCAGTATATGTATATTTTTATATATAAGAAATTATTAATTTTCTTGCTATTGAACATAGGTGAAAAGCTAGAAAGCGTCATAAGTTCCAAAAAGTTCTGAATAGAAAAATAATTTGAGAACACGTGATGTGAGCAAAACAAACGCTGGATTGACAAGTGTTTGAACTAGCACCGTACGCCTGTGCACACTCAGATTTATTAGGAATAAATAAGTGGACATTTACTGAATCACTTAAACGAGCTTGGGTGTTGGTACCTTGTAGTCAAGATTGACTTATCAGGAAAGTTTTAAGAGCATAACAAGATGGACGATGCTGAGGAG
Source organism: Flexamia atlantica (assembly GCA_035578135.1). Classification (NCBI taxonomy): domain Eukaryota; kingdom Metazoa; phylum Arthropoda; class Insecta; order Hemiptera; family Cicadellidae; genus Flexamia; species Flexamia atlantica. Next base: position 16,200,523 of record JAQJVK010000013.1, on the reverse strand, counting down.
AGGCCGTTTAAATGTATATCGTGTGAGAAATCGTTTACTCAACTGCGAAGTTTGAAGAGTCATATGTTTGTACATACAGGAGAGAGGCCATATAAATGCGAATGCTGTGAGAAATCATTTATTCAACTAACCGATTTAAAATCGCATACGTTGATACATACAGGGGAGCGGCCATATAAGTGTACCAACTGTGAGAAATCGTTTGTTCGCCTAGGAAATTTAAAAAGCCATATGGTGACGCACACAGGCGAGCGACCATACGAATGTAAATGCTGTGGAAAATCGTTTGCTCATTCTAAGATTCTTAAAAGCCATATGTTGACACATACGGGAGAGAAACCATATAAATGTAAAACGTGTGAGAAATCGTTTACTCAAATGGGAAATTTGAAGCGTCATATATTGGTACATACAGGAGAGAGACCATATAAATGCGAATGCTGTGAGAAATCATTTACCCATTTAACCAATTTGAAATCGCATACGTTGACACATACAGGGGAGCGACCATATGAGTGTGAATACTGTAATAAGCCGTTTACTCGACTGGAAAATTTAAAAAGCCATATTTTGATTCATACAGATGAGAGGCCATACAAATGTAAATGCTGTGGAAAATCATTTGCTCAATCAAATCTTCTTAAAAGCCATATGTTGTCACATACGGGAGGGAAACCATATAAATGCGAACGCTGTGAGAAATCATTTACCCATCTGGCCACTTTGAAAACACATACGTTGTTACATACAGGGGAGCGACCGTATAAGTGTGAATGCTGTGAGAAATCGTTTACTCAACTAGGAAGTTTGAAGAGTCATATGTTGGTACATACAGGAGAAAGGCCATATAAATGCGAATGTTGTGAAAAATCGTTTGCTCATTTAAAGCTTCTTAAAAGCCATATGTTGTCACATACGGGAGAGAAACCATATAATTGTAAAACGTGTAAGAAATCGTTTACTCAACTGGGAAGTTTGAAAAGTCATATTTTAGTACATACAGGAGAGAGACCATATAAATGCGAATGCTGTGGAAAATCATTTACTCAACTGAGCAATTTGAAAACGCATACGTACACACATACAGGGGAGCGACCATATAAATGTAAAGTGTGTGAGAAATCGTTTACTCAAATGGGTAGTATCAATAGACATATGTTGACACATATGAGAGAGTGACCGTACAAATGTGGAGTGCCTTTAGAAACGTTTTAGTCATTTAGGCAGTTTGAAAAGGCATACGTTGACACATACAGGAGAGTACCATTTAAATGTAAATGATGTGAGTACATGTAATTGTAAGAACTGTGATAAATCCTGTTCTGAAATGTGGGATCTCAGAAAGCATATCCTGATTCATACTGGGAATCGGCCACGTACGTGTTCAGTTTTCGTATAGTCGTTAAATGACAAAGGAAATTTAAGCCTTACAAATACAGGGGAGCCGCCACGTGAATGCGAACGCTGTGAAATAATTTACTCTTTCGGAGGGAAACCATGTAAATATTGTGATAAATCGTTTACTTAACTTAGTGGTTTGAAAAAGCATATGAAGACACATACATGTCAGCGATCATATACATGTGAATGCTGTGAGAAAACGTTTACCCAATCGGGACACCTCAAAATTCACATGATTTATACAGGGTGTGCCATATGTGGAAAGTCGTTTTCTGGAAAAAAATTGTTGAACAGACTAATGCTGATGCACACCGGACATCGGCTACATAAATGTTTGGTTTGCGAAAATTTGTTCACTGTTAAAGATAGTTTAAGGAAGCATATTCTTAAACATACCGGAGAGCGGCCATTTTAAGGTTTGACTTGTACGAAAACCTGTTTTCCATTGGAATCTTAAAGAAGCACTTGCTACTCACAGTGGGGAGTCGTAAAGTATGTAACTTAAATCTTCAGTGATAAATACAACTGACCGTATGTTTTTTCTTTAAACTTGTGGTGACTTTTGCAATCAGGGGATATGCTGACTTAGCTCTTATCAGAATCATCCATTCTTTTCTTGAAAGGAAGATTATTAAAATGATGAGAGCCTTCAAACCTATAATTATTATTCTTTTGGGAGCTGTTCGGGAAATGCTCATAATTTTAATCAACAACATTTCAATTTTTGCTCATCGTAATTTCATTACCTTTTCAATTCGAAAGTGATAAACTAATACATTTTTACTAGAAACATCAATTAAAATGTTATTTATATATTTTTGTATTATATTTTTATCACATTTTATTTTCGTAGGAGCAAGTATAATAACATCAACCACATGAAGCTGTTAATAACAAGAATAACCAACACATTTAATCAAGAGTCACTAACCAACACATTTAATCCCGTGTTGGGCCGGGACAGAATGTCCAACAGTATCCCCTGCTTGTCGTAAGAGCCGACTAAAAGGGGAGGGGGGCGCACTGGTCCTTTTTCGCGTCTCCTTTTCACAACTCCATTCTCCGAATCATTTCAATAGCCCAGTTGTTTTTCTAAATCATTCCGTCCTACTCGCCGGGTTGACTCTGTGTTCTTCAACCTCCACTGCGCTGGGGGTCTAGGACGAGCAGAGGGTACAGCTTAAAAACTGGGTTCTGCACCTCCCAGGCTGCCGGATAGTACAGGGGCCCGGGTCAGCCCAGCCAGCTGACCTGGCTGCCCTATCAGCCGGCGAAAATCCCCTTGGCCGTGGCGGTGCCGGTTGGCGACCGGATAGGGCCCCGCTGCGGTCACGGGGGGGCTCTGCCGAGGCCACTGCTCGTCTAGGACCGCCGGTGTTTTGGAGGCGGTCGAACACGGATATAGTTGCTCTGGTGATGGGTCGGTCTGACTTTCTCATTGGGGCACATTTTGGGGGGTCAAATGCCTAGTCTTGGGGGCCAAACCAGACATGATGGCAGCAAACAATAAAAATACGTCTGAAAAGGTGCCAGACTCTTTCCGGGGTACCCTAACCCCAACAACGAAATCAACCGCTTCTCCGAGCGGGCTCACGGGTGAGGTGGCTAGCCCCTTCGAGCGAAGGTCCCGCCTCACGAGATCGCCGCCAGGCCGCAACGTGACACCTGCCTCATCGGTGGCCAGAACATCTGTGGCCACTGAGAAGCAACCCGATGGAGACAACGTACCGATGGACGCCAACCCGTCTCCCTTCGAGGCGGTCATCGCGCTCGCCAGGCAGCAGGAGGAGGAGCACATCAAAAAGTGCTTCGACACCCTCGCTGTGATGAAGGCCGCGACCACCCGGCAGAAGAACATCAGTCAGGATGTTAAGGATGGCATCGTCCAATTGGAGGCCAGCCTTCACCACATCATCCAGCTGAGGAGGTCGTGGCAGTCATGTGAGTCGGTGACTGCTTCGACGCAGACGACCCCGTCATTGCGGGTAAAGGCTCAGCCAGCCGGTGGGAAGCGGGCCGCTTCCAGCCCCGCCCAACCGGAGGCTGAGAAAAAACCTCGAGGAAACGGTCCAGGGGAGACATCGGACCCCGAAAAATGGACCGACGTCGTCAGGAAGAGGGGGAAGAAGAGAGACCCTCCCCAGCTGCCTGGATGCCAGCCTGGCACTCAGGACAAGAAGAAGGCGCCGAGGAAGAAGTCCCGCAAGCAGCGGCCGGACGCTCTTCTCATCAAGCCGTCGGAGGGGAAATCCTACGCCGACGTGCTGGGCGAAATTCGCAGCAAAGCGAAGCCCGATGAGAAGGGCGCCGTCATCAAGGGCATGAGGAAGACCCGAGCCGGCGATCTTTTGGTCGAGCTCGGTGACGCCTCCAAAAGCAAAGCCGCCTTCAGCGAGGACCTGCAGACCATCTTGGGGGCGAACGCGACCGTCCGCGTTCTCGAACCCAAGTCGACGCTGGAGGTGAGGGACCTTGACGAGCTGACGACCGAGGCAGAGGTGACCGCTGCCGTCAAATCCGCCATCGGTGACAACGTCGAGGTGAAAACCTTCCTCTCAAAGGCGAACGCTCGGGGTCAGAAGGTGGCGATCCTCACGCTGGGAGCCAGAGCAGCTGCGAAGCTCCTGGAGAAGGGCCACCTCAAAGTCTGGTATGTGAGCTGTCGGGTGCGCGAAAAGCTCGTGGCCTCCAGATGTTTTAAATGTCTGGGGTTCGGTCACGTCGCTAATCGTTGCCCTGGACCCGATAGAAGCAAGCTCTGCTTCAAGTGCGGCGGCCAGGACCACAAGGCCAGCGCATGCAATGCAGCGTTGTCCTGTGTCCTGTGTACTGAAGCCGGCTTGAAGGGCGACCAGGTCAAGCATTCCGCTGGGTCAGGTCGTTGCGGGCAGTACAGGCAGGCCATCCAGGAGCTTCGCCAAACACAAAAGAAATGATCAGTGTTCTGCAACTTAATATGCAGAGGAGCAGGACAGCAAACGACTTGCTGTTCCAGTTCGCCACGGAGCAGGGTGCTGACCTACTGCTTCTCAGTGAGCAGTACCAGAACCGACGCTCCGCGCAGTGGTTCTCGGATCCCTCCGGCACTGCGGCGATATGGATCTTGGACCTCGGGAAGGTGCCTGTTCTCGATTCCGGATCGGGCAACGGCTTCGTTTGGGTGAGGAGCAGGGGTTTTACTGTCTTCTCCTGTTACCTCACGCCTAACCAACCGATCGTAGACTACCGCCACATGGTCGATTCCATCGAGGAAAAGATCATGAACACCTCTGGCGGGGTCATAGTCGGTGGCGACTTTAACGCCAAAGCCGTGGAATGGGGTTCCCCGCGGACCGACACTCGAGGTCGTTACATCCTCGAGTCGGCTGCCAGGTCGGGCCTCTGTATCCTCAACACGGGCGGCATTTCCACCTTTCGCCGTCCGGGGTGCAGAGAGACGATCCCAGACATATCCCTTGCCTCCGAAGGGATTGCCCAGCGGATCTCCGACTGGCGTGTCTGCGAGGACTACTCCTCCAGCGACCACCAGGCGATCCTTTTCAAGGTCCTTCCCGAGGGTGCGCGCTTGCGCGCTGAACCTGCTCCTCTGGCTCGACGCTGGAACACCAGTCGTCTGAGCAAAGAAACTTTTACAAACGTAATTAAAGACCAGAGCATTGAGAATTTCATAAGCGCCGAAGATCTGGCAGCATCGACGATGCGTCTCATCGCGACCGCGTGTGAGCAGTCGATGCCCGGAGTTTCCCGCCGCCACAGGAAGAAGCCGGTTTACTGGTGGACGCCTGAAATCGCGGAACTCCGGAGGAGATGCCTTGGTCTCCGACGAGCTGCGCAGCGAGCCAGTAACCGCCCTGATGCAAATGCCAGATCGGCTGAGCATAGAGCGGCCCGCCAAGAGCTCCGCGGTGCCATCATCCGGAGTAAAGTCAGGTGCTGGAAGCAGCTGTGTCAGGATATCGACAACGACCCCTGGGGGATGGGCTACAAACTTGTAACCCAGAAGCTAGGGGTTCGCTCACCACCTGCGGTCATGGAACCACAAGCCATGGCCGCCGTCGTCGATACACTGTTTCCCAGCCACCCAGTTCGGCCAGTCAGGGAATTCGGAGGGGTAGGCGCCTTCCCAGTTTTCCGGGAAGAGGAACTCACCGCTGCCGTCCGATCCCTACGACCCAGAAGAGCGCCCGGTCCCGATGGCATTCCGGTGGAGGTGCTCAAGCTCGCTGCGGAGGTGAATCCAAGGCTTCTGCTCGATATGTTCAACGCGTGTCTGGCGGAAGGCGTTTTCTTTTCTTCGTGGAAGGTTGCCCGCCTTGTTCTTATCCCGAAGGCGAAGAGCACACCGGGGACCCCTTCTTCTTTCCGACCCCTGTGTATGCTCGACACGGCCGGGAAAGTGCTTGAGAAGCTCCTGCGCGTCAGGCTGACCGAGGCCATCGTCTCTGCGGGGGACTTGTCCCCGCAGCAGTACGGCTTCAGATCCGGTCGCTCTACCATCGACGCTATTCAGGAGGTAGTTAAGGCAGTGCGGAGGGCGGAGGACCACAACCATTGGTCGCGCCGCGTGGTCCTTCTCGTCACGCTCGACGTGAAGAACGCTTTTAACTCCGCCAGGTGGAGCGATATGCTGTGGGCGCTTGAGCATACGTTCCAAGTTCCCTCCTACCTCCTGCGTATGATAGAAGCGTATTTGTCAGACCGCGTTCTGTTGTACGACACGACCGAAGGTCAGCGGCGCATTCCCATCACTTCCGGGGCTGCGCAGGGGTCCATTCTCGGACCAGATCTCTGGAACGTGTCCTACGACAGCTTGCTGAGGCTAGACATGCCCGATGAGACTCGCCTCGTTGGCTATGCTGACGACGTCGCTGCCTTGATCGCTGCGAGGAACGTCGAGCAGGCAAAACTGAGGCTCAGCGTTGTAATGGCCAAGGTCAACGGGTGGATGCGAGATCACGGCTTGTCCCTGGCTATCAGTAAGACGGAGATCGTCGTCCTCACCAAAAAGAGGATAAACACCGTGTTCCCGGTGCAGATAGGTGACGTCACACTCGAGACTAAGCCTGCTGCAAAGTACCTGGGAGTCATGGTCGACAGCAGACTGTCTTTCGGCGAGCAGATCCAGCGCGCCGCCGACAAAGCCGCTAAGGGTGTCGCTGCCCTTGGTAGGCTTATGCCCAATGTCGGCGGTCCTCGTTCCTGCAAGCGCCGTCTGCTCATGACTGCCGTCCAGTCAGTCTTGCTGTACGGGGCGGAGGTATGGGCTCACGCACTCGAGAAGCGAGTCTACCGAGACCGGCTTGCCCGAGTCCAGCGCCGAGGAGCTCTGCGGGTCGCTTCGGCCTACCGCACAGTCTCCGAGCCTGCTGTGATGGTGATCGCCGGAGTCATCCCCGTCCTCTTTCTCGCGAGGGAGAGGCAGGCGATTTACCGGAGGAGGCCTGAAGTGGGCTAAAATAGTAGTGAATAGCTAAAATTTTTCACCTAAACCAAGAGTTAGGTAACTTTGATTTTTTTACCTTTGATTCGTTATACTTCATAGTTTCTCATCCATAGCAATGATAAGGCGTTGAAATGACATTTTACAAACAAGTTTTCCACCGTGGTCATCGCATTTAACGCTGATATTAATTAGTAATCTTATTTTTCTAAAAAAAATGGGTTTTTGGCCGTTCTTTTCTGCCAGGATTATGCATTTTATTAACAAATTATTGACATAATTGTGCTTTGCCACATTAATTGTCATTTACAACTGCATTAGCTAACGCCTTTGATTGGAAGTATGCTGGTAGCTCAGTATCGCCGAGGCCCTTCACCAAAAAGGCAAAGTTTTTTAAAAATTTGACTAGATTAGAGGGATACAATGAGGCATACCGAGCGCACCATTATGATACAAGTACACTCTTGGAAGACAGGGCCTTCTGGACAAAGCGAGTTCGAGAGTTTTCATGGTGCAGACAGCATGCCTCATTCTATACATCCGTTTCATTAAGGCAAAGGCTTCAATGTCTTCCCCAAGATTCGCCTAGAAGATGTAAAAAAGACTCGCCTGATCCCTGCGAGAGTTTGCTTATGCTGAAGACATTAACTGGCTAGCCGAGTGGATAAAGTGCTCACATCATAACCTGAGGGTCACCTGTTCGAATTGTGACCACGATCGAAACTGAGTCCGGTCGTCATTTGTCATGATAGGGCTATGAATTAAAATTGCTATCCATCAAAGGGTCGCCGATAATACATAAACAGTTGCAACGGCCTTGACGACCATTTTATACTATTTTGAATGTAGTTTCATACACATTTTATAGCTTAACTTTAGAGAAAAAGTTGGTATACATTGAGAGGAACACGGTAAAGCTCGGATGCTTACAATAATTGCGCTTAGAATCGGATTTTTTGGGAGTTGAAGGAGAACAAAATGATATTCAATCGATAATGTAATGATTTTGTTATGAAATACTTATTATGATTTACTTTCAATGTACTTTCCTCTTTTAATCCTAGTAACACAACATTCTAAATGGCAAAGGCAAGTCTACTTATGTATCTAAAGTCAATGGTATAAACGTATGATAAAGAAATCATCCATTTCAAAATATACTATTTCATATAATAAATCACAGCTGTACTGTATTTCTCATATGTTTATATTTTTGGGTAAGTAAATATGTAAGACTTCAATGGTGAATGGGTAAAAATTTGCTGGTTAAAAAAGAAAACAATTGTGAAAAATAAAATCACAAGTTTATACAGCATTTATACAAACTCTCTTGTGAATATGTAACTTGTTATTTCGTGAAATGGGCCCCTGATTTAAGATGGTTAAAAAAATACAATTCTGAACATATGATTAAATTTTCAGGTGATGAATATTTCATTTTTGTTTATTTTGAATAGTCAAGAGTTCATTGTCCATGATTTTGCAAAACATATATAGGCTTACTATAAAAAATTAAAATTATTTTGAAATAAAAAAATATTAGAGGTGCAATTGTAATATTATTGAACTGAAAATCGTTCGCATGAAATTTAAAAGTAACATGTTGACTATTATTATGGTACCTTAAATAAAAATAAAAATTGTATTGGAAGTTTTTAATTAATTATTAGGTATGTAACTCGAGCTTAGGATATTGAGTAAATTTCGCCGTGACACTAATTGTAGTGAGTCAGTTAAATAAAACTTATAAAAGAAAAGAAATGTCAATTGGCTGAAAAATTAGCACAGATATTTGTAAAATTTTTTGGGATTTCTTTATAAACCTATAATTAATATTCTATCACATTAAAGATAATATCAAAATAATGTTTTTGGTAAAAACTAACCTCAACTAAAATCAACTCTTCCCACTTAGCGCTTCCAAACAATTCTCAAAAAATGTTAGGCTATTTTATATCGGTTCAATAGGAGTGTCGCTGGAAAGGTGAGTTGTAGTCAACCATCAACTTGTCTGTTGTTAACAGATAAACGAGTCGAGTGGTAGGCCAGTTAAAAGTATTAAAAAATTGGGAATCGTCCAATGTAAAGCAATCTGAGTGTCTCGACATAAGCCTTAGTCGAACTTAGTAAGCTTACTTCGAAAAAAAATAATTGTAGTACGCCTTCAGTTTGTGTAATCTACCTCCAGCTACATATACTACATACTAACCATATCGTAAGATAATTTCAACTTATGATATTGGTAAACATAACAATTGACAAGCGACGAGGCTGTAAAACTATGTTATCAGAAATGTACCCTCTTTCTCCCCATGACAAACAACCAGCTGACTAAACTATAAAGCCGGAGATAACTTGTGCGAACTGCATCCGTGAATTTTATTTTGAGTTTATTAATTTGTTTTGACTTAGTTCTCTGTGCCAATGATGACAGAGTTTTATCCAACTATACTAGGCGCAGTGCAATTGGCATGTGAAAAATTACTTAAACAGCTGATTCTCAGTATTAATTATATAGGGAATGAGCTGTTTAAGTAATTTCGTGCATCGCAATTTTTTTACGCCTAGTGTAGTCTGCAGCGAAACCAAGAAGAGATGGGAGTTCCTGATGGTTATTGTTCATTCTATTAGTTTGAAAGACTAGACGAATGATGTAGCTGATGTTCGAACGGTAGCCGATTGACTAGTTAGGAGGCAGGCCGAGTTCATGCTTAAACTAATCGGCTAGTAAGTCGATAGTTGCTGGTGAAAAGAGGCAAATCAGATTATTCCAAGCTATCTTTTCTTAAATACTATCAAAAACCATAAATTGTAACTTTGCAGGGTGGGTGTGGGAGGGGCGAAGCCCCCCCCATGTCCTTTTGCAAACAACTACTTTGGCGTGTAACTGTTATTATTTGCTCATAGTTTTGTAGTTTGGTTTACTCAATACAAATAAAAAAAGCATTCAAACCATCATGGCAGAGTAACGTTAATAATGGGCAGAGTAAATGGGGGGGCCGTGGGGTGTTCTTTTGACGGATTTTAATTTTGATTTGTCAAATTAAAGGGATATTTATGTAGATTTTCGATCAAAAATTATAGTCGAAAAGCGTTCCCAAACACAAGGGTGTTGTCATGATTTTCACGGGCTACAAAATCGCACGAAACCATATCCTGACGTTATTTTTCAACCTACGACAATAAACTATGTATCAAAATGAAAATAAATAAATTCCTCATAATATGCAATTTTTATTTTTCCGATATCATAACAAATACAAGAGTAATTGGCATTAGAGTTCAAATAGTGGGTTTTAGCTAGTTGATATTTTGAGCTAAAATAACTCGGAATATGTAAAAAGAAAATGAAAAATGTACTTCACGAACCTAGTGTTGATTTTATTTGTCTTCAAGGTGCAATAAAATTATTTTCTCTAAGTTAAAATATATTGCCGGAATATGCCGGAATTTTTGTATCTGTTTTGAAAAAGTTTCCCAATTAGTGGAGACAGAGACAAATTAACGTCATGGTAAATTTTAAATTTTATTGTTAAGAAGAGGCTTCAGTCCCGCACGGCTATCTGCTTCTCCTAAAACCCAATGAAAACTTTCAAGTTCTATACAGCCTTAACCGCAGTCAACCAGAATTATTGTTGATTAATCGTTAATTTGAAAAAAAAATCATATTCAATAATATTTTGTTTAGAGAGCAGAATATTGAATTACAATCAGTGTAATAATCTGAAAAGACTTAAAGATTTTTGATTTTTGAATTTAATTTCAATTTATATAAAAATTCTGCGCATTGAAGTGTCTGGGTAATTTTTTGCATTGTCAAGTGCTGTTGTTTAACCATTTTGTTTGAAAAGTTTAGGCTAAACCGAATGCACAGTTGACATTGGCCTTATGGGAGGAGCAGGGAGAAACGTAATCATTTTTCGTGATTGAGGCCACTATTGGGGAGTAAAGCCTCACTGTTGGGGGAGTAAAGTCTATCCAATAGTCTATTTCACTGTCAAATAATTTATTTTTCGAGACAAATCGTTTCGAAACAGAGAGTGTAAAAAACATCATAAAACTATTGTCGATGTTAATTTTTAATAGATTGAGTCAGTACATAGTCAAGCGTTAAAATGTAATCATTTACTTTTTTACTGATCCGACAAAAAATTTTAGTTGCATATTGATTTCAAATTCTAGACTTATTACAGTTATTGAACAAATGCCACTTGATCGTAACGTTACGTAACGTTTTACAAGGTTAACAACTTGCTGTAGGCGGCACAAAATGTATCACTGAGCATACTGTAGTATTCATCAATTATTATAATTATCCATCCTAGTTGAATACTGGGACCGTGAATCATAACCAGATGTTGAGGTCGACGGTGCGGCGCCGGCACCATGACTCATTCACCTGCACACAGCTTGCATCATACAGCCGATAATCTACCTCAACCAAACGAACAGAGAAGCAATGAAATTTATGTTAATTTGAATTGAAAAATTTTAACCTAGCTAAGTTTTATGCATTAAAAACAAAATTTTTAGTAATTGTAAAAATTTATTATTTTATAAATAGCTACTTCCCTATTGGGGAATTTCGCTAAAATAAAAAATTACTACCGGCCTTAAAGTTTTTTTTTTTTTTTTTTTTTTTTTTTTTTTGACATGATGAGAAATAATAAGAGTTAGCTTTTACAATGAGACATTTTGTTAGGATTTTATCTGTTTTTATACATCGTGAACTTTGCTGTGTAGGATGTGAAATGTGATTTAGACTACAGAATTGTATTGGTAGTTGGCTCAATAGTTTTAGGAGCGGCAATATGTGTTTTTCCAATTTGGTTAACACTTAACAATATTATTTTATTCAATATACGATTTGACGTGTCACGGTTACTTCAGGTATTACCTTTTCCGAATGGGAAAGATGAGGTCACCCTCAGAAGGAGGTGCCCGGAGGAGGTGGTTTGTAGGAAAACGGCTCTAACAATTTTGATAAAATTTTGCCATGTAGATGTATTTTTTATTTTTAAGTTCATCTACGTAGTTGAATTTGCTGTAGAAACGCAGCATTTTTTGGAAAAGTAAAATTAAAAGTTTAAAAATTTTAATATGGGGTCAAATGAGTTTCCATGCTGGTTACGAAATAACGAAAAAGTAAACGAAATAATCATCTAGCTGTTCATAAGCAAACCACTTAAGAGGAGGCTAAAGGCAATTCGGTGTCGCCCTCACGGGTGAGATACGTACCAACATTACTCCGCGATCATAATCGGGAAAAGTAATGCGATGCAGTAAATAACCACTTATTCTAAACTTATATTCTTAACTATCATATGAAGTACTCTTTTCCACTTTTAAGTCTAAGAGGCTGATTTAAATGTCGTCGATCATTTATATAAGTGGTTCAAACAGTAATGATTGTAGTAAATATTCCTCCACGGGGTAGGCAATCAGCGCGTGTAAACGTTCACGCGGTCGCATTTTCCAGCGATATATTTGAATTTAGAGAAAATAATTTTATTGCCCCTTGAAGACAAATAAATTCAACACTAGGTTCGTGAAGTACATTTTTCATTGTTTAAATCTTAATGTAGTGTAGGCTCTCAGGTTTTTCCTTTCTGGGGAGCTTAACCAAAAATATTGTTATCCTAATTCGGTTGTCCAACAATGTTTTAAAAATCATTAGATACGTTAAAAAATAAATGAATAAATAATGAAGTTATACACTTAATTTACATTTAGTACTTACATTAAGTACTTAAAAGTTTACTTTACATTAACTACTTAATTTACTTTACTTTAAATTATATGTGTTACTTTACATTTCTATTATTTGTTGTTTGTTGTTCATTTTTGTTTGTTACGATAGTACACCCTTTATCGCAAAAATGCCATGATTATTATTTGTTCTAATATCGGTACAGTCACGTCCAGAAGCATTCCAAAGCGGCCTGGGGGAGCAATCCGTATGTCCCTGTTGCAAGTGCCCAAGGGGGAGCAGTCCGTATCTGTACTTATATATAGTATAGTACCTGGTGGACCGAGCCTTGCTCGGTGTTATTTCATGTTTACCAGTTCATCCAGTTACTTTAAAATATTTCAATGTCATAAAATTGATAAATAGAAACCTTTTTTATTGCTCCATGGGCTCTTCATCCCACTTGCTGTATTTTCCCTTGATGGCTGTAGATGCCAAACAGCTGTTATGATTACTTCATTTGTTTACACTTTCCTTGTTTATTTTCGTTGCTATCACGGCAACCCATTAGGCCAATGTTAAAATTTTACAACTTTAAAATTCGATTTATTACGTTATTAGATTTTCTCTGGCCAAGTATTCTGCATAAAAGACGGTTTTTAGTCATGAATTAGTTATTTACAGACTTTGAAGGAAATCCTCGGAGCCGTTTTTGAGATAATTGTGCAAGCAAGCAAGCATACAAGCACGATAACATTACTCAGTACCTGGTGGACCGAGCCTTGCTCGGTGTTATTTCATGTTTACCAGTTCATCCAGTTACTATAAAATATCTCAATGTCATAAAATGTATCAATATAAACCTTTTTTATTGCTCCATGGACTCTTCATCCCACCTGCTGTATTTTCCCTTGATAGCTGTAGATTCCAAACAGCTGTTATTATTACTTCATTTGTTTACACTTTCCTTGTTTATTTTCGTTGCTATCACGGCAACCCATAAGGCCAATGTTAAAATTTTACAACTTTAAAATTCGATTTATTACGTTATTAGATTTTCTCTGGCCAAGTAATCTGCGTAAAAGACGTTTTTGAGTCATAAATTACTTATTTCCAGACTTTGAAAGAAATCCTCGGAGCCGTTTTTGAGATAAATGTGCAAGCATACAAGCAAGCACGCACGGCCGGACGATAACATTGCTCGTATAAGAGTATAGGAAGATATAAGAGTATAGGATAGATTATGTACTCACATACAAGTTAGGGGGAATATGTTCATTCGTTTGTCAAGAACGATAAGCTCTCAGAACTCTTAGTAAGAAACACATTTGTCTTACATTAAAAAATCAGTTTACCTGAGATGCCTGACTAAGTAATCCTTCAGTTCCTCACAGCAGCAATCCAACGGTGAACGTGCAGTAACACTCCAATATCATATAACTTAACGTGAGTACTTACAGCTGACAACAGTATTTACTACTTATAACTGTCACAGTTTAGTGGACGGCTTATCTCTTATCACCTTCCGTGACCTTATACTTCACCCCCTCAGTCATTATCATCCGCTCTAAAATTTTGTTATTATTTTCATCCGAAGATTCAAGCTGTCTAGGTTATTTCATTCGATATACATTACAAATAAATTATATTTATTCCACTGATAATATTTTTAATTACTTTCTTGAAAAAAATGTACGGGAGAGCACCAGGGGACGGGCTTTGCTGGACAACAGGAGGGGCTATGTTGCCAAGTTCAATGACATATTAGGGAAGCAAAGGCAAGAAACGCAACAGAGTTCTTAAGAGTACCATTAGAAATGGCATATTTTATAATTAACTGGATGAATTTAATTCCTGGCTTTCCCTGACTGGTTTTTTAAATTTTCCTGATGACTTTTGCATATTTCCCAAGTAGCAAAACAATATTTTTGAAAAATAAATACTAAATTTTTAATATAGCTGACAATTTTCAAAGAAAATATTGAGAAAAACTATTGTTACAATATGTTATCAATATTGATTTATGTTGAGACAATCTTGAAAAAAACATATTGTCACTGTATTGAAACAATATTCTTTCAATTTTGGATATATGAATATTTTCAATATTTTTTCAATATTCATATGTTTGGGAAAATAATGTTTGGTAAGAGTGAATAGTATCGAGAAAATATTGTTTTATTTTGCAACAATATTAATTAGAAAATTGAAATGTTATATTAAATTGTATATTTTCTTTTATAACTGGTGTAGTGTGTTAACAAGCTTTTAGCATTTCTTTCATATAAATGTATTCATTACGTAAGGCCAGTTCAATTTTGTTATGTTGGTCTAAAATATTATGTAAAATGTCAAAATGTCTTGCATTGTAACATTCCAAAAAACAACGACACAAAACAATGCAAATATTCTCTTATTCACGATACTAAACGGCTTGGGTCAATAGATGAAATAGAAGCTCTTCGCCGGTTCGCATCCCACCTGGCAATGTAATTTTTGCACGGTGATTTCAATTTCTTATTTTCCTTTTGCTAATATTTTCTCAATGTTGTCTATAAAACGTATTTGTTGCACAAAATATTTTTTACGCCGTACTGACACGGAAACATCTGTGTACTGTTTTTTTTGTTCGAAAGGTACCCCTTGCCGATACCAGTCTAGAAAACTTTCCGGCCTAAGCCGAAGAGTGTTCCAGACTACGATTAAAGGAAACGGAAGAAAATAAATCAGCTGATTCGCAGCAAACCGACGTTAAATGCATGCTTACAGGTTACTTTTTAGGGGAAAGTAGTGGCAGCACTGGCAGCAGTAGCAAATGTTTGTTTATTATGGGTTGGGTTTGAAGAATTGAGAAATGTAGTGGTTAAGGCAAGGAATGCGTTTTGGTCTAGTAACGTAATATAACGTAATATATTTTATTAACATTATTGTTATTAAAATATTTTTCAATGTTGACCAAATATTTATCAATGTTGATAAAATATTGCCGTTAATATTAAGTCAATATTTTTTTGCTGCTTGGGATTTTATGATTTCATATGTTTATTTATTTTTTTCCGGAAACTCGTTCATTCCAACGTATACATTAAATTCTCTTTCACATATCCACACACCCTCTAGATGTTTATCCATTGAACTCTCTGACTAAATTTAATTCTAAGAAATTTTCCCTGAATTTCAGCAATTCTTTGGCCTCAAACCATTTCCTGACTTTTTTGCTCTTGCCTGACGCTTTATATCTGTAAAGAAGTGGAATAACTAGGAGGAGAAAGAACTGTTTATTTCATTATGTTTTCTTCGTTAATCCGTAATCATGGGTACATATTTGCTGCACAAAATATTTTTCACCATGCTGACAAAGAAACACCTGTGTTCTGTTTTTTTTTTTGCTCGAGAGTTACCCCTGGCGATACCAGTCCAGAAAACTTTCCGGCCTAAGCCGGAATGAGCCATTGCAAATAATTTCAGGCTATACCGCAAGTTTCTGTTCGGAAGTATTATTTTTTTTATCGGATTTCCATATTTCAGTGTTTATATACAAACTACATTCGTATTAATTTACTTAGGCTTTGTTTGGCCGGGGTTGTTTGACATTTGTTAAATAGTACCTTTTTATATTAAATCAAAGATAAATATGTATATCTCTTTAATGGAAAAATTAAATAACATACATTCCAAAAAGATTTTCTAAGACGCTGTATACATCGTCTTTTCCCGCAATGGGTAGCTATTGGAAGTATTCTTCATGTTCTACCCAGCACGCAGGCTGAGTGATATCTTTCTCTCCGTTACGTTGGTCGTCGCCATTCAGACGTACACCTACTTCTTTGTTGGAAGGTAGTATACATAACCAGTGTTTAAAACCTAAAACAAATCAATCCTATTAATTTATTTAAAACAATGTTAATAAAGGCAGTATAAAAGATTGGATATGGCTGGCCGTACACTGACGCGACAAGTGAAAGCAAAACATATCTTTTGAAAAATATGTTGTAAGACTAAATATGAAACGTGTCTTTCGTCAGACACTTGACGACAAAGAACAACAAAGAAGTTTTGTTGCGGCAGAGTGCGGCCGGCCTGACGACCAAAGACAGACGTTTTGTTGCGGCAGTGTGCGGCCGGCCTGACAGCCAAAAGTCTACAAAGCCAGATCTTGTGACGTCACCAACCGAACCTTTTACAACCTAGCCTATTAGCCTACTGGATACAAATATAGCCTCAAATGGAAGTGTCCGTGGGTCTTTCCTGTTATATCCCCTCATTTACGGGCTATTTTCTGTAGATTGTGGATTCACCGGGATGTCCAAATAAATATTTATAACAACTTCAAAACATCCAAGAGAAGAAGTTTCTAGTTTTTGTTGAAATCAGATAAGGGTTATGGCAAACAGGCCTCTGCATGCGTTACCCGGATTATCGTTTTCTCATTGAGCGCCCGCTATTGTAGTATTGGTTATCAGTTGATTTTATAACCTAACCTAGCCTACCAATTTGACCAACTCATCAAAGACATTAAGTAGTTCTGGCCACCAGAGTAACTTTAAAGTGTAACATCGTAATTAATATGTGTATAGTTTTTTTGGTTGTGTGTCAATTAGTATATGCTAAAAAGTTGTTAAGATACTCTTTTTTCCAACAGCTAAACGTTGAAATGGTGAGTAAATATATTACTTCACAGAATTAGTTCTATCCCAATCAATCCTCAGTCTATAGAGAGTAGTTTGTAAATGCGGGGATATAACAGAAAAGACCAGTGTCCGTTATAAAAGCCATGTGATTGGCCAAGATCCATTTTTTAGCCAACTGGAGGCTAAAAACTGTTGAAAATATTTGAATATATATTATATTCATTGAAAGATGTTTTCCCCAATTGTGTAATTTATTCAGTCAGCTGATAATAATGTACAAGGTTTTGTATATTTTGTTTTTACTATGATGATTATGTTTGTGTCAAGTTTTTGATATATTAAAGAGTTTTCTTTTTCTGTTACAATGTACTGTTTTACATCTAATTAAAAGGTTTATTATAATGATTGCTACTAAAACTAACCAATATTTAAACTCTGCTAAAATAAAAATCACAATTGGTTATGGAACACAGCACAACTTCCACTGAGCAAAAACTAATAATTAGTACTTTTAAGTCTTAGGTTTTAGGTACCATTGGAGAAGATTTTCCTAATGGATTTAAAAGTCAATATTGGTTATTTGGAAGGTAAGAGCAATTGGGCTACCTGGAAATACAAAGTCCTAATCCTTCTAAGGAGCATTCCCGGAGGTGAGGATGTAGTAAAAGGAAAACTAAGCAAACCAGAGGCTGTACCAGAAGGTTCAACAGAAGAACAGGTAAAACAGTACCACTCTAAGATAGAATTCTTTAATAATGCTGATACAAAGGCGTTGTTATTTTTAACCGCTAATATGACAGAGGAATCATTAACAAACGTAATGAGATTCCATTCAGCTAGAGAAGTTTGGTTGGAACTCCACAGACTTTACGAAGGGGTAACGGAGGATAAAACATTTTCCTTGTGCATGGAGTTTTTTAATTTTAAATACAACTCTGATGATGATATGTCCAACCATCTTTCAAAATTAAAGAATATCTGAAACAGTTTAAATATTGAATATTGGGATTCAAAGGCTGTTCTTTTTAGTCCTTGGATAGTAACATATGATTTGATGATTATTATCGTCCTAGGGCCAAAAAGATCATTGTTGATGATACTTTTGATTCGAGGTAAATAATCTAATAGTATTCATTCGATTACGAATAATCGAAACATTCATCATTATTATCGAAACATTCATTGTTGTCGGTTTAATCAATTTGTGAAACTCGCTCATTTCACCAATCGATTA
This sequence comes from Flexamia atlantica, assembly GCA_035578135.1. Classification (NCBI taxonomy): domain Eukaryota; kingdom Metazoa; phylum Arthropoda; class Insecta; order Hemiptera; family Cicadellidae; genus Flexamia; species Flexamia atlantica. Next base: position 16,182,128 of record JAQJVK010000013.1, on the reverse strand, counting down.
TAACATGCGTTCGATACGTCAATAGTTGTTCATTGTTGTCAGTCTAACATAACACAAATGAATCAGAGAATCAGCTGATTGCTTCAAATAGCAAGAACAAGATGACAGCATCTTTGGGAGGTATCTTTAAAGGTAAACAAGCTGTAACATTTTGGTTTTCTTAAGTAGTTTGCGTGTTTTATTGAGCGATATATCGAAAAATATAGTTCCTCACACAGGCCTAAAGATGCATTTCGTTATTGGGTAATTTTTCAACCTTGGCTTACAACCTCGGTCTTAAAACTTTACCTTGTACGAAAAGCGTCATTTTAGGCCCTAGTAATGAAATGGACTATTTGGAATTACTCGTATGCTTCCGTCTGCCTTCGTGTGGGGTTCGCCAGTCGTTGGCGAATGATAAGTATATAAATTACCCTCCCTCTCCTGCTTCATAGTTATAGTATAGGTCTAATGTGATTTTCTTTAACGTATGTTTAACCTAATATGTCTATAGGGTGTTTACAAAAACCCCTTATAAGGGTTCGGGAGATGGTTACTTATGTCAAAACTAAGAAAAAAGTTCCGGTAAACATGGGTCCTAAAATGCTCGATTAACCGTCTGCCGGTATGTGTTTTTAATATGATTTTGCATAACTTAAGAACCACTAAAGTTATCAACTTCAAACTTGGTGCGTATATGTTGACTAAGAGTACCTACCTATTTTGTTGCGTAGTATCAAGTTTCTACTTTGTACTTTTAAAAAAATGGCAGCCATTGTTATATTTGAAAACTTAATATCTTAAAAACCCAGATTTTACGAAAATTGCTCAACAAACAAAAAGTTGCGCAGTTTTATTTCCTAAAAAGCCATATAAAGATTACTAAGATAAAACTACAACTAACGGAGTCATTGCAATTATTATGTGAAACTGCCATAAACAAGCATGTATTTTGTTATAAAAATTGCAATAACTAATTGGCTGATCTTAATAATCGTTGTATGGCTTTTTAGGAAATGAAACTGCGCATTTTTTGACTCCTGTCACAGAGAAGAAATAAGCAGAGGTCGCATTCATATGGCAGTAGTGTTCCGGGTAACTGCCTAACACAAGGAATTAAGTAAAACAATAGGGAGACAATAGACTTCCGGGCGCCCCCCTTCCCCGCGCGCCCAATATACGGCACTGTGTGACACATATTTAGCGCAACATTAGATGAGACCTCTGACTTATTTCTTCTCTGTGCTCCTGTACAGTTTTCGTAAAATATACGGTTTTTAAGATATTAAGTTTTGAAATATAACAATGGCTGCGATTTTTAAATGGTACTAAGTAGAAACTTGGTATTCCGCACCAAAATAGGTCCTGTTAGTCAACATATATTAGGCATGTCAGTTCTTTTATTGGTCCTCATCAACATGGTTTCTTTACTAACAGATCAATTAACTCCCACTGACTCCCACTTACTGAACTTCTCTGAATATTGCATCCCAGTTTTGGATACTGGAGGTCAAGTTGACGTTGTAAATACTGATTTCGAGAAAGCGTTAATCATGCTTCCTTACTTTGCAAATTAAATTATTTTGGTCTGTCCAGCCCACTCATAAAAGTTTATTGTACAAACTAAGGAAATCTCTTCCACACACGTTTTATAACATCTTGCGGTCGTATTTAAGTAATAGATTTTTCCAAATCAAGCTGAAAAATGTGCTGTCCGATTTCTGTCGAATAGAGTCGGGGGTTCCTCAAGGCAGTGTGCTTGGCCCTGTTTTATACATATTGTATACGTCAGATCTGCCGACAAGCTGTGGAACAAATACCGCAACTTTTGCGGATGACACTGCGATATTGGTATCACATTTTAATGCAGTGACTGCTTCAATAATATTACAAAGAAGCTTAAATCATATCTCTGATTGGCTTAAGAAATGGCGAATTAAAGTCAATGAAGGCAAGTCAGCTCATATAACATTTACCCTAAAAAGCGGAACATGCCCTGCAGTGTCATTGAACAATGTTCTTCTGCCACAAGTTAATGAAGTTAAGTATGCACCTAGATAGAAGACTAACTTGGAAACCTCATATTTGGAACAAACGGCTACATCTTAATATAAATTACACAAAGTTATCCTGGCTCCTCAACAAAAAATTCAAAATTATCTGTTGAAAACAAAATTTTACTGTACAAAGTTATGTTGAAACCAATTTGGACATATGGCATGCAACTGTGGGGAACTGCTAGTGAATCTAACATTCAAATTATTCAACGTTTTCAATCCAAATTCATCCGTTCAGTGTTACAAGCGCCTTGGTATGTCAACAACCGTACTCTTCACAACGATGCCGGCATCCCCTTTGTTGTTGCGGAAATTGAACGCTACACGGAAATGTATCTTTCAAAATTGGACAGTCACCCTAATCAACTTGCAGTGAATTTACTTGACAACAGTGACCACATTTATAGACTGAAACGCCATTGCACCCTTGACTTGACAACACGTTTCAAGTAATCAAAATTAATGTGTTCGAAATTACCTTGATGTTATGTTAACTTTGTTAGATTTGTCAATGGACAAATACTGACTCATGTCATTCCTTAATTCATCAGATTTGCTTATTGTTTGTAACCAAACAGATTGTAAATAAATATATTGATAAATTTTTTTATTTTTTATTGTTTATTACGGCCTAGGGTTTACCCAAGAAAGGCCCACAACAATTTACAATAATGATTACAATTAATTTTAAGCCACAATTTCACATTGATCAAATTGAAATGTTGTTATTAACTATAAAGTCAAAAATCAAGTCCAAAACTGTTTCATTCATTTCTTCCAATAACGTTAATACGTTCACTGGAAATTTCACTTTTAATTTTGCAAGCTTCTTGAATAAATTATTTGTTGATTCTTCGTCATTCAGAGGGCATGCAAAAATTAAATGATCTAGACTGGCCGAATCGTTATTACAATCACACGTAGAATTTTGAAGCACATGAATTTTGGAAAGATGGAGGTTTGTATATGTATGGCCGATTCTCATTCTGCAAATTGAGGTTATAAATCTTCTATTTTTTGAGTAGGAACTAAACCATGGCGGGGTAGAAACATATTTTTTCAGTTGGTAAAGTCGATTTCCATTAAATTTTGAAGTTAAGTCCCAGGTAATTTGCCAATTTTTGTAAGCTTTTGATGTACACAAGTTTTTTATGTCGAAAAATGAAGGGATATATGACAGATTTTGGGTAGAAGCTGTTTTCGCTGCTCTATCCACCACTTCGTTTCCATGTATCCCAATATGCGATGGGACCCATGCAAAAGCAATTGAGAATTCTTTCAAAGACAAATCATAATATTTTTTCCTAATTTGAAGAATAATAGGAGACGTTTTAAGACAAACATTATTGCTCATTAAAGACAATAATACACTCTTGGAATCCGAAAATATGACAAACAATTTCTTATTCAAGGTTTCAATGTAAAATAATGAATGAAGGATAGCAATGGCTTCGGCAGAAAAAATTGAGAAAATGTCATTAATCTTAAAAGATTGAATGAAGTTACGTTGATAGTGAAAAATTGCACTTGCAGTGAAAGAGGGTTCTTGTGATTTTGAAGCATCAGTGTAGATCATTTCGTGATCTGGCCACCTTGAAGTTATTAAATGATTAAATTCGTCATTTAAAGCCAAGCAATTATTAACGAAAGTCTGCTTGCAGGAATCAAAGGAAACAAATTCTATCTTGTTCATAAAGTAGTTTAAGCTCATCTGAAAACAAGTTGGATGAAAGTAATTGTGATCGTTTGTATTGATAGCAAGGTCATTAAGCATATGTTGATAACTAACCAGAAGTAAAGGAATTTTTTTGTTTTCCCAGTATGAAGATCGTTGGTAAATATAATCCAATTTCTGTAGATTTCTTTTTAGGGGATGGTACTTCTGGAGAAGTAAACATTTAGACAGGTATCTGTCACTCAACATTTGCCTTCTTATTTCCAGGGGCATAACTCGAGCTTCAACTTCCATCGCATTACATGGGGAAGATTTCATCAATCCCAGGCATGTCCTTAAGGCACAGTACTGTATCCTGTCTAGAGCCATCCTATTAACAGTGTTGGCATTACCAAAAATAAAGCAAGCATAATCCAGAACTGAACGGATTAGTGATTTATATAATGTTAGCAATAATAATGGGTCGGCTCCCCATTGCATACTAGACACAGACCTCAGTATATTCATTCTTCTGAAACAGGATTGAGAAATTTGATTAATGTGTAGTTTCCAATTAAGTTTCCTATCAAAAGTAACCCCTAGGAATTTATGTTGCTCTTTACATGGGATTTCTTGATGGTTATATTCAATTCGAACATTTTGAGGGTTGTGTTTACGAGTGAAAACACAAACTGCTGATTTTGAAGAAGAAACCTCCAACCCGTTATTCAATCCCCAATCATACATATCACGAAGAGCACTGTTTAAAATAGTTTCACAATTTACAAGAGATTTGTTAGTTGTGTAAAGGACAATGTCATCAGCAAATTCAAGTATATTGACTTGATGGGAAAGTATCATATTAAGATTACCACTATAAAGCGAGTATAGTATTGGACTTAACACCGAGCCCTGTGGAATTCCTTTGCTGGTAATTCTGGATTCAGATAGTCCACACACTGATTTTAATCGCAGTGATCTGTTAGAAAAAAGTAGGGAAATTAAGTTCACAATTTTTGCGGGAATGTTTATGGAGGATAATCTTTTTGACAGCATATTAAGATTCACGTTATCATATGCACCATTGATATCCAAAAATGCAGCCACTAAGAAATTTGATTCGGTAAATGCAATTTGGATTTCTGTTGATAAAATGGCCAGATTGTCTGCACAGCTTCTTCCAGAGCGAAATCCAAACTGGGTTCGAGAAAATAAGTGATTTCTTTCTGCCCACCATTGCAATCTATGTTTGAGTAATCTTTCGAACAATTTCCCTATGGACGATGATATTGCAATGGGACGATATCCTTCAGCTAGACAAGGATTTTTGTTTGGTTTCGGAATAGGAACGATTAAATATTCCTTCCAGGTGCTAGGAATCAAATTTGCGTTCCAAAGGCGGTTGAAAATGTTCAAAAGCAGTTGAACCGCTTTTTGGGATAAATTTTTCAAAAATGAGTTATGAATGTTGTCCAGGCCAGGACAAACATCCTTTAAATTAGAAAGAGTAAGGTTAATTTCATCCAGGCAAAAATCATTTAATAATTCCAAATTTTGAGTGGTAGCATGGTCTTCATGAACAGGAATAGGTAATTCTGCGGATAGTGGTGAATATTTCACAAAAAACTCCTCAGAACATTCCGAAAAGTACTTTAAATTTCTTGACTTAGCATTATGTGTTATATACTTACTCTTGAGAGTCTTCACTACTTTCCACACCTCAGATATGTCTGTATTTCGGTTGATTTTGTTACAAAATTGAATCCAGTAATCCTTCTTACAGGATTTAATATATCGTTTCGTAATTGAAGCGACTCTTTTATAATTAAAATAGTTCTCTCGAGTCTGATGCTGCCTATATTTAATGAAAGCAGCTCTCCTCTCTGAAATATGTCTGGAACATTCAGTTGACCACCATGGACAGGGTTTCTTGATGGTTTAGACCTAGGAATTGATGCATTTGCCGCAGTAAATAAACAGTCACAAAAGTTATCGTATATTCTTAAAGGATCATCATCAAAATTGATAGTGTCAATCAAAGTGTCAACAGTAGCTGAATTCAATTTCCAATCTGCCCTCTTGAAGCTCCAATACGATTCACTGGATGGAGGAAGACTAGAAGAGGGTGGATCCGTGATGTTAGGCAGGCCTACGATGGAATTGTAACAGAAATTAATTAATATAGGAATATGTTGCGTGCCACTCCATCCATCTAAAATGTCCCAGTCACAAGATGCTGCCAATGACGAAGAAACAATAGATAAATCAATTGCGCTTTTTCGTAATGGGAATCCAGAATAATAAGTATATGCGCCAGAGTTCAAAATTACTAAATTATTATCTTCAACAAATGTATGTAATTCGTTTCCCTTGAAATCATTGAAATCATTTCCCCAGGACATGTGATGGGCATTGAAATCCCCAAAAACCATGAATGGCAAATTAAAGCTAGAAAATAATTGTGTCCACATTGTATTGTCAACCTTATGGGGTGGTGGAGCATAAACAGAAAATATGTTTACAGTTTTACTTTGTAGTTTCACCTGAATTCCAGTTACATTAATCTCATTGATCATGAAGTCATTTGATAAATCTATATTAAGTTCTGTGTATTCTATACTATTATGAACAAGGATCGCAGAACCCCCGCCACCCCTAGCGATTCTGTCATCCCTTATAACTGAATAGTTATTGAAAGTAACATCATGAAATGGATTAAACCGTGTCTCTAAAAGAGCAGCAATGTTGATGCAATGCTCTTTTAATAGAAATTCAATTTCACCTTTATGGCAGAGTGCAGAATTACTATTCCACTGCAATATTTTCAGATTTGCGGTATTCATAGCTGCCAGATCAGAAATTAGTGACATAAAAACAAAAATACAGGTGAAATATGGAAATTTACAAAAAAATGATGTATTTTTTCTGGAATCCATCATTGATAAGGAAAATGAGAGTGAAAGTGTTAAAACGAGTCATCGGACGAGACATCAGGAGCTGGGATGCTTGTCAAAAATTGGTTTAAATCAATATTTAAAACAGGTTGAAGCTTAGATAATAAGTGTTCAACGCTGATTTTACTATCTTTGTATAGAGAAAGAGAGTTTAAGACAAGTGTTGATACATTATCAGACTGACTGGAGTCAGTAGGTTCATGTGCTCGTGAAGAAATTACAGGTTTACTAGGATTTCCTTGTTGTTGGAACTGACTGAAATACTTATTAGTATATTCAGGAGTGACAGGATTTGGGCGTTTAGTAAAACGATGCATTGTTACATTTTTATGAACTTTGTTATTTATGGGGGCGTTCTTACGTGCCAATCGAGGTTGAGCAGGAATAGGAATCGAGTGGCGAAGCTGGTTTGAAGATTTCTGAGACAATTCGGGAAACGATTTATCATTGTTAATATCCAACACCTTAGAAAAAGAGACTGGAAGTTTTGTCGATTTTGGAAAAAGAAAGAGTTTCGCTTCGGAGTAAGGAATGTTACGATAGGCTATTGTTTCTTTTATTTGTTTTTGTATGTCCCACTCAGGGCACGATTTGTCAATGGACGAGTGAGGACCCTTGCAAAATAGACATACAGGGGTTTGAGCTTGAGGACAATCCTTGTGTTTGTGGTAGGTCGGACATCCATATGGACATCTTGCAGAAGTTTTACAATTTCTGGAGGTGTGTCCATACCTGACGCATTTGAAACAAATAATAGGGTTCGAAACATAAGGCTCTACAGGGCATCTGGTGTAAAATAGATACACAAATTCTGGCAACTGTTTCCCTTTAAATTTCACAGTTACAAGGGACAACGGTTTTGATTTTTTCTGTCCGTCATCTTGAGTCACGATTTTCGACAAACGTTTCACAGAGATAATAGTGATATTGTTTGAAGTCTGCAAATTTTCATATATGTCATTTTCTGAAAGGGAAGGATCGACGTTTCGAAGCAGGCCAATTCTTTCCAGTTGGAAAGATGGGACGTAAACACGGACATTGTTATCTCTAGAAAAGGAAGAATTTACAAACATGTTTGCTGATCCCGCTGATTCGAAAGAACAAACTACACGGTTTCTGTTAGAGCGTTTTACTTCTACAATTCCATTGACATTGCTGTCAAATAATTTCTTTCCTTGGACGGTCGGGTGCATTGATGTGACTTTAGACTCGGGCAAATTTTCAATATAGACCAAAAACGGAGCAGAGTCAGATTTTCCATAAAAATTCCCAGTTTCTGTCATAGGTAAATCAGAATTAGTACTGTTGTTTATGTTCACATCGTTTACCTTTGCATAGTCATGTTCGGTAGGAAGAGGGGCAATTTGAGGAATACTTACAGTATCCAGGTCCATGCTACAAGAAACTAGGGTTGATGAGTTCGAAGTTAGGTCAGTAGCTTGTTGTGTCTGTTTCAAAGTTGCGTCTTTCCGAGGTTTTTTTTGATACCAGATTCCATCCAGTGTCATCTCCGGGACTTGAACCATCCATTGTTAATTATGAGAAATTTAAGCAATTAAATAATAAACAAACTTTCTTAAAAAACAAACGAAAATAAATAAAAAACTAAATATAAAAGAAAAAATACGTTTAAAACCTAATAAAAACTGTTTAAACGTTAGATTAATTAAATGGTAGAAAACCTAACCTCTCCTGACAGAAGGTCCAATCTAAAATCCAACCTGATTCTATCTTTTATTGATATAATCTCAAATTACTGTAAAACTCTATATTGATAAAAAAATGAAAAAAATAAATTCAATCATATGGTCAGTTTTATAATTAAACACCCGTGTTATAGCATACCTGCATCTCCAGCCAATTTCAATAAAACATATTATCAATCCTCATCATTGTAAACATACCATATATTATACTACATTTTCGGGCAGTTTAGACCAAGATATCCCCCGCCAAATGCTCAACTTTCTTTATTAAATTTAAAAATAATTTGTATTTTTTGCTTTAGTATAATATATTTTCTGCAAAATCTTGATCAATGAACTATAACTATTCAAAATAAACACAAATAAAATATTCATCACCTGAAAATTTAATCAAATGTTCAGAATTGTATCTTAGCGAATTTCCCCTATAGGGAAGAAGCTATTACCGTAGGTCTCATGGTAAGACCTAAGCCCCAGACCATGATAACTTCTCGTTTTGCAACCCCCAGAAGCAAAAAACACCATTCGTTCGAATTTTTAGATATATATATATATATATATATATATATATATATGTGTCTGTTAGCACGATAGCGGCCGTAAAAATGGTCCGATCTTGATGACATTTGGTACAGACATGTACAGTGGTAATCAATTCGACGAGTTCGTGAACCAGCCCGATCGGACCACCGGAAAGGGGTGGTAAAGGGGGATAAACCCCCCCAAAAATGGGTTTTTTGAGTTTTTTACATAGAAAAATAAAATTTATCGAATTTGTGTGGGCACCATTAAATTCAGCTCAAAAAACAAAACAATTTAGTATTTTGAATCACTGCTCTATGTCCATTGGTTACCGAGATATTGAAAGTGGTAAACACAGTACGTTGTCCCAATGTTAACCTTATGGCAAAATAAGAAAAATTCTATATCTCGGTTATTTCTCAACATAACCTCATAAAACTTGGTAAATGGCTTCTCCTAGTTCAGACCTACTAAATATTGAATTAAAACCACCCAGTTTTAATATTCCCGTAGCAGCAAACCTGCATACTCATTCCCGGAAATAAGTAAAATTCTATATCTCGCTTAATTCTCAACATTTCTTAATAAAACTTGGTTTGTGGCTTCATCTAGATGAGATGTAATGTATTTTGGTCTACAATCCCCAAAATTTCCATTTTTGTGGCAGCAAGCCTGCATACTCATTTCCCATGTTATTCTTATGGAGCTTACCAAAACATGTCAAATCTCGCTCTGTTGGATTGAAATATGTTGTTTTGCATTTGAAATTCGCTGAGTATGCAGGTCTGCTGCAACGGGGGTATTTTTAATCTGTCAAATCAGGGTAACTATACTTTTTGGAGGGTAAAATTAAAAATAATATTGGACAACGTACTGTGTTTAGCACTTTCAATATCTCAGGAACGGATTGACTTAGAATAATAATTCAAAATGCTAAATTGTTCATTTTTTTAAGCTGAATCCAATTTTGACACTTAAATTTACAAGAAAATAATATAAAGATATTAAATCCTAAAAATTAATTTTATTTTGTCAAAAACCCTCCTTAGAGTTAACCTATCGTGCTGGTTTTCGAACTCGAAGTAATAAATGTCACTCTAGACGTATGTACCAAATTTAATCGCGATTGGACCTTTTTTACAAAAGTTATCGCGCCTACGGACAGTTACATATATATATATATATATATATGAAAATGAACGAACGGTGTTTTTGGGATCTGGGGGCATCAAAATGAAAAGTTACGGTGGTCCCGTGCTTAAGTCTTACCATGCCGCCTACGGTAATAGCTACTTCCCTATAGGGGGAAATTCGCTAAAAGAAAAAGAAGGAGACAAAACATTCATTATAAATAGATTTATTGAACCATTTTAGTTCGGTTTGAGATGAAGACGGGTCATATGCTACTTACGGCTGCTTTCCCCAATTATTAAGGTTTAAAATAAACCTGAATTTAATTAAAACAATATGAATATTGTAATGTTTAAATTATATTCCATATTGCAGGAAAATACAAATTTTACTAAACTTGAGTTTCTGAAGTTCAAATCAAACTAGATTTGGGGAAAGCAGCTCTTAGTCACATATACTGAATTTCAGGAGGTTTTTACAAAAATAACGTAAACCCCACGAAACGAACTACCCTAACTTTATTTTTTTACAAAACATAATTTAATTCTTCTTTACACATCAGGTTTAATTCTAACAACCCATTTAAAATCATCAGTGTTGTCTAAGCAAATTTGCTGTCGATTTTCAAATTACAATTTTTTTGATTCATTTTCTTTCATAAGGAGCATGGGGTTTTTCAACTAATATTAATTTATGGATTGGAGTTTATGGTGAATGTTAATGTGAAGAGTTTGTGAGTAATTGCCTAAAAGAAAATTACATGAAAATTTAAATTACTTTAGTTTAGTTCAATTATGAAATGCCACACACCATGAATGATGTAAACATGTAAGTAAATTGTAAGTAACTAAATTGTAAATTGTAACATGTAAGTAAAAGTAAATTGTTATAATTTTAGCAATTCTAAGTATACTTCAGGGCCAGTCCATTGCAAAAGTTGGAATTTACCTTCCCTCCCCAGTACTTTCTCATGGACTGCTTTATATGTGGCGGCAGGTCAAGCCAACTCCTTTGAGGGGCTCATAATATTCGTAGAAAACACTAAAGAACCATGGACATCTCCTTAAAGATTATTAAGTACTCACAATAAATTTAGTTTAAAAAAGCTATTGTAAAAAATTTAGGTATATTGAAGTTCGACCCATTTCACGAAATAACAAGTTACATATTCACAAGTGATTTTGTTTGAATTCTGTATAAACTTGTGACTTTATTTTTCACAAGTGTTTTCTTTTTAAACAGCAAATTTTCACCGATTCACCATTGAATTCTTACATGTTTACTTACCCAAAAATATAAACATAAACTATTAAATTTTAAGAAATACAGTAAAGCTGTGATTTAGCATATGAAATAGTATGTTTTTAAATGGATGATTTCTTAATCAAACGTTTATACCATTGACTTTAGATACATAGATTGCCTTTGCCATTTAGAATGTTGTGTTAATAAGATTAAAAGAGGAAAGTACATTGAAAGTAAATCATGTTAAGGATTTCATAAAAAATCATTACATTATCAATTGAATATAATTTTGTTCTCCTCCAACTCCCAAAAAATCTGGTTCTAACCGCTTTTACTTGTAAACATCCGAGCTTTACCGTGTTCCTCACAATGTATACCAACGTTTTCTCTATAGTTAAGCTATAAAATGTATATGAAACTACATTCAAAATAGTATAAAATGGTCGTCAATGCCGTTGCAGCTGTTGATGTATTATCGGCGACCTTTTGATGAATAGCAATATTAATTCATAGCCCTATGAATAACAAATGACGACCGGACTCAGTTTCGATCGTGGTCATAATTCGAACAGGTGACCCTCAGGTTATGATGTGAACACTTTATCCACTCGGCTATCCAGTTAATGTCTTCAGCATAAGCAAACTCTCGCGGGAATTAGGCGAGTCTTTTTTATATCTTCTAGGCGAATCTTGGGGAAGATATTGAAGCCTTGACCTTAATGAAATGGATGTATAGAACGAGGCATGCTGTCCGTACCATGAAAACTCTCTTTGTACTCGCTTTGTCCAGAAGGCCCTGTCTTCCGAAAGTGTACTTGTACCATAATGGTGCGCTCAGCATACCTCATTGTATCCCTATAATCTAGTCACATTTTTAAAAAACTTTGCCTTTTTTAGGTGAGGCGCCTCGGCGATACTGTGCTGCCAGCATAGTTCTAATCAAAGGTGTTAGCTAATGCAGTTGTAAATGACAATTGTGTCATCAATTTGTTAATAAAATGCATAATCCTCGCAGGAAAAACTGCCAAAAACTCATTTTTTATGAAACATAAGTTTACTAATTAATATCAGCGTTAAATACGATGACCACAGTGGAAAACTTGTTTGTAAAATGCCATTTCAACGCCTTATCTTTGCTATGGATGAGAAACTATGAATTATAACTGGATCAAAGGTAAAAAATGAAAGTTACCTAACTCTTGGTTTAGGTGAACATTTTTAGCTATTTTAACTAGTGTAGGTGAATAGGTGAAATTTCACTAGATTCAACAAGACTTGTTTACCCTTACATTTTTGTCCACAAACACATATGTTAAATGTTTGTCAACAAACAGACCATTCATTTAATAGACGTAAAAATAATAAAAACTTTTATGAGAAATGTATTTCAACAAAAAACAAAAGCTTAAAAAATAACTAGTAAAACCCGTTATTCGGAATCGAGCAATTGTCATGTGTTGATTTGTAAATGGAAATAATTATGGTACAGTATTATAGAAGTCTTTTATTAATAATTTGTTTAAACTTCACTTCCAGTAATACTGAGATTAATTACTAAACTTCTTTACAAACAATATTTCCTGTGAATACTCCATCATCTTTCAGGTGATGATTTGACATTGGTCAAATAACAGACAGTTCAAGTTGATAGGGAACATCGTTACTACTACCACAGAACTTCACTTAGGACCAAAATAATTGTTAAAAATATATTCTTTAATAATATAGATTCTTTAGATAATTACAACTAACACTTCACAGTTAAACAAAATAAAAATAGTTTAACCGAAACCTTACAAAAAATTGTTTCATTTAATCAACGTGACCCAGCGCCTTAATACAGCTACTGCATATTTTAATTTTTAGATCATTACTCACAAACAAATTTCATATTAACCATCACCATAAACTCCAAGAAAATTAATATCAATCGAGTTAACCAAGTCGCCTTTATCATACTTAAATTATTAGTAAAAAAAAAATAATTATTACAGGCAACATAAAATAAAAAAAAAACAAAAAGTTATTTGGAAATAGACTGCAAATTTTTTTATACCTCACACTTGTTTTTAAATGGGTCGTTTTAAATAACTAATGAGAAAGTAAATTAAATTGTGAAAATGACAATTAATTTCATAGATTTTACGATATTTTTGTAAAAATTAATTTGTAAAAAAGTTCAGTTTCTATTGGTAAATTGTAACCCTTCTTAATCTTAACCCGAACTGAAATAGCTCACTAAATCTTCTAACTCATAAATTAAATGAATGCTTAAAGTCTTATTCAGTATATGTATTCAATGGTTTCAATTCCAACAATAACACATGGCTTTGCTTATAATTTTTGTTTACTCTATTCAGCTGCTTTATTGAAATTTATATTCTCATGTTAAATCTTATGGACAAATACAAAATTTTAAAAGCGTCTAGGGCCGTTACCTTCAGTCTCATCTTCATAAATTTTATTTCCTGCAAAACTACACGCCAAGCACTTTCCAACGACACCTTAATTATTAAAATAGGCCCAGTAGTTTGGGAGGAGTAATGATCACAAAAAACCCGTAGCGTATAAAATATGTACTAGTACACCCGTTGCTCGAAATCGAGCAAACCAATCAAATTCCTTTTTTCTGAAGGTGTCCACTTCTTGCACGGAAAATAGCAGCAACGTCTGTGGTAATTGCATTATTTTTTCGTCTTTCGTAAAAAACGTTTTTGCTAAGATATTAATACAAACATTATTCTCTCATGACTGGTGTCATATGTCTGCAATTAATTGTTCAGCAGTTTTAAACGAACGGATGTAAACATTTTCCTCATAAATAAAGTTCAGTTTCCCGCATTAAATGAATTTCATAGTTTTCGTTGCATATCTCCATCCGTCTATGTTTGGTTGTCGTCTTTACGTTAAACTGTACATTTATGCTTACTTTGGAATAGTGCTTTCTTCCAGTAATAAGGTAACTATTCTATGATGAAAATGTTTATATATATATACATATATATATATATATATATATATATATATATATGAACATTATATAGGCCACCCAATAGACTCATCGAGGTGAGACGCTGAGCTTACCATAACAAATGCAGATTCGAATTATTTTAAATTTTCTAAGTAGTTTGAGATGTATTGTTTGGTCTATTGAGTGAAAGCGTGCTTCTTAATAATGAGTAAAACGTGTCATTTTGCACAATTACCTTCCATTTGTGACGGCTCAATTTATATGAAGTGTTATTGTTTCAATTTGCTTCAGTCCTAAGATTTTTAGCTTCGCAAGAAACACATTAGTTTACCCAGGGGCCTGAAAGTAAAGGGCTAAACCTCTTATATGAGTCAATGTTCATTTTAACACGATTTTGTTCGCGCACCGTTTCATTGGCGTTTCGTTGGTACTCATGAGTTCTACGAAAATACCCTCTTCAAATTCGTGGCATTACATTGTTGTTAAAAATAAGTTTAAAGAACTTTAACATTACATACAAAAAATGTGATTTAGGTTAAGTTATGGATAAATTGAGTTTATGGGACATCATTACTACAACCACAAAACATCACTAAATTCAAAAAGAACTGGTAAAATATTGTTCATTGTTTACATCATTCATGGTCAGCACTTCACAGTTGAACAACATTTAAATAATTTTATGAACAAATTATGTCTTCATTTTTAAATAATTACCCACAAACACTTCACATCAACATTCACTATCTCTTCCAAGTAAATTGTGTATTCTATCGAATTCCACAAGGTGTCTTTGTCCTACATAATATTAGTTAAAATAATTATTCTTGGGATGATAATGAAATAAATAAACTAAAACAAATAGTTATTTGAAAATCGACTGTAAATGTGTTTATAAAACACACATGATTTTAAATAGGTTGTTTTGGATCGGTAACGGCAATAATGAATTAATGCACGAATTAATGTTTTCAAAACTTTGTTTCGTAGGTTTTATATTATTATAATCAAACTTTCTGTAATTCAGTATCTATGGCTAAATACATCTCGTCTTGAGCCGAACTGTAATGGTTTTCTAAATCTCCTTATAAATAAATGTTTAAAGTTTGCCTCAATATATATATATATATATATATATTCATTGGTTTCAGTTCCATTAATGACAAATGGTTTTGCTGAAAATCTTTGTTTATTACACTCAGCTGCTTTGTTTGAAATTTATATTCCCATGTTAAATCTCATGGACGGCTCAATTTATATGGGGTTGGCACTACTGGTGCAGAACGTAGTAGTTCACTCTGTTCGGAGCTCCCGGTTTTATCTAAATTTGAACAGTTTATACAGCAAAGTCGACGCTTATCTTATATTTACTAGTAAAGTAAGGGTCGGAATTAGCGTTATCAAGAAATAATATCAGTGTTGGTGGTCGCCGGCGTACGAGACAGACGTAATTGTCGGGCGGTGTGTACACGTGGTCGTGTGGCGTCGGTTGCGTGGACCTGCACGGTTCGGGTATCGCGAGTGCTGTAAGCAAGTTACATTTGTTGATGTGCTAATGACTGAATCAACTATCGACAAATATTTTACGCCGAAATCTGCGAGAAGTGTGAAGCGCCACAGGACCTCATCGACGCCGGAGAGTGGACAGGAGCATCCCACCGAAATGGGCGGCGACGAGAAAGTAGGTGAGCTTTCACATGGCCAATTGATGAGGGACATTGCTAATCTATTAGACCAAAAACTGGATGAAAAGTTTGACCAGAAACTTACAAATCTGGCGACTAAAGAAGATTTAGTAAATTTATCAGGAAAAGTCACTGAACTAAGGGAGGAAAATTTAAGGTTAAAGGAAGAAATATTATCTCTTAAACAACAGGGGAAAGCTAATACAAACAGATTGGTTGACTTGGAAAGCAGATCTCGACGAAATAACTTGATTTTCCAAGGATTGAAATTTAGTGATAAAACCAGGGACTTCAAATCAGTTGTGCAAAATTTCTGTAATGAGGTGTTTGGGGCGGCTAACTCTGTTTGGATAAATCGTGCTCACTTACTAGGAAGGGAACGAAAAGCTATAATAGCCCACATCCCAAATGACTGTGACATTGATTATATTATGTCCAGAGTTTCCTCCTTGAAAGGTACAGGCTATGTGGTCCACCGTGACTTCCCGGCTGAAATCCGGCACAAAAGATCGCTTCTGGCGGCAGTGCGTTCTGAGGTCGAAAGAGTGGCAGGAGAGGAAAAATGCCAATGAGATTTGACCACTTGATTATCAACGGATGCCGTTTCACGTGGGAGGAAGGTCAGTTGAAAGCAGGGCAAGAGGATGGTACAGAGAAGCTGCAAAAGATGTTCAAACACAACTTCAAGGACTTTATCAACACCTTGTCTCAGCGACACAAGGCGGGACAGCGTGCAGGATCGGCGAGGGAGGTGACCTCTCACACGGACACAGGCGACGGAGGTGCGAACACGGCGGCGACGACGCTCGAGATGACGGAAACCGCAACAACGGCTGTCGACGGCAACTGAGGAGGTGACGCCAATCCCCCAGGGAGAAGAGGACCGGCGAGGGCGGACATACGGACTATTGAGAATACAGGTTTACTGAAGTTATTGTCTTATAACGTTTGTGGACTGAAACGTAAAATTAATGATGATAGGTTTTTAGGCTTAGTTAATGAGTATGATATAGTTGCTCTGAATGAAACATTTATCACTGAAGTGGATAGAAACTGGATAGAGAGTAATCTGGTAAATTTCAAAATACATATTATTTCTGCAAATAGAGTAAATAGGTTTGGCAGGAACAGTGGTGGTATGATATTAATGATTAATAGGCAGTCCAGGTTTTTGCAAAGATTATCTTTTGTTGAAATTAACGGCTTTTTTTTTATACAAGTTGATTGTGAACCAGGGCCTAACCGTTTATTATTTTTGCCTCTCTATCTGAATTACAACACTTGGGAGGTTGATTTCACGCGGTTAATGGATATAGAAAATATTGATGACAGGGGAAAGATAATCATTATGGGTGATTTTAATGGGCGCATCGGATTGGAACAGAGATTTGTGGATAATTTGTTAGAAGTTTCAAATAAAAACATTAGTAGCAGTCGAAGTTCAAAAGATAAAGAGTTAAATTCAAAAGGGCGTAGAATTCTAAGATTTTTTGATGACAATGGTTTGATTGTCTTAAATGGGAGAACAAACAGTGATGGGAATGGGGAGTATACGTTCATTGGTGCAATGGGAAGTTCGGTAATAGATTTAGCGGTTGTGCCAATTAATTGTTTGCATATGGTCAGTGATTTTAAGGTGGTGCCACAAATTGGATCAGATCACTTGCCAATTGAGCTTAGTGTTTATGTACCTACCCTGGTTGCCGGAGGTGATGGTCAAGGTCAGGAGGCGAACAACACTTTGCAGCTTTTGCCTAAACTGAGGTGGTCTAACGAGGGCGAAGCAGACTATAATAATAAAATAAATAACTGCATGGTTAGTTTTGAAATAGAGTTAGACAACCAGAGTAATGTTGATAAAATTGCCCAAATAATTAATGATTGTGTGTCAGGTAAACAAAAGGCTCAAAATTCAAGTGATATAAAAAATAAACAGGTATGGTTTGATTTTGAATGTTTATCATTAAGAAGGTGTGTTTTTAGGCTCCTTAATTTATTTCGTAAAACAAATTCAAATTTTGTAAGGTTAGAATATCTGGAGAAACAAAAGGAATTTAAAAAATTGTGTAAGCGTAAAAAGAAGCAGTACATTGACAAATTAATTGATAATTTAAGTGACGCTAGAGATACAAAGAGTTTTTGGAATGCGATAAGAAGTATGAAGAAAAGGCCCGATAACGTTATCGGTAGTATATCGCCAGGTGAATGGGTCGATCACTTCAGGCGGCTTCTAAATCCACCTCTGCTGTCCGCTAGTGTCAGTTATGCGCCACCTCTAATAAAAGACGAAAGCTTGGATAGAGATTTTACTTTGTCTGAGCTAAAATTAGTTTTGTCTAAAGCCAAAAATAGTAAAGCACCGGGATATGACAGAATTCCTTACGAATTTTTTAAATATGCACCTGATAGCATGCTAAATCAGTTATTAATTATTTACAATAAAATATTTTTTGAGAGAAAAGTGCCGGATAGTTTCAAAAGGGCTATTGTTTTTCCACTGCACAAAAAAGGGGATGTTAATTTAGTGGACAACTACAGAGGGTTACCATTTATTGATTGTATTAGTAAAATATTTACAAGCCTGATTAATAACAGGTTGGTCCAATGGGTAGATGATAAGAAGATTATAACGGAACTGCAAGCGGGTTTTAGAAAAGGTTATTCCACCAACGATAATATATTCAATTTATTTTCAATGATTGATTTAAGATTAAACATGCAAAAATGGAAAATGTATTGTTTTTTTGTTGACTTTTCTTCGGCGTTTGATACTATCGACAGGCAAACTCTAATATTTAAGATGTCATGTTTAGGAATCTCAACTAAAATGTTAGATGTGATAAGAAATTTATATGATGGAACGACTGCTGGTGTGTGGTGTAAGGAGGGCGTGACTAGCAGTTTTTCCACAAATGTAGGATTAAGACAGGGTTGTAATTTCTCGCCTTTGGGGTTTAGTTTGTTTATAAATGACATGCCAGACTGCGTAGAGGGAGGTTGCCAGTTTGGAGGGAAGAAGATTAACATTTTGATGTATGCAGACGACGTAGTATTTTTAGCACCAACGGCCACTAGTTTACAGCTCATGATAAATAAATTAGAAACATATTGTGACAATTGGAATCTAAAGGTTAATTTAAATAAATCTAAAATTATGGTTTTTCGAAAAGGTGGGAAGCTTAGTGCGAATGATAGATGGTGGTTCAAAGGGCAACAGATAGAAGTAGTTAATCAATATAAATATTTAGGAGTAACGTTTACAACTAAATTATCATGGGAAACGCATTTTTCTGAGAAATCCAGGTTGGCAAAAATTGGCCATCAATTCAGTGTGGGACAAGCTAATAAAGTCAAGTACCGTTCCTTTGAGTGCCAAGTACACCTTTTTCAATTCTGTGCTTAAGTCAGTGTTGTGTTACGGTGCTGAGGTATGGGGCTTGACTGAAAGCGACATTTTAGAATCAGCACAGAAATTGTTCCTAAAAATGTTACTGGGACTGCCTTTCAACACCCCCAATTATGTTATATACATTGAAACTGGATTTGATAAATTACATCTACACACCCTGACTCAAAACCTACAGTACATTAAAAAAGTGTTATCATTACCAGTTGATCGATTGCCAAAAATTCTTGCCACTGAAATCATAGCAAAAAATGTAAGTTGGTGTAAAAGGTGGAATATGTTAGGGAGGGAAAACGACGTAGAGGTGGTTTTGCGCACAGATGATAGGGATGGTGAGCGTGTCGCTGCGCAGCTGGCGGCGGTGGTGGAGCGGGAGCGAGAGCGGTGGCGGAGTTGGTGCGTTGGACAAGCCCTAACTTCACGTTATCACAATCAGTACCTTGTCCTTGACCTTGACCTCGGCGCTAGGCTGCTCCAGTCCGATAACATTGATATTAGGCTAGTTTCGTGGTTTATAAAAGCTCGTTCGCAGATCCTAGACCTAAATTACAAGCCCTGGCTAGAGAGAAATTATAATTGCTCACTTTGCAACCTGCAATCAAATGAAACTACTTATCACTTCGTGGCAGTATGTCCGATTTTAGCAAATATTAGAAAGTATTGGCTGGGAAAAAGCTCGTTTGATGAATCTGAGTATATTGCCTTATTAAATGGGGGGGATTGGTTCAGGTTGGGTAATTATCTGAGAGCAGCTTGGTTTCAAAGATGGGAGCTGATTCAGGAGTTTAACTTTTGAATTTAGTAAAGACACAATTTTGTTCAGTTAGGGAATTGAAAAACCTTACTCTAAATTTCTTAGTGCTCCAACACTAATTGTTCTTCGTCTAATTTCAGGATATGTATGGTGAAGAGTGTCATATCAGAATAAAAATTTAATTAAAGTTAATAAAACAATGGTATTATGTATGTATATTAATAAACAAAATTTAAACCCTGAGTTCGATCAAAGACTTAGTTTTACACAGAGCAACTTTACATCATATACAATCAGATGATTTTGTTAGAAAAAAAATACGGTTTGTTTTGGAAGTATGTTTAGTATTGATTTATGTGCATTGTCTTGATTTCTGTCCTAGTTCTGCAGAGATATTGTACATTTATTGTAAGTCTTTAGTGCCAACCAAACAGACGGTCTTTCATGACCATTGTTTTGCGTGTTTTTTTCATATCAATGTATTGTGTACTTTAATCAAAAATAAAGCACTTGTTTCTTTCTTTCTTTCTTTCTTTCTTTCTTTCTTCTTCTTTTCAATTTATATGAAGTGTTATTGTTTCAATTTGCTTCAGTCCTAAGATTTTTAGCTTCGCAAAAAAACACATTAGTTTACCAAGGGGCCTGAAAGTAAAGGGCTAAACCTCTTATATGAGTCAATGTTCATTTTAACACGATTTTGTTCGCGCACCGTTTCATTGGCGTTTCTTGGTACTCATGAGTTCTACGAAAATACCCTCTTCAAATTCGTGGCATTACATTGTTGTTAAAAATAAGTTTAAAGAACTTTAACATTACATACAAAAAATGTGATTTAGGTTAAGTTATGGATAAATTGAGTTGATGGGACATCATTACTACAACCACAAAACATCACTAAATTCAAAAAGAACTGGTAAAATATTGTTCATTGTTTACACCATTCATGGTCAGCACTTCACAGTTGAACAACATTTAAATAATTTTATGAACAAATTATATCTTCATTTTTAAATAATTACCCACAAACACTTCACATCAACATTCACTACCACTTCCAAGTAAATTGTGTATTCTATCGAGTTCCACAAGGTGTCTTTGTCCTACATAATATTAGTTAAAATAATTATTCTTGGGATGATAATGAAATAAATAAACTAAAACAAATAGTTATTTGAAAATCGACTGTAAATGTGTTTATAAAACACACATGATTTTAAATAGGTTGTTTTGGATCAGTAACGGCAATAATGAATTAATGTTTTCAAAACTTTGTTTCGTAGGTTTTATATTATTATAATTAAACTTTCTGTAATTCAGTATCTATGGCTAAATACATCTCGTCTTGAGCCGAACTGTAATGGTTTTCTAAATCTCCTTATAAATAAATGTTTAAAGTTTGCCTCAATATATATATATTCATTGGTTTCAATTCCATTAATGACAAATGGTTTTGCTGAAAGTCTTTGTTTATTACACTTAGCTGCTTTGTTTGAAATTTATATTCCCATGTTAAATCTCATGGACGAATATGAAACTTTAAGGGCGTCTAGGGTTCTTCCCTTTTGTCTAACCTTCATAAAATTTATTTCCTGCAAAACTACACGCTAAGCACTTTCCAATGACACCAAAAAACATGAAAATCGGTTCAGTAGTTTAGGAGGAGTCTTTTTGTAACAAAAAAACTGCTCGTGTATTAAAGAAGTATATATAGAAGATATGGTGGATCCAAA